>NC_069454.1:33654689-33707607 GCF_026875155.1 Cherax quadricarinatus | reverse complement strand
ATTACATAAAATTTAGCCTGAAGGGGTAGATAACACAGAGTGAATTTTTTTGGTTTTGAAGCAAACACAACGGGGAAATTGGGAGAGAATGTCTGAAGCTCCCCCCGATTCCCCCTGAGGCCGCATATATTCCACTGTAAATAGGCCATGTTTGGGGAATGATAAAGATCTAGAAATCCGCAGGTATGGGTACTTACGGACTAGGGGGGTTAGAAAAGTCCACATGCGGTGGCAGGAGAAACGTTCAAGCAGTGAAGGAACGGTGCGCTGTGAAGAAAGGAGTTGCGTAGATGGAGAAGAGGAAAGAGAAGGAACAGAGGGTGGTTTTCAGTGTCATTGGGTTGGTCTCTGCAATATATTCAGAGTTGCTTCAAGTGTTTCAGTTCAGAGACGTCATATGGGAGACAATATTGGAGATGGAAGGGGGAAAGGAGTTTGAGTAGAGATCAGAACTGTAATGGACTGTCCCAAGGTAGAGGGGGGGGCAAAAGGGTGGAGGAACTGGAGAAGGGTGGGAGGGGACAAAAGGGCAGAAACCTGGGAGGTGGCAGAAGAGGAAGAAACTGGGAGGGGACAGGGAGGAAGGCACAGTACGAGGAGGATGAACCTCCACACTTGTAACAGAGCCAGTTAAAGGGGAAGACCCAGGTACAGAGACCGGGAAGGTAAAGTGAGGAGGTGGATAAAGGGGAAGAAGGGGTTAAAGGAGTTTTTTTGGGATTTTCTCGAGAGTAGAGGGACGATTTGGAGGAGGTGTCATATGAGGTCTTTTTAAATACCGGGGTTTGTGAGGGAGAACACAAAATGAGAACAGACTGAGGTGTTGAAGTAGGGACGTCTGAGCCCAAGACAGCAAAAGAATTAGATAACAGGAGGTGACTATGACCCTGGCAACTGCAGAGGGGCTGCAGAAGATGGGACCCTAGAAGTGGAGGGACGTTTTGAAACACGAGAATAAGAAACATGGGGTAGTCTCCCTTGGAGGTGGAGATGGGAAACCGCCATAGCATAAGGGAGACCTGCTTTTTTGAGGCAACAAATTTCCCACTCATTTAAGTAGACCTGGCAACAGCAAGAGTATGAAGGGTGAGCCTCATGACAATTAAGGCAAGAGGGAGGTCGACTGCAAGACGTATTAGAATGGTCATTGGCACCACAGACTAGGCATTCGGCCATAGATCTGCAATATTTTGCTGGGTGGCCAAATCCCAGCAATTTCTACACTGTTGTGGTGTGGGGATCACCTTTTGAACTTGTAACCGATGTCCTGCTACATAAACAGAGGATGAGAGTTCACGGCTGGCGGAAGTTAATCGAACCACATTGCAAGGGTATCGTCTCTGCCCGCAGGCAGGAAGGACATAAGTATCTACTTTAAGGATTGGGAGAACCTGGAGTTCCAGCTGTTCAAGAATGTTGTTGCCACATGTCTGGAAATTCTGTTGGACTATGGTATGGGGCAGAATGACAGTATTACTACAAGAATTGAGAGAAAGATGTTTTTCAACAGTGATAGGAGTAGTATCGATATGAAAAAGGAGAGAAAGATCACGAGCTTGGGTAGCATTCTGGACAGTGACAGATTAAGATAAGATTTTGTTCGGATTTTTAACCCCGGAGGGTTAGCCACCCAGGATAACCCAAGAAAGTCGGTGCGTCATCGAGGACTGTCTAACTTATTTCCATTGGGGTCCTTAATCTTGTCCCCCAGGATGCGACCCAAACCAGTCGACTAACACCCAGGTACCTATTTGCTGCTAGGTGAACAGGACAACAGGTGTAAGGAAACGTGTCGAATGTTTCCACCCGCCAGGAATCGAACCCGGGCCCTCCGTGTGTGAAGCGGGAGCTTTAGCCACCAGGCCACCGGTACGATGCACGTACCACTCTTGAGAGCATGAAATGAAATATCTCTACCAACGTGGCATAGGAGCGCTTTGCCAATACTATGGTCAGAAAGACAGGCAGTAGAAACAGTCGGTCTTAAAGTAAAGAATTTAGTCCATTGTGTGGTCCAAAACTGAGCGTGGAGAGGGAGTGCATGACATGTCGGTCTTTTCCAAGTAGAATGGGAATCCCCAGGCGATCCAGATTCTATGGCAAACTACGCCACCGCCAAGAACCTCAATGGAATGGGATGGACCCCAGTACCCTTTCCCCTACCTAGGAACTAGCGCGACTGTGGGAAAAATCCCAAAGGCCAAAAAGAGGAAGGGTAAAAGGGAGGGGTGGGGAAGAGGAGGAAAGGAAAAAGGGGAGGATGGGATAGGGAAGGGGGGATAATTAGGATCGGTCTGAGGAAGGAGACCAACAGGTCTAATTCCTCAGACCAAGAGCCTCTTCACCACACCAAGGAGCCTCCCTTGAAGAGGCAGTAACTTATAGCACCATCTATTATGCAAAAAATGAACTAGATTTAGTAAATAATTCCAAGAATAGATGGCATCCAAGTACCATTTTCATCAATTTTTAGTGCCATCTATTGTGCAAAAAATGAACTAATTTAGTGTCTCCCTACAGATGCTTTTTTTTATTAGTCTGGTGCCATTTTCATTAACTTTTACTTTGATAATGCCTATTGCATCAAGTGATGCTAACTTTTTCTATTACCTAGGGTGAAGCACAAAACCCACAGAGGTCATAGTGTGCCTGGAAAATGGGAGGCAATTATAATCATTACAGAGCTAAACCCACAAGGGTCGACGAGAGGCAGGTCAATTCAATCCATGATTATAATTATGGGGGAGCGCTAAACCCGTAAGATTATACAGCGCATGTGGGGGATGGAAGGCATTCAGGCTCAGTTAAGGGAACCAGAGTACAGATCCAATTCCCTAGATCAAAAGCCCCTCACCAGCATTAAGGAGCCTCCCTTGAGGGGATTCAATCCAAGAAAAGATTACAATCAAGGGGGAGCGCTAAACCTGTAGAATTATACAGCGCACGTAGGGGGATATGGAAGGTATTTAGGTTCAATTCAGGGAACTGGAGCACAGATCCAATTCCCTAGATCAAGAGCCCCTCACCAGCATCAAGGAACCTTCCTTGAGGGGATCCAAGAGAGGAAAAGTCCAATTCCTTGCATCTAGTGCCCATCACTAGCATCAATCAATTTTTATTTCTTTGCATGAGTACAATAATGAGTTGCAGTGCAAAGAGAGCCATTATCATACCAAGGCATTATGGGCAAACTTAATTTAATGGCTGACTGACTACTTAATACTAAAGAAATTTATCACAGTTTAAGTTGTACAATAGTTTCAATAGTAAATACTCAAATTATATTATGGGAATATAACACTGTGAGTTGCTGAAAGTAGTTTACAGTATGAGAATGTTACAGTTGGGTGTAGGGCAGTATTGTTTCAGGTAGGTATTAACCCTTTGAGGGTTTCGGCTGTACTAGTACGGCTTACGACCCAGGGTTTTTGAAGTACTAGTACGCCTAAATTCTAGCGCCCTCAAATCTAGTGGGAGAAAGCTGGTAGGCCTACATATGAAAGAATGGGTCTATGTGGTCAGTGTGCACAGTATAAAAAAAATCCTGCAGCACACAGTGCATAATGAGAAAAAAAAAACTTTGACCGTTTTTTTGGAATAAAACAGCGACTTTGCACTGTATTTTCGTATGGTATTTATTGTTGTATTCTAGTTTTCTTGGTCTCATTTTATAGAATGGAAGACATATTACAGAAATTGAGATGATTTTGACTGGTTTTACAATGACAAATACCTTGAAATTGAGCTCAAAGTAGCAGAAATGTTCGATTTTTACCAAAGTTCAAAAGTAAACAAATCATGCCAAGCGTCCACTGCACGTCAACTGGTGAGTCTAATATTCTTTCACAAGTGCACCAATATTACTTATACCATTTTTTACACTAATGCAGTAGTCTGCATAACAGAAAATCTTCTATTTTTTGTGAGAATAAAAATTCAAAGTGGAAAGCAAAAGAATGTAAGAGGGGCCTTGAGACGTGACTAATGAACAAAGGAAATGTCATTTTAGTGCCAGGAATGTCTTTCTTGTTTATTCTGGACCGTATTCGGAAATTGGCATCTTTTGAAATTTGTGTGAAATTGGCAAAATTGCTAAATTCTGACCACTGTACTGGATAGTTGAAATTGGTAAATAGATGGTTTCTTGCACTCATTCGATAGAAAAAATGGAGTTCTAGCGAAATATTCATGTTTTTTGTTGACTAGTGCAGTGGAATTGGCCGAAAATGGGGCTCAAAGTGGGCAAAATCGCCGATGCGTAAACATCGCCGAGACCGCTAACTTCGCAAGAGCATAATTCCGTAAGTTTTCCATCAAATTTCATAATTTTGGTGTCATTATGATCGGGAAAAGATTCTCTATCTTTTCATATAGACAATTTTTTTTTTTTTTTTTTAAATTTGGCCGACCCTGAGAACGAGTCTCGGAGAGGGCCTGTCGACCCTCAAAGGGTTAATACTACTATGTAGTATTAGTCAATGTATGAACTTTGGGTGTCTAGCCTTGAAGTTTTAAGATTTAGGTAATTGGGAGATTTTTTTTTTGGTAAAGTTAAATACTAAGTATTGAGCATTTAGTCTAGGGTGAGTAAGTGGTTTTCGAGAAGAGTCTTAACCCTTTCAGGGTCCGTCCCGTAGATCTACGGCTTTACGTTCAGGGTCCAAACCGTAGATCTACGCCATGAGCTCAGCTCACTCTGATAAACTGTGAGTGGTACATTTGGGCCTAGATATGAGAGAATACATCTATGTGGTATGTGTGCACCACATAAAACAGATCCTGCAGCACACTGTGTATAATGAGAGAAAAAAAATGAAATCATGATTTTTCGATTAAAACAGCAACTTTGCAGTTTTTTATCGTATGTTTTTTATAGTTGTATTTGCGATTTCTTGGTCTCATTTGATAGAATGGAAGACATATTACAGAAATAGAGATGATTTTGATTGGTTTTAGCACTGGAAATGGCTTGAAACTGAGCTCAAAGTAGCAGAATGTTAAATTTTTGCCGATATTCAAGAGTAAACAAACGACCTCAACAGTCTAATACCCTCAGCTGGTGGGTCTAATATACATTCACAAATATGGTGATGATATTTATACAATTATTACAGTATTGCATAACAGTAAATCTTTATTTTTCGGTGTGAATAAAAATTCATTATGTGAATAAAAAAATCAAAAAGGAATTTATTTGTAAGCCTCAAAAAAAGTAACTAATGAACAGAGGAAATGTTAGTTTAGTGCCTGGAATGCCTACATTGTTCATTTGGACCCTATTTTGAAATTGGAATATTTTGAACTTTGTGTTAAATTGGCCAAATTAACAATTTCGATCACTTTATTTTGTAGTTGAAACAGTTGACTTGGCGATTTCTTGTGCTCAATCGATAGAATAGAAGTAATACTAGTGAAATAGCTAAGAATTTGGTTGATTGGAATAATGTAATTGGCCTAAAATTGGAGTCAAAGTCGGCAAAATCGCCGATTCGTAAATATCGCTGACACATCAAAATTCGCGAGAGCATAATTTCGTCAATTTTCCACCAAATTTCGTACTTTTTGTTTTATTACCTTCACAAAAAGATTCTCTATGATTTCATAAGAAAAAATAACAAATTTTTTTTTGAAAATTCTTGGACACTGGTGCGTGACTCCAGATTTGGGCCTTGGACCCTGAAAGGGTTAAATTGATTTTCAGAATGAATTCCAAATTTTGGGGCCCTTTATGTGCATAGAGTTTTTACAATGTGATATGGACACTGGGTACATCAAAAAGAGTTATGGTTGTGTGTCCTGTTAGGGTTGGTGAGGAGAAGTTTGAGTGGAGGGTTTATGTTTGAGTGTAGTGTTCTATGTATGTAGTAGGCACATGAATAAGTATGGATGTTCTTTATGGTGAGCAGATTTAGACTTTTGAATATTGGTGGAGTATGCTGTAGGGAGTGGGAATTTGTTATTCTGACTGCAGCCTTTTGCTGGGTAATTAGTGGTCTTAGGTGATTTAATGTTGTTGATCCCCATGCACAAATTCCATATGTGAGATAAGGGTATATGAGTGAATGATACAGTGCAAGGAGAGCTGATTGTGGAACATAGTACTGTATCTTTAATAGTATGCCTACTGTCTTATAGATTTTCTTGGATTATAATAAAAAAGAAGCGATAAACCACAAGGGCTATACAGCACTGCAGGGCAGGAAAAAGGGTGGCAAAAGGGAGAGGGATTACTAGGTTACAGAGACAGTGAGGCAGTGGATAGTGCGGGGAGAGAGGGTAGCAAGAGATTGAGGTGGAAATGGCTGAGGAGAGTGCTAAAGGTATCACCATCAGAGTTTGTTTGTAATGGGTTTGACAAAGCTCCTGGAAAGCAAAATGTTGCCACAATAAAATGTCACATTAGTTGCACTTGTGTCCATTTATCTAACATACTGTCGTAATCCTACCATCAATATTACATCTAAAGTTGTGTCCTGTGATAACTTTCAATGTCAAAAATGCCTGAAAGCCTCATTAATCATTCACTAAAGCTGAATAAAAAGAAGTTGGAAATTATATGGTGGTTGTGGGGATTATCTCCCCCTGGGCTCAGTCACAGACCAGGCCTCCTAGGCTCCCCCTGGGCTCAGTCACAGACCAGGCCTCCTAGGCACCCCCTGGGCTCGGTCACAGACCAGGCTTCCTAGGTAGGAAAGGAAATATTACAGGATTAAGAACTATGTATTACAAAACACAAAGGAAAGTAATATAGGAAAGCTCTGTGTTTTCTGCTCCCTCTTTACTGTTCTCACTTTTCAGCAGTTTTCAATGTAATTATTGTTTGGTGCTTTTTCTGCTTCTTTGCACAACAGTTGTGTCAGGGAAGAGTTCCCAGTGTCATGTTTTAAGTATTGTATGTATTTTAGATTTATTTTATTTTTGTATGTGATTTTTTATGCCTAGATGTACTGAACACTTAATATATTATAGTGTAAACATGTTATATGGCATTTTAGACATGTTTGATATTGAAAAAAAAACTTTTCCACTTGCCAGCAACTATTGCTTATCAGTGAGGGTCAGGAATATAACAGCCATGAAAACAGGGACCTCTTGTAATAACAACATTGTCAAACTAAGCCCTAAACCTGGACCAAGGAAAGTAAACATTGTGTGTGTGTGTACATAGTGAATAAAAGTCGAGGTTTGTAACACTTACGCTGAAAAGATGTCCACCCAGAGATGTCGAGCTTAAATTCAGTGGCGGCTTGTGCAGGGGTGCTGCAGAACTGCAGCACCCCCTATTTTCACTTGATATTATCGATAACATTCAACATGAGTCTTATTTTTCTTGAAATCTTTCTTTATACCTGTACATTATATAATCAAAGAATTAAAGAAAATAGGGGTGCTGCAGAACCCCCGCATGAGCCGCCACTACTTAAATTTCTTTCCATGTCCACTGCTCAGTAACCTACACCGACACTACTGTCAGTTATGTGTTGGTTATTAACTTGGTTGATTCCTGAAGACCAGTCAATACATGCAGTGTTTACATATGCTGCTATGTATGATAATTCATTTAACTCTATTTATGTGTATGTTTACTAGAATAAACTGGCTGACTGACTGGACTTACTGACTGACTGACCTACTGACTGACTGTACTGACTTAACTGACTGACTGTACTGACTGACTTACTGATAGGACTGACTGACTCACTGACTGTACTGACTGACTAGAGTGACCTGACTGACTGAATATAGTGACTTAACATACTGACTGGACTAAGTGACTTACTGACTTGGCTAACTATAGTTAGTGAGTACTGACCGACTGAGGGAACAAGACTAAGATTGAGAAAGGTTGATGAGAAATGAGATGCTTGACACTGATATGCACTGCCGTTTCCATGACTAAACTTCTGGTACAGCTTACAATACCGACTGGTTGGAGAGCTGTTCATAAGTCTGAGTGGTCTTTAAACAGGGAGGTTGTTAAGTGAGGAGTACCTGTAATATAACTTTAACATTGCTACTCATAAAGACCATGATACAAAAAAAAAAGTCACGAAAAATAGAATATAAAACTAATAGAAAAGTGCCAAAGATTTATATTATTATATGAGCACTTTCATATACAGTGGTACCTCGGTACACATCCTCAATCCATTCCAGGCCCTTGGACGTATACCAAACAAATTTTCCTATAAGAAATATGTATAGGGAAAATGATTAATTCGTTCCCATCAAAGAAATGCTGAACACTGACAATGATGCACCTGCTGCGCATTCTTTGAGTGATGGTGAAATTAGATGAATTGTGATATAAATAAGTCGTAGAGTTGATATTAGCATCATATTGAAGTATGTCATGCCTCTTAAGAGCAGGAATTCTGCTGGAATGGATTAATGCAATTTAAATTAATTTAAACGAGGAAAACTGACTCAGCACACAAACAGATCGGGATACAAACGAGGTCATGGAACGGATTAAATTTGTCAGCTAAGGTTCCACTGTATATGTAAACACATATTGCAACCTTTACAAAGAAATAAATATTTTATTTATTAACTTATTTAAGAAACCTCTCTCGAGAGGGAAGTTCGCATCCCGAAATTTCCTTCGTATCCAGAAGCAAAAAATCGACCAAACAACGGTTTGTATCCGAGGTTCCACTGTATTATCATATCTTCCATTTGCACGGTCCACTGGAATGTTTTCCCTCCCATGTGGTTTTTTTTTTGGTTTCAATCAATTTAATTTTTGGGAAAGAACATAAGAAAGAATGAACACTGCAGCAGGCCTACTGACCCATGCTCAGCGGGTCTATGTCACCCCTCGGCTTAGACCAATGACCCACCTAGTCAGGTCACTTCCACTTAAGGAAGGAGCACGGCTTCTGACCTAGTAGTACACGCTAGTCATGACCAACTCACACCCACCCACACCCACTCAAGTATTTATCTAGCCTATTTTGAAAACTACACAACGTTTTTGCTTCTATGACAGACATACAGTGGACCCCCGCATAACCCTATTAATCCGTTCCTGAGAGCTCAATGTTATGCGAAATTATCGTTATGTGAATTAATTTTCCCCATAAGAAATAATGGAAATCAAATTAATCCGTGCAAGACACCCAAAAGTATGAAAAAAAAAATTTTTTTACTGGAGTTTACCTGGAGAGAGTTTCGGGGGTCAACGCCCCCGCGGCCCGGTCTGTGACCAGGCCTCCTGGTGGATCAGCGCCTGATCAACCAGGCTGTTGCTGCTGGCTGCACGCAAACCAACGTACGAGCCACAGCCCGGCTGATCAGGAACTGACTTTAGGTGCTTGTCCAGTGCCAGCTTGAAGACTGCCAGGGGTCTGTTGGTAATCCCCCTTATGTGTGCTGGGAGGCAGTTGAACAGTCTCGGGCCCCTGACACTTATTGTATGGTCTCTTAATGTGCTAGTGACACCCCTGCTTTTCATTGGGGGGATGGTGCATCGTCTGCCAAGTCTTTTGCTTTCGTAGTGAGTGATTTTCGTGTGCAAGTTCGGTACTAGTCCCTCTAGGATTTTCCAGGTGTATATAATCATGTATCTCTCCCCCTGCGTTCCAGGGAATACAGGTTTAGAAACCTCAAGCGCTCCCAGTAATTGAGGTGTTTTATCTCCGTTATGCGCGCCGTGAAAGTTCTCTGTACATTTTCTAGGTCGGCAATTTCACCTGCCTTGAAAGGTGCTGTTAGAGTGCAGCAATATTCCAGCCTAGATAGAACAAGTGACCTGAAGAGTGTCATCATGGGCTTGGCCTCCCTAGTTTTGAAGGTTCTCATTATCCATCCTGTCATTTTTCTAGCAGATGCGATTGATACATGTTTGGTCCTGAAGGTGAGATCCTCCGACATAATCACTCCCAGGTCTTTGACGTTGGTGTTTCGCTCTATTTCGTGGCCAGAATTTGTTTTGTACTCTGATGAAGATTTAATTTCCTCATGTTTACCATATCTGAGTAATTGAAATTTCTCTCGTTGAACTTCATATTGTTTTCTGCAGCCCACTGAAAGATTTGGTTGATGGTCCGCCTGGAGCATTGCAGTGTCTGCAATGGAAGACACTGTCATGCAGATTCGGGTGTCATCTGCAAGGAAGACACGGTGCTGTGGCTGACATCCTTGTCTATGTCGGATATGAGGAGAGGAACAAGATGGGAGTAGTACTGTGCTTGTGGAACAGAGCTTTTTCACCGTAGCTGCCTCGGACTTTACTCTGTTGACGACTACTCTCTGTGTTCTGTTAGTGAGGAATTATTAGATCCATCGACCGACTTTTCTGTTATTCCTTTAGCGCGCATTTTGTGCGCTATTACGCCATGGTCACACTTGTCGAAGGCTTTTGCAAAGTCTGTATATATTACATCTGCATTCTTTTTGTCTTCTAGTGCATTTAGGACCTTGTCGTAGTGATCCAGTAGCTGAGACAGACAGGAGCGACCTGTTCTAAACCCATGTTGCCCTGGGTTGTGTAACTGATGGGTTTCTAGATGGGTGGTGATCTTGCTTCTTAGGACCCTTTCAAAGATTTTTATGATATGGGATGTTAGTGCTATTGGTCTGTAGTTCTTTGCTGTTGCTTTACTGCCCCCTTTGTGGAGTGGGGCTATGTCTGTTGTTTTTAGTAACTGAGGGACGACCCCCGTGTCCATGCTCCCTCTCCATAGGATGGAAAAGGCTCGTGATAGGGGCTTCTTGCAGTTCTTGATGAACACAGAGTTCCATGAGTCTGGCCCTGGGGCAGAGTGCATGGGCATGTCATTTATCGCCTGTTCGAAGTCATTTGGCGTCAGGATAACATCGGATAGGCTTGTGTTAATCAAATTTTGTGGCTCTCTCATAAAAAATTCATTTTGATCTTCGACTCTCAGTCTGGTTAGCGGCTTGCTAAAAAAATGAGTATATTGGGACTTGAGTAGCTCACTCATTTCCTTGCTGTCATCTGTGTAGGACCCATCTTGTTTAAGTAGGGCCCAATACTGGGGATTGTTCTCGATTTGATTTGGCATAGGAGAAGAAATACTTTGGGTTTCTTTCGATTTCATTTATAGCTTTTAGTTCTTCCCGCGATTCCTGACTCCTAAAGGATTCTTTTAGCTTAAGTTCGATGCTTGCTATTTCTCTGACCAGTGTCTCCCTGCGCATTTCAGAATATTGACCTCTTTTAGCCGCTCTGTTATTCTTTTCCGTCGCCTGTAAAGGGAGCGCCTGTCTCTTTCTATTTTACATCTACTCCTCCTTTTTCTTAGAGGAATAAGCCTTGTGCATACATCGAGTGCCACCGAGTTAATCTGTTCTAGGCATAAGTTTGGGTCTGTGTTGCTTAGTATATCTTCCCAGCTTATATCGGTTAGGACTTGGTTTACTTGGTCCCACTTTATGTTTTTGTTATTGAAGTTGAATTTGGTGAATGCTCCCCCGTGACTAGTCTCATTTTGTCGGTCTGGGGCTCCTCGCATACATGTCTGAACCTCAATTATGTTGTGATCTGAGTATATTGTTTTTGATATGGTGACATTTCTTATCAGATCATCATTGTTAGTGAATATGAGGTCTAGTGTATTCTCCAGTCTAGTAGGCTCTATTATTTGCTGGTTTAAATTGAATTTTGTGCAGAGATTTAAAAGCTCGTGTGAGTGTGAGTTTTCATCAGAGCTGCCTCCTGGTGTTATTACTGCAACAATATTATTTGCTATATTCCTCCATTTTAGGTGCCTTAAGTTGAAATCCCCCAGGAGCAAGATGTTGGGTGCAGGAGCTGGAAGATTTTCCAGACAGTGGTCAATTTTTAACAGCTGTTCCTGGAATTGCTGGGATGTTGCATCCGGAGGCTTGTAGACTACCACAATGACTAGGTTTTGGTTCTCGACCTTTACTGCTTAAAACTTCCACTACGTCATTTGAGGCATTAAGCAGTTCTGTGCAAACAAGTGACTCTGCAATGTACAGGCCAACCCCCCCCTTTTGCCTGTTCACTCTGTCACATCTGTATAGGTTGTAACCTGGGATCCATATTTCATTGTCAAGTGATCCTTTATGTGGGTCTCAGTGAAAGCCGCGAACATTGCCTTTGCCTCTGCAAGCAGTCCACGGATGAAAGGTATTTTGTTGTTTGTTGCTGGCTTTAGACCCTGTATATTTGCAAAGAAGAATGTTATCGGACTGGTGGTATTGTTGGTACTGGGGGGGGATTTTTTTTACCGGGATTAGTATCTGTATCTGTTGGTTTGGAGTGGAGGCCATCGACTGTGGTTCCACTCCAGGAATGACTGGATTTGGTGTACGATTTCTGCCATTTCCTGCCAGTTTTTTTTCCTTCCTGGCACTAAAAAACCTCTCCCTCTGAGTGGCTGTGGCTACCCAGGTTTTCCCATGGCCTGGATGTTTTGTATCTTTTTGTCCCCTTTAGATGGTATGCCTGGCAATTTAAGTTATAGCACAGTCTTTCCTGTACTTAAGAGGTACACATTTCAGGGTGAAAAGCTTACAGGAAGGGAGTTTGCATTTTCCTGTTGTCATATGGGCATGGCATTTTCTAGGGTGGTCATAGTTGCACGTCCCATCTGTTTTTTCCAGATTTCCCATGCCAGCAGATACCAAGTGCATAGTATGTGCACAGGCTTGGTTTCCGCTTGCCTTGGGTTTCTGTGACTGTATTCCCTGTTGGTGCATGTTTCCCTGTCTTACTTCTATCATCCCTAGCACCAACAATGGAGCTCCCACCAGTTGTTTTTGGTAATTTATCCTCACTATTGCTATTGGAGTCTCTTGTTTGCTATTTCCTGCGGTATTTCTAGTTTGCAATATTGGTTTTATCTTATCTTTGACTACACTTGTTTCCCTACTATGGCTCCTATCCCCTATGTGGTCATTTATATGTATTCCTTCCTGCGTATAATTCCCGACTACCTGGACAAAATCTCCAGCTTCATCATTACTGTCTCCCAGGACAGTATCTCCCGCTTCACCATTTCTGTCTCCCAGGACAGCACCTCCAGCTTCACCATTACTGTCTCCCAGGACAGCACCTCCAGCTTCACCATTACTGTCTCCCAGGACAGCACCTCCAGCTTCACCATTACTGTCTCCCAGGCCAGCACCTCCAGCTTTACTATTACTGTCTCCCAGGACATCACCTCCATGAAATATTAATTTTAATATTAATTTTAATACACACAAACTTAAGAAAACATGCACAGTTACATGACACTTACCTTTATTGAATATGTGCTGATGATTGATGGGATGGGAGGAGGGGAGACTGGATGGTTTTAGTGTTTAGAAGGGGAATCCCCTTCCATTAGGACTTAAGGTGTCAAGTCCTTTTCTGGGGTTGCTTCCCTTGTTCTTTTAATGCCACTAGGACCAGCTTCAGAGTCGCTGGACTTCTGTTGCACAACATATCTGTCCATAGTGCAGCCAGCAGCAACAGCCTGGTTGATCAGGCTCTGATCCACCAGGAGGCCTGGTCACAGACCGGGCCGTGGGGGCGTTGACCCCCGGAACTCTCTCCAGGTAATAGTGGCCTGTACCTCTCGTTCCTTTATGACTTTCCTAAAGTATTTCACAACAGTGTCAGTGTAATAGTCACCAGCACGGCTTGCAATAGCTGTCTGAGGGTGATTTTCATCCATGAAGGTTTGCACTTCAAGCCACTTTGCACAGATTTCCTTAATCTTTGAAGTAGGCAACTTCTTCAATTTCTCTCTCCCCTCCTCCAAAGCAATTTCCTCAGGTCTGCCCTCTTGCTGTTGAAGATGATCTAGCAGCTCATCAGTGGTTAGTTCTTCATTGTCCTCCTCCACCAACTCTTCCACATCCTCCCCACTAACCTCCAACCCCAAGGACTTCCCCAATGCCACAATTGATTCCTCAACTGGCATAGGATTCTCAGGGTTAGCCTCAAATCCTTCAAAATCCTTTTGGTCTACACATTCTGGCCACAGTTTCTTCCAAGCAGAGTTCAAGGTCCTCTTAGTCACTCCCTCCCAAGCCTTACCTATATGGTTTACACAACTGAGGATATTAAAGTGCTCTCTCCAAAACTCTCTTAGAGTCAATTGAGTTTCTGAGATCACTACAAAGCACCTTTCAAACAGAGCTTTTGTGTACAGTTTTTTGAAGTTTGCAATAACCTGCTGGTCCATGGGCTGCAGGAGAGGAGTGGTATTAGGAGGCAAAAACTTCACCTTAATGAAACTCATGTCCCCACAAAGTCGCTCTGCCAAGTCTGTAGAATGACCAGGGGCATTGTCTAACACCAGGAGGCACTTAAGGTCTAATTTCTTTTCAGTTAGGTAATTTTTCACATTGGGGGCAAATGCTTGGTGTAACCAGTCATAGAAAAAGTCCCTAGTGACCCATGCCTTATTGTTTGCCCTCCACAGCACACACAAATTAGCCTTGAGGATATTCTTTTGCCTGAACGCTCTGGGAGTTTCAGAGTGATACACTAATAAAGGCTTTACTTTGCAATCACCACTAGCATTGGCACACATGAGAAGAGTAAGCCTGTCTTTCATAGGCTTATGTCCTGGGAGTGCCTTTTCCTCGTGAGTAACATAGGTCCTGCTTGGCATTTTCTTCCAAAACAGGCCTGTTTCTTCACAATTAAACACTTGTTCAGGTTTCAGGTCTATGTACTCCTTGAATTCATGCACATATTTTTCAGCTGCTTTTTGGTCCAAACTGGCAGCCTCACCATGCCTTATCACGCTATGTATGCCACTATGCCTCTTAAATCTCTCAAACCAACCTTTGCTGGCCTTAAATTCACTCGCATCACCACTAGTTGCAGGCATTTTTCTAATTAAATCCTTGTGCAACTTCCTAGCCTTTTCACTTATGATCGCTTGAGAGATGCTATCGCCTGCTATCTGTTTTTCGTTTATCCACACCAATAACAGTCTCTCAACATCTTCTATCACTTGCGATCTCTGTTTTGAAAGCACAGCTAAACCTTTGGCAAGAACAGCTTCCTTGATTGCCGTTCTCATGGACACAATAGAAACGATGGTTGATTGGGGTTTACTATACAACCTGGCCAGCTCGGAGACACGCACTCCACTTTCATACTTAGCAATGATCTCTTTCTTCATCTCCATAGTAATTCTCACCCTTATTCCTGTAGGGTTGGCACTAGAAGCTTTCTTGGGGCCCATGGTCACTTATTTTTCAGGTGAAATCACTATAAAAAGGCTGTAATAATACGAAATGTTCTGATTGTATGCTTGAATGTTACCGCGGAGGCTGGCTTGTAAACAATGCCACTGGCAGAACAAGTGAGGCTGGCTCAGGCCGCATGGACGTGTCTCGGACGAATCGCGTTGAGTGAATTTTTTAGCACTATGCGAGGCAAAATTTTAGCGATAAAATGTATCGCTCTGTGGATTTAACACTATGCGATGCCAACGTTATGTGGGGGTCCACTGTACTTGGGAGTTTGTTCCATTCATCCACAACTCTATTACCAAACCAGTGCTTTCCTATGTCCTTCCTGAATCTGAATTTTTCCAACTTGAAATCATTACTGCAAAACCGAACTCTGATATGATTTCTAACTGGTATGAAGTCTGAGGTGTTTTACTAAATTTGATTTATATGGAAATGCCTTTAGGCATTCTGAACACTTGAATGGTTTCTCTCCAGTATGAATTCTTATGTGCCTTACTAAATAAGATTTTCGTGAAAACCCTTTAAGACACTCTGAACACTGAAATGGTTTCTCTCCAGTATGAATTCTCATGTGTTCTACTAAAGAAGTTGTATCTGAAAAACTTTTTAGACACTCAGAACACTGATATGGTTTCTCTCCAGTATGAATTCTCATGTGTTGTACTGAAGACGATTTATCTGAAAACTCTTTTAGACACTCAGAACACTTATATGGTTTCTCTCCAGTATGAATTCTCATGTGTTGTATTAAATGAGATTTTTGTGAAAATTTTTTTTGACACTCTGAACATTTATATGGTTTCTCTCCAGTATGAATCCTCAGGTGTTGTAATAAAATTTGTTTTCTGTTAAACTCTTGTAGACATTCCGAACATTTATATGGCTTTTCTCCAGTATGAATTCTCATGTGTTCTACTAAAACATATTTTCTGGCAAATGCTTTTAGACACTCTGAGCACTGATATGGTTTCTCTCCAGTATGACTTCTCATGTGTTTTACTAAACCTGATTTAGCTGAAAACTCTTTTAGACATTCTGAACATTGATATGGTTTCTTTCCAGAATGATTTTTCATGTGTTCTAATAAACATGATTTATCTGAAAACTTTTCTAGACACATACAACACTGATACTGTTTCTCTTTGGTATGAATTTTCATATGTCTCACTAAATATTTTTTTTTAGAAAACTCTTTCAAACACATTAAACAAAAAACTGTGTTTTTGCATTCATTAATTGTTACAAGTGATTCACAATGAGATTTTTGTGAGGAATGTGAATACTGATGAAGTTCGACTTCTGGATGAACTGTAACATGTGATGCTTGAACACTTTCTTTATCAAGTATATCAGACATAGTGAACAAAACCCTTTCACTATAAGAACCCAAAAATTAAAAGTGTTTGAGGTGTCAGAATTTCTGAAAGGAGAAAAAAATTTCTTTGGAAATGGCAGAGAATCTTTTTGTTAAGGTAATGACTCCAGAAACATAAAATATGATGCAAACTTGTAGAATTAAAGAGGCAATCTGAGCACATCAGCAATTTCACCTTTTGCTCATTCCAAAAATTTTTTTTAGCTTATTCACAGTAGCTAAAGTGCATAAGAGTTGCTAATTTGATTAATTTAACACAAAATTCAACAAATTCTAATCTGAAAACAATAAAAAATGAACAGAGTATGCATTCCAGCAACGTATCATCTGTTCATTAATCATCTTTCCCAGCCTCTAGTATATTACGCCTTCCCTCTGTTTTGAATCCACACACACAAAATATAAGTTTTACCCTATTTCTCAGATAATAAAAAATAACCAGGAAAAATTGTCGTGATTTAGGCCATCCTAATAATTGAAGATGAGAGGGGAGAAGGAGTCTTTCCTAAAGAAAAAATTGTCAGAAATTAAATATTTCAAGCTGCTTCTGGTTTTGAAATCAACCAAATTATTCTTTTCAGTAGAATGATGTCCATTTTATCAACCAGTACCAAGAAACAGGCACAAAACCAGGAAAAAACATCCTAAAACCACCTCCAAGTCACTATTTAAAACCAAACAGGTCAGAGGTCAGTTTTTCTCAGGATGCACTGCTTGGGGAAGGATTTGATTTACACTGTGCACTTGCTCCGAAGACACATCCTCGCATGTCTACACCCAAATTTACTACTCACAGCCTATGTGAGACAACTGTGCTTAAAATGTAGACCTACAAGTGTGGGGTTAATAATGTAGACCTACATGAGTAACACTGATTAATAATGTAGACCTACATGAGTAACACTGATTAATAATGTAGACCTACGTGAGTAACACTGATTAATAATGTAGACCTATGTGAGTAACACTGATTAATAATGTAGACCTACGTGAGTAACACTGATTAATAATGTAGACCTACGTGAGTAACACTGATTAATAATGTAGACCTACGTGAGTAACACTGATTAATAATCTAGACCTACGTGAGTAACACTGATTAATAATGTAGACCTACGTGAGTAACACTGATTAATAATGTAGACCTACGTGAGTAACACTGACTAATAATCTAGACCTACATGAGTAACACTGGGGTCAATAATGTAGTACTTAGCACATACAATTTCTGTGATCACTTTCTTATATTGAAGATAAGACTTCGTTTGGATTTTTAACGCCGGAGGGTTAGCCACCCAGGATAACCCAAAAAAGTCAGTGCGTCATCAAGGACTGTCTAACTTATTTCCATTGGGGCCCTCAATCTTGTCCCCCAGGATGCCGCCCACACCAGTCAACTAACACCCAGGTACCTATTTGCTGCTAGGTGAACAGGACAACATGTGTAGGAAAACACATCGAAATGTTTCTACCCCGTGAGGAATCAAACCCGGGCCCTCCATGTGTGAAATGAGAGCTTTGCCAGCCAGGCAACAGCAAGGCACTAAACCAGTAAGGTTTAAATTGTGCTTGAAGAATAGGATGGATATTTAAAAATGGGAGTATATCTCCAATAACTGGATCAAACAAGCAGTTGACAAGCACCTTCCTTGAAGGCTTCTCTAATACTCTTCATAAATTTCAATGTTTCTTACCTGGAGTTTACCTGGAGAGGGTTTTGGGGGTCAACACCCCCAGGGCTCAGTCTGATACCAGGCCTCGTGGTGGATCAGGGTCTGATCAACCAGGTTGTTACTGCTGATTGCACACAAACTGACGTACGAACCACAGACCAGTTAGTCAGGTACTGACTTTAGGTGCCTGTCCAGCACCTTCTTGAAGACAGCCAGGGGTCTATTGGTAATCCCCCTTATGTATGCTGGGAGGCAGTTAAACAGTCTTGGGCCCCTCACACTTATTGTGTTGTCTCTCACAACAGTTTTGTAACAACAAATATTATGAAAAAATTCTTATTACAGAGATAATACAAGGATGTTTGTCAACACAGCAAGATGTTTATACTAGGATGTTTATACTAGGATGTTAATGTGATGTTTAACAGTATTATTACACAACAACTTCATGACACTGATGCCACTGTAAATGTTATATTTCTAACACTGTAGTAACACAGTGTTGTCACTATATATTTCTAACACTGTAGTAACACAGTGTTGTCACTATATATTTCTAACACTGTAGTAACACAGTGTTGTCACTATATATTTCTAACACTGTAGTAACACAGTGTTGTCACTATATATTTCTAACACTGTAGTAACACAGTGTTGTCACTATATATTTCTAACACTGTAGTAACACAGTGTTGTCACTATATATTTCTAATACTGTAGTAACACAGTGTTGTCACTATATACTTCAGAATTTGACACATATGGGAGCCTTATGATAATAAAAATTGACACTACAATAAGAATATATCTGGTGCCAAGATGACCTGAAGTACTGGCACTACCAGTACCAACCTCTGCTACCAGAATGAACTGAAGTACTGGTACTACAAGTACCAACCTCTGCTACCAGGATGACAAGAAGTGTTGATACACTACCAGTGCCAACCTCTGCTACCAGGATGACCTGAAGTACTGGTAATACAAGTACCAACCTCCACTACCAGGATGACCTGAAGTACTGGTACTACAAGTACCAACCTCTGCTACCAGGATGACCTGAAGTACTGGTACTACCAGTACCAACCTCTGCTACCAGGATGACCTGAAGTACTGGTACTACAAGTACCAACCTCTGCTACCAGGATGACCTGAAGTACTGGTACTACAAGTACCAACCTCTGCTACCAGGATGACCTGAAGTACTGGTACTACCAGTACCAACCTCTGCTACCAGGATGACCTGAAGTACTGGTACTACAAGTACCAACCTCGGCTACCAGGATGACCTGCATAAAAGAAATAATTGTTAAACTTTTTCTTTTACTATGTTGATGTTTATCATAATTATGTAATGCTTGCGGTATTATCATCCCCTAGACTGTTGCAACCCCAAATCCTGTGGCGTCTCCTGGTGTCGCAAAATTTCCATAAAAAAAAATAATTATTTTTTCTTGTGAAATGATAGGGAATCTTTTCCCGATTGTAATGACATCAAAAGAACAAAATTTGATGGAAAACTGATGGAATTATGCTCTCGTGAACTTAGCAACCTCGGCGATGTTTACAAATTGGCGATTTTGCCTACTTTGAGCCCTATTTTCGGCTAATTCCATTATCCAGTCGACCAAACTCATAGCTATTTCTTCAGAACTCCATTTTTTCTATCAATTGAGTACAAGAAACTGCCCATTTACCAATTCCAGGCCCCTCTGATATTACTCTTGCCTTCTATTCTGAATTTTTATTCAAACAAAAAATAGAAGATTTACTGTTATGCAGACTACTGCAATATTGTAATAATTGTGTAAATAATGTTAATCCATTCATGACTGCATATTAGAATGGCTAGTTGGACATTTATTGGAAAAATGACATCATTTGTTTACTTCTGAACATCGGCAAAAATCAAACATTTCCCCTACTTTGAGCTCCATTTCAAGGTTCTTTTCAAAGTAAAACCAATCAAAATCACCTATCTATCACACTATCTATCAAACGAGACCAAGAAAACGAGAATACAACCATAAATACTATACGAAAATAGACCACAAATTCGGCATTTTAATTAAAAAAACGGTCTCAGTTTTTTTTTCTCATTATGCACTGCGTGCTGCAGGATATTTTTTATATGGTGCACACTGACCACACAGACCCATTCTCTCACATTTGGGCCTACCAGCTTTCTCCTGCTTGATTTGAAGCCACTAGAATTTATGAGTATATACTATGTCAAAAACGGTGGCTTGTAAGACGTATATATACGACCGAAACAGTCAAAGGGTTATTATTATTATTATTATTATTGTAATACAGTGGAACCATGGTTTTTGCGATTAATTCATTCCAGAAAGTCTGACAAAAACCGAATTGTCCCAAAACTGAAGCAATATTTCCCATAAGAAATAATGTAAATCCAATTAACCCTTTCAGGGTCAAGGGGCTCTCTCCTAAACTCCTTCTCAGGGTCAAAATTTTTTTGAAAATAATAAAAATTATTTTTTCTTATGAAATGATAGAGAATCTTTTCCCAATCATAATGACACCAAAAGTACGAAATTTGATGGAAAATTTACGGAAATATGCTCTCGCAAAGTTAGCGGTCTTGATGATGTTTACACTTTGGCGATTTCACCCACTTTGAGACCTATTTTCAGCCAATTCCAATGTATCAGTTGACAAACGTCATAGCTATTTCGCTAGAACTCCATTTGTTCTATTGAATGAGTACAAGAACTGTGCTCCAGATGTGAGGGGAAGTCACATGCAGTCGAGCTCCATCAAAAATTGCATTTCCTGATAGTCCCAGGGGAAACAGAGGGCAGGAAATAAGCGTGTGCAACCATAAAGTGCATATACTCCTTTGAACCGACATAAAAGGAATATCAGTGAACACTAAATAGAAAATTATGGATTACAGTGTGATATGGAGAGTGCCGGTGGAGTAACGGTTACTGTGGAAATAGGCCTGACCAGCACTAGTGAATTATTGCCAGAAGTCGACAGAAGTGGAAATAAACAGACACTGAACTATCTATAAGTAATATAGTGAGTGACAAGGATATATATGTGCAGTGACATAGTGAACTAAATTGTAGATAAGAGTAATCTTAATTATTCCCCAGTATAACATAAAATATATGGTGTAGCATATGGGAATATTTACAAGCAACTAGCTCTAGCAAACTATTGCCAGAGGTCCAGAAAAGTGGAAATAACAGATGAGTATTTACTATCCAAACCATACCCCGGCCGGGATTGAACCCGCGGTCAGAGAGTCTCAAAACTCCAGCCCGTCGCGTTAGCCACTAGACCAGCTAGCCACAATAAGATTCGTCCAACTAGGTATATTTCTACACCATAGGAAGGTTAGCACAGGCACCACTGTGACCACAAATGCAAGTTTTTACAGACGAATCTCCAGCTAGCGTGGCCGTGACGAACTCTAGCTCAAGTCCCTTCACTGCTGTCAACATGACTCACGAAATCGTAATGACACGATTGCAAACAAAACGGGCTGGAGTTTTGAGACTCTCTGACCGCGGGTTCAATCCTGGCCGGGGTATGGTTTGTTTGCAATCGTGTCATTATGATTTCGTGAGTCGAGTATTTACTATAGTCATAAGTAATAAAGCGAGTAATAAGACTAGTGTTGACATGTGACACGTGGTACACAAAGGTTTGAGTTACCACATATAATGAATAGACTAGGATACCGAGACATAATAGAAAGACCTAGTGAGCCTAAATTGTCAGTGGAACAACACAAGGATAGTGATTAACATAATGGAAGTGGTTTAAACTAAAATGTGGTGGCATGAGAGAAGTGCCACGTACCCTGCAGTGATGTGTGAAGTCATACATCTGGCAGTGCTGCCAGGCAGCCACTCAGGCCTACCATATTCATTCATAAAAACACCATATACCCCATACTGCAATAGCCAGTCTAGACCAGTGTGAGGAACACAGTAAGATCAGTAAACTAAAATATATATGAGTGATCAGAGAGGAATGAATCTGGAAAGAGTTATACAGTGAACTAAGCCTATAAGTGTTATCATACAGTGGGTTGTGTTTTGTACTGAAGGACTGTTTCTTATCTCATAAGGAATATAACAAATGATGAGGTATTGATGCTCAGTGATATAGTAATCCTAAATTGTGGATTACAGCAATCTGTCAAATACCCAATACATAGTGCATAATATATGGAGTATATTCATGGGTTGACCATCACCAGCGAAAAAATTATTGTCAGAGGTGACAGTGAAGTGCAAACTATCGTACAAGTGTTATAACGAGGAAAAATGGATATAAACCAGCAGTGATATAGTAAACTGAACTTGTGGATAGGAGTTAATCCTTTTTAATCCCGAGTGTAGTGTAAAAACTATGGTGTAATTATATGGGAATAAGTGCACAAGTGCCACGCACACCCCACCTCCCAGCCCCCGCCTCATGCCCCCGCCCCATTCCCCGGATCCTACACCATCCATCCAATAATCCCACCCCCCGGCCCCCCTCCTCGCACCCTCACCTTCTTTCCACAGACCCCTACCTCCCAGCTTACCATCCCACAGCACAGCCCCCTCCTCCTATCTTCCCTACCCACCGCCCAGCCCTCCCCATCTACCAGCCACCACCCCCCAGCCCACACATAATAAATACACCATCCACCACATACATCTGCTTAAAAGTAATCATGACCAGGAATAAAGGCTGCTGTATATGTGAAAATTTTTTTGGGGAGAAACATGAGGAGCAGTGATTGGGAAATATGTAGTAAAACATCACATATATCATGTACACAGCTTCATGCAACCATGACAAATGACCTAAAACAAGAAAGTCATTTCTGGATTTGCCCCAGTGAAAGGGGTAGCTGGTTAACCCTTTCAGGGTCGACAGGCCCTAAACTTGTTCTCAGGGTCGGAAATTTTTTGAAAAAAAAAAAAAATTATTTTTTCTTATGAAATGATAGAGAATCTTTTCTCGATCATAATGGCACCAAAATTATGAAATTTGATGGAAAACTTACAGAATTATGCTCTCACGAAGTTAGTGGTCTCGACGATGTTTACACATCTGCGATTTCGCCCACTTTGAGCCCTATTTTCAGCCAATTCCAATGTACTAGTCAAGAAAAATCATACCTATTTCCCTAGAACTCCATTTTTTTTATCGAATGAGTGCAAGAAACCATCCATTTACCAATTTCAACTATCCAATAAAGTGGTCAGAAATTGGCTATTTTGCCAATTTCACACAAATTTCAAAAGATGCCGATTTCCAAATAGGGTCCAGAATAAACAAGACAGACATTCCTGGCACTAAAATAACATTTACTCTGTTCATTACTCATGTCTCCAGGCCTCTGTTACATTTCTTTTGCTTTCCACTTTGAATTTTTATTCTTACAAAAAAATAGAAGATTTATGTTATGCAGACTACTGCATTAGTGTAGAAATGGTTATAAATATATCAGTGCACTTGTGAAAGATATATCAGACTCACCAGTTGATGTGTATTGGACGCATGGCATGATTTGTTTACCTTTGAACTTTGGCAAAAATCGAACATTTCTGCTACTTTGAGCTCAATTTCAAGTTTTTTTCATTGTGAAACCAATCAAAGTCATCTCAATTTCTGCAATATGTCTTTCATTCTATAAAATGAGACCAGGAAAACTAGAATACAACCATAAATAGCATACGAAAATACACTGCAAGGTCGCTGTTTTAAACCAAAAACACGGTTAGAGTTTTTTTTTTTCTCATTATGCACCATGTGCCGTAGAATTTTTTTTATACTGCACACACTGACCACAAAGACCCATTCTTTTATATGTAGGCCTAACCAGCTTTCTCTTGCTAGATTTGAAGGTGCTAGAATTTATGCGTACTAGTACTGCACCAACCCTGGCCTGCAAGCCGTACTAGTACGGCACCAACCCTGAAAGGGCTAAGCATAAGCGAGGTACTGAAAAAAGAAAACATAGAAAGCATAAGGAAGTTTCTAAGGAGCTTCCAGAGTTTAAACAAAGAGTGGAAAACAGGGAAAAAGGAACAAGAAAAGGAGAAAAAAATGCAAATAGAGGTGAAAACCAAGGAGTGGAAGTAAGAGTGGAAAACATCATACAGAGCAAGTCAGAAAAGAATGAAACAGGGATACATAACATAGCAGAAAGGGAAAGGGAGGGTGAGAAAGCTAGAGCAGGAACAAACAAAAACGAGTAAAGGGCAGAAATTAGCCTCGAAGAAAGTGAACAAGAGCAATCAGATCAGGTGGCAGAACTGGGGAATGACACAAAATCAGTAAATACAGTGGACCCCCGCATAGCGACTTTAATCCGTGCAAGAGGGCTGATTGTTATGCGAAATGTTCGGTATGCGAAAAAATTTTCCCCCAAAAAGGAAATAAGGGAAAAAATAAAATTTAACCCGTGCAAGGACACCCAAAAGAAAAAAAAAAAAAAAAATTTTTACCACATAAAATTTTTACTTTTTCCCACACACAAAGAGAAGGTTTAAATGCACAATAGAAAGGAGTAGAAACATGTCAATAAAAAATTGTCCCTGAAATACTCTACTAATGAAAATAAATGACACTTACCTTTTTTGGAAGATGCAGCAATGACTGAGAGACACTGTGCCCCTGGGATGCCTTTTCCTCCTGGTACTTTTAGGTCCTTTTTGGGCCCATTTTTTTTCCAAAACCCGGCCCTTTATCACACTGGTATGCCACTACGATTTTTTAAATCCTAAAACCCAAACCTTTGCTGGCTTTAAATTCCCAAAAATGAGCATGTTCCGGGCTTTTTTTCCCCTTTTAAACCTGGGTTTAGTCGCTGGGGGGGTTTTTGCTTTCCCGGGAGACAAGTTTAAAAGGGAAACCCCAAGGGAAAAAAGTTAGACAGTCTTCGATGACACGGGGATTTTTTTGGGTTACCCCTGGGGGGCCCAAATCCGGGGGGGTTTAAATTGTTTTTTGGGTATTCTCAATAAGCCACCCAACAACGGGGGTACGCAGCAGCAGCACCCTGACGGGGGTTCCCGAAACAACAGAGGGATGCTACGCAGCAAAAACCGTTTCAACAGCACACAGACATGCTACAGCAGCACAACGATCCCTACACCCAGAAACCCGGGGACGATGCAACAGCAGCAGCAGACGTTGCTAAAAGGCAGCAGCGGGGACGATGTTTAAAAGCAGCAGCAGACGATGCTACAGCAGCAGCAGATGATGCAACAGCACGCAGCGGTACAAAAAGGCAGCAGAGCAGAAAGCTGAGGGTTTGGAACAAACAGCAGCACAGCTGACAGTGCAGCAGCAGCTGACAGTGCAGCGCACTGGGGGGGCCCGGGCAGCAGCTACGGGGGTTTACAGCCCAGCTGAAACCCCCAATAGTACGAGGGTTGTTTGGGGGTTTAAATTATCCCAACCTGGCCGCTCGGGCCCGCACTTCCACTTTCATACTTATAAATTTGATTTTTTTTTCTTCATCTCTATAGTAATTCCCCCTTTTTGGTGGGGGGTTTTGGCACTAAAAAGCTTTCTTGGGGCCCAGGGTTCATTTTTTTCCCAGAAAAAATCCCCAAAAAAACACGTAAAAATACGAAATTTTCCCGTTTAAAAAGTTTGGAGGGTTACTGCGGAGGCCGGGGAAAAAAATGCCCGGCGGAACATGTGACGGGGCCAACCGAAATTTGGGAAACGCGCCACGGACGAAGACCCGGTGGGGGGTTTTTTTTGGGGGGGTTTATGCGAGGCAAAATTTTTGCAAAAAAAAGCAGGGGTATGCGGATTGTACTATGCGATGCGTCGGTATGCGGGGTCCACTGTATAAGGTTCAAAACATTTGCGATACATGAAAAGGGTTTATGTGCCTATATGGCGAGTTTGCTGGAATAAACACCCCAAAAATGTGCCAAAAATTTGAGGAAGGGGAAAGTGTCGTTTCAACAAAGAGTGCGCAGGTACTTCCACCCGGGTAATTTTTAAAAGTTTCAATGCAATCCAGAGAATTTAGACCTGAGCCCCCAAACCACCATATAAAAAGAACGTGGCACACAGAGTTAGCGGGAAAAGGGAAAATTAACAGCAATTTTTTTTTAAAAAAAAAGAGAAAGATCAAAAAAAAGGGAAGAGACAAACAGGGGGAATTTACAGAGAGGAGAGGTGGGCATTTAAAAATGGGGCGTAAAAAACCAGGCATCCCCCCAATAAAGGGCCAAATAAGCAATCAAACGGGGAAGCCAGAAATTTGGAAAGAAAAACCAGGGGGTGTACCCCAGGGAATCCCAAGAAGACCCACCGGGTACAAATGAAACGTAAAGCGAGACAAAACTCCCACAGGTAATTATCCTTCATTTTTGAAAAATTTCGGGTTTTTGAAATCAAAAAAAAATGACAAAGATAGTTATGTCATGGACTCCTAACGGAAAAAAAATGCCATTTTTTGGAACTTTTACGGGGAAAATCCACCAAAAGGGATGTTTTGGACAGAGAGATAAAGATAGAAAACTACAATAGTTAGATTGTGATAGAATCAATAGGTCACAGGGGGAGTAGGAATGTATTAAAGGGTATTTTTTCTGATGCACGGGAAGTGCTGAACCCCAAAGCCCTGTTTATACAGTAGGGCCTGGGTTTTAAAGATTTTTACACAAATACGGTGATGCCCAAATTTATGCCCCCAAAATTTGCTATAACGGCAATTTGGTTTTTTTCCCAAATACGACCCCCCACCCATTTTTTTTTTACATTCTCAGGGGGACCAAATCTATTATGTCGGAAAAAATTTCCCCAAAATTTCAAGTTTTTAAATTTATTTGCATATTTAAAATGTACTCTGATAATCATATTTTATTGTCCCTGAAACCAAATATACTTACACATTTGGCTGGTGTGGGGTTAACTTTAAAAAATTGCTAACCCCTCTCTATCTTTATGCCAAAAACAAGTAATAATCTTCACCCCTTAGGCACCGAAAAAGTTTTATTTTTAAAATCAACATGGGCTTTTTCCCATTAATCCATCTATGTTTTTTCCCCTCAAAAATTATATATAAAACCCTTTAAAAATAACTTTACAGGGTAAACTTATACATACCTCACAGAAAAAAATTGCCCGAAAAATTATGAAAATTTTTTTTACAAAGGGGGCTGGTTTTTAGGTAGTTTTGGAAGAATTACGTTTTCCTAGTAAAACGGGGGGGATAACTGTAAAAAAAAATTCCCTTTTCGCATCCATTCACTCAATATATGGGCAATTCAAAACCCGGGTTGGGTTTAGTGTTTTTATAATGTAAAAAAAAAATTTGGGAAAAATAATATTTCACGTTTACTGTGAAAAAAAAAACCCC
This sequence comes from Cherax quadricarinatus, assembly GCF_026875155.1. NCBI lineage: Eukaryota > Metazoa > Arthropoda > Malacostraca > Decapoda > Parastacidae > Cherax > Cherax quadricarinatus. Next base: position 33,680,003 of record NC_069454.1, on the reverse strand, counting down.
TGAAAATGTTTTGCATGTTTGGTAGGTTTTGCAGGTTTTTTTTTTTCTGTCTCCATAAACACGCTAGATAACAGGGATATCTTGCTACCCCTACTAACATTTTGGGGTCACACTTCCCCGACACCACACCCATAATACTGTATATTTAAACATAAAACTGGGTTTTTTCCCCTTTTTTTCAAAATAGCTCTTGTTCCTTTATTTCTTCTTTGCCAGGGGGAATGGAAAAGAATTTCCCCGAAACCCTTGCGTTAAAAAGCGGCGACCAAAATGCCGGGGAGAAAAAGGGCTAGAAACCCCTTCTCCGGGTGGGGCAAAAATTTTTAACTAAAAAAGAGAAAAAAAAAATTTTTAAAACGGGGATGCTTAAATATGCGGGGATGTAAGTGGGGTTTGGATAAGAAACGGGAAAATTGTGATGTTATAAGAAAGAAGTTGGATTTTCCGGGCCCTAAGCAAAAACAAAGCGGGAAGGGGGTAGGGGTTTTTCAGTGGGGGGAAAAAAAAGGGGTTTAAACTGGAGTATCTGAGAAGTTAGAAAAAAGGAAAAGGGGTACCCAAAAAAATGTTAAATAATCGTTAGGGGGAAGGAGAAAAAAATTTTGAATTTTAAAATTTCAAGAAAATGTGTATTAAAATAAAGGTTGGATCCCAGAATGGGTCTTAATAAGCTTTGTTGCACCGGGGAAAGAGAGGAATGCAGGGGAAAGGAGAAAATATTTTGGGAGATTTAAGTGAATTATGGGAGCCTTTGAAAAAATGAGGGGAAAAAATTTGTGGGGGGGGGACCGAATGCAAAAGAAAGGAGAAACTTTTAGAGAGGGTGTGGTAGGTAAGTTTTGGGGGGGCCCGGTGTAAATGAAAAGGGGACCCTTTTTTATTGAACTTTGTAAAAAAAGGGGGGTTTTGTTTAGGTAATACAATTTTAAGAAAAAGGGATAAATAAGTATACAAGATATGATGTAGGGCAAAATTACAGAAGTTTTTGGATTTGTTTTTGGTAGATAAAAGGGAAAAAGAATTGAGACACTTATGAACACAGGGGGGAATCTTTTTGAAAAAACTTTTCGCCACACAGTGTTTTCATCAGTCCAATAAAAAAATTAGTTTTTTGGTAAGTATAGAAAATTTCGGGGTAATCAGCCCCTAAACCTGGAATCAAATTTCAGTCCATCCCCTCTTGTAGGAAGTGCAGCATGGGGCCGGGAGGGGTTTGGTTTTAAAAATACGGGAAAGGCCCCACTTATAGGGGCCGGGTTGGGTTCCCGGGCTCCCGGGCCGTAAAGGGGAAACCGCCTTTAAGTGGAACACCCTTTTTTTTTCCTTGTAAAGGGCAAATAAATGCTGGGATAACGTTTTTACACTGACAAAATTTTAAAAAATTAGCAATAGAACAAAGCATTAAAAAAAACAAGGGAAAAGAAAAATTTTCTAATAATAATATTACTATTTTTTTAATTTTTAATTATTATTATTATTATTATTTTTAAATTTTTGCATCAGGAGTAGAGGGGACTCTTAGTGATTTTAATGTGTCCTACATAAAGCAGTGTGTAATTTTATTTAGGAACGGGTTAAAAACTAAGTATAATTATAAAGGAATATATAAATTATGAAAAAAAATTTTAAAAACATTTAAAATTTTTGGGGGTTTCCAGACAAAAAGGAGAGACTTAGTGTTACGAGTCAGGGGAAATGTAAAAAAAACTTTTGGGGGGCCCACGGTTGACCGAATTAGAAAGTCGGGTTTGGGGGAAACCCGTTTTTAAGGCGATTTTTGGTCAAAATTTGAAATGCCCGATTCGAAACGCCGAAATTTAAAACGCCCGTAAAGGGGGGGCCTTCCTGTACTGGGGTTTGAATGAGTTAAGGGCAGGAGGAGGTGAGATAAACAGGGGGAAACCTGCCACAAGTTTTAATAGGCCCGCTCCAAAGGTTGGGAAAACGTTAAAGCCCTTTGTCCAAAAATTCCATGAAGTTGCAGTTCTGACAGTTTGTGATGAAGGGTTTTAAAAAACCGAAAGTTGAAAAAATTCGGGCCATTTAAATGAAACCCACAGGGAAAACCCTTTACTAAAGGAAACTTTTTCGCCACCCCGGGTTTTAACAGCCAAAAACCCAAAGTAAAATTGGTAATATAGTAGAATTCGAGGTAATCATCCCTAAACCTGGAACGATGGGGTTCATCCATCACCTTGTGGGAAGTGCAGCCATTGGGGGCCCAAAGGAGGGGGGTTATATACACGCAACTTCATGGAATTTTGGTACAAAGACTTCACGCTTCCCCTTTCCTTTGGACACGCCCCTATTTTCAATAGGGCAGGTCCCACTGTTACCCAAATCCTCCTGCTTAAAACTATTCACCGCATTATATAACCCCCCTCGGGCCCCAATGCGCATTTTCCTACAAGAGTGATGGACTGAACACATCGTTTCCCGGGTTGGGGGGAACTGTTTAAACCTCGAACTTCAAATTTTTAAAACTTCCCCAATTTTACTTTGTATTGGCTAAATGAACCCAAGGGTGGAAAACTTTTTTCAAAAAGATTCCCATGTGTTGCTTTAAGGTTTTAAATTTTTTAAAATTGTCGGTTATCAAAACCTTTAAACATATAGAAAAAAGACTGTTGATTTAATTTATCGGAGGGACATGTTTTTTTAGGGGGGCCCAATAAAACAAAATACTTTCTATTGTGCTACCCCTGAGATTAAAAAGGTTTATGGGATAAAAGGGAGAATAAAAAGCTTTCGGGGAAAGAGAGAGGTAAGGGTTTATAAACAAAAAGAGGGGGCAGTTAGGGTAAGAAAAAAAGTTTTGGGAGGATAAAAGGGGCAAATAAAGGCATAGGAAATTTGGGGTTTCCAAGAGGTATGGGGAAAGGTTAAAAATTTTAGTTTTAGAGGTTCAGCAAATTTTGGGGTTCCGGAAAGGGTGGGGGCGGGGGGGGAAAGGAGCGAATGGGGGAAATGATGATTTTAAAAAGAGAGTAGTAAAGGGGAAAAAAAGTTAGCATATGAGAATTTTTAAAAAATACAAGTGATGAAAGGGAGGGAAGAAAATATGGGGGAAAAAAGAGAGAGGAAAAGAGAGGGGTTTGGAAGAAATGTAAAAAGAGAGCAAATAAACGAGGTGGGGGTGGAGATGTTATCAAAATTTTTTTTGAAAAAAAGAAAAAGTTTTGGGTGAATTAACAATTTAAAGGGAAACCCAAAAAGGAACAAATGGATTTGTCATTTTAAAAATAGGAGAGGAGATTATTAAAGGAGATTTGGGGTTTTGGGAAATGGAGGGAATTTTTTTGGGAAAATTGAAAAAATTTTTGATGAAGATAGGGAACCCGGTTGTTTTTTGTGTATAGGAAAAGGGGAGGAATAACATCTTGTGGGAGGGGGGAAGAGCCATTGTGAGTGGGGGGAAGTTCGTGGGCAGGGGTTTAAAAAAAAAAGGGGGGTAAGGCAGCCGGGTTTGAGGGGATAAAGATAGAAAATTTTAAAACAGGGGGGGGAAAAAAGTTTTGGAGGGGTTTGGGTTTGCAATTTTTTAAAAAAATGTATGGAAAGGGGGTTAAGGTTACCTGGGGATGGAAAAGGGGAGCAAGCATATTTCCCTTTTTGATAAAGGAAAAAGGGGATAAAAGAGAGTGAAAAAAATTTATAGGGGGATAAGTTTTGCTGAGTATCCCTGGTGAAGTGTTTGGTGGGTTTATTTAATTGAAAGAATTAAGAGTAAGACGGGGGGAAAGGGGATAGCAAAGGAACAAGGGGGCCCTTTAGGAAAGGTAGGGGGTGTGGGGCCCGGGTTTTTTACAATGAAACATAAAAGACCATATTTAGATAAGGCTAAAGAGGTCATTGGCTTTTAAAGGTTTTGGGAAAAAAGGCATATAACAGGGGGGGATAGGGGGGGCAATGGGGCAGATTTTGCAAGTTTTTGGTGTAGGGGGTGGGTTTTACTGAAAGCGTGAAGATTTTTTAAACGGGGGAAAAGTGAGGCTCAAGTTAGAGAAAAGTAGGAAAGGGGGGGAAATTTTTTCCCCAGTAAAAGTAGGGCCTTAGACAAGGATTTTGGGGATTCACTGGGGTTGTTTAAATTTTTAAAATAGAGGGGGTTTGAAAGAGAATTAAATGCGGGGTTTCTTGGCAAGAGGCGTGGATTTAAAAAAGATAAAGAATCAAAAACAAAAAGGGGAGTTTCCCCGTTGCTTTTTGCTGATGCCCACTGTGCTTTTGGGGAGATTCTAAAGAGAATTTTCAGAGATTTGGTGGTTTAATTTGGAGGGGGGTGAAAAAGAAGAAAAAAAAGGGGTGAATCCCGGGAAAGAGAAAGGTTATGAGGATAACAAAAAAGTTAGGTGAAAAAGATTGAATATCAGTTTGGAGGGAGAGAGAAAGGAGGGGTGAATGTATTCAATTTTTGGGGGAGTGGGGTGGTCAGCGGAGGGGGTTTTAAAGATGGGGTTTGAATCATAGAATTGATGGGGGGAAAAAGAGTGATTGGTCCCACTTAGGAGCCCTGGGAGACAAAAAAACTTTGTCCTTGGGGGGAAAAAGAGGGGAATGTTTTAGAGTAAAATTTTTAACCAACACTCTTATATGGGTGTGAAGCATGGGGGGTTGAATGTTGCATGCAGGAGAAGGCTGGGGGCAGGGGAGATGTCATGTCGGGGGGAAAATGTGTGGGGGGGAATAAAATTTTGGCAGAGAATTCTAGTTGGAATTTAGGAGGAGGTGCGGGTTTAAACCAAAACGTTTTTCCCAGGGGGGCTGGGGAAAGGGGTTGGGTTGGGGTTTTTTTGGGGACATGTAGGAAAATTTGGGAGCAAAAAAAAATTTGATTTAAAAGAGTGTACCCTTCTTTTAGTGGAAGGAAGGCGGGGGGGGGTTTTCGGCCTAAAAAAATTTTTGGAAAAGGGGGGTAAAGGGGGTTTTTGTGTGCGAGGGTTTGGGCCTTCCAGCAGGCAGGGCTGAGCGTGTTTGATAGGAGTGAATGGGGGACAAAAGGGTTTTTTTAAATACTTGACGTGCTGTTGGGTGTGAGCAAAGAAATTAAGAAGGGGTTTAGGGGGAAAACCCGGGAGGCCGGGCTTGAGTCCCGGGGATGGGAAGTACATGGCCTGCACTCTGAAGGGGGGGTGTTTTAAAGTTGCAGTTTTTTTAAAATGTAGTGTTTAAAACCCCCCTTCGGGGAAGACAGTGATGGGGTGAATTTATGGTGAAATTTTTCTTTTTTCCCGGGCCCCCCCTGCCTTGGGGGGAATGGCCAGTGTGATAAAAAATAAAAAAAAAATTTAAAAATAATTTAAAATCTTATTCATCCCAAAAATGGTGTGTTCCTGTTTTTTTATTCGTACTAAAATTTTGCAACTTTTTAAAACAAGTAAAGTACGTATTTGTATTTTAAAGTAATTATTATTAAAAAATAAAAAAAAAACTGGGTAAAAATTTTTTTAAAACTCTTACAAATGTAAAATGAATGAAAATAAAAGTAAATCCCTAAAAATATGCATTTATTTACCGCCAAAATGCGCCCACTACCTGTTTAGTTTGAGTTTACATTGTCTTTAAAATCTGTACTCGTTTTCTCTCGTTTACTCTTTGTTAACTAGTTGGGTCTTACTTTATTTATTTGGGGTCTAAGGTAGCTGGAAAAGAGAGAAGTTTTTTAAAACCTCTTGCTTCAAGTGCCAAGTTAGAGGATGAATGTGCCATTCGATTTTTTCGAAAAAAAACACCCGCCACTCAAACCCCCACACATTGACTGTTTCGGTTGTATTATACTCGTTTACCGACGACTCCTCTGACCAGTAGCTTTCCTAAATAATGTACATAAAAATTTTTGGGTGATTTCCTCTATTCTGTTTTGTTTCCCAAAATACAGTACACAAATGTTTAAAAATTTTAAAAAAATACCCGAAATGTTTTAATTTTTTCAAAAATGACTTTTTTAAAAAATACAAAATGGGTGACATAAAACCGCCACCTTTTTTAGTGGGCTCCTTACTTAGTGCAAATTCGTTTTCCTATTTGGGTTTTTAGGAAAGGATCTCCATTTTTTAAAATTTTTTTTTTGGGAAGTAATAAGTGTATCTGTGTGTAACTTACCTTTTTTTGTGTTTTTAAAGCCTATTTCCCAATGGGGAAAATTTAAAATTTAATTTTTTGTAAACTTGTTATCCCGGAAATTTAAGGGATATTTTGGGATGGTTTGATTTAAAAAAACTTTTTTGGGCCCGTGTGGTTTGCCAGGGGGAGGGGGCAACTTACTTTTCTCCTTTCTCAGCCCCCAAAAAAACATTGTGAATCTGGTTTTTTCCCAGCCCCTCCCCCACTTTTTCTTTTTTTGCAATTTTCGCATGAAATTTTTCTTACTTCTCCCTTCGTTTTGATGCATCTAAAGGTAGTTTTTAGAAAAGATTAAATTCAGTGAAAAAGGTTTTTCGATGCTAATAAAAGGGGTCCCGGGCCACAGTTTAGGTAGTAGTAGATGTTTGCCCAGATGGGCTACAAACCCCAAAAGCTACACCTACCAGTTACCTACAAATGACTTCCTACAAAAAAATACTACTCACCTTTTCTTCCTTATTAAGAAATTCCCCATATTTTTAAAGGAAAAAACGAGTTTACTGTATGTGTATTTTTAACCCCTCTGGGATGTTTTAAATATCGTATTTAAAATATTAGGGGAAAAAGGGGAGCCAGGGCTACCTGCACCCGCTTCCCACAAAAAAAGTACAACAAAGGGCCCCCTTTACGGCAATTTTTCCTTTTCGGGGTTCCGCTAAACGGCATTTCAAATTATGAACCCAAAAATCGCTATTTCGGCCCCCCCACCTGACTTTCTAATACGGTCCCCCGCGCCCAACCCCGTTTTCATTCTTTGTAGCTCAAATAAGCACTTTAAATCTCTCCATTTTTTCTGGAAACTCCAAAATTTTTAAAAGTTTTTAAAAGTTATTTTATATATACTCTGATAATTAAAACTTATGATACCTTACTTCCGAAACTTACATACTGTGCTGGGGTGAGGGACACATTAAAATCAGTAAGAATTTTCTTAGTCTCCAGGGCATCACATTATTTAAAGATAATAATAATCATCGGTCTCATTTTAAAAGTCGATATTTCCTTTTTTAAAAACACATTTTTTTTAATCCATCTTTTAAAATTTTTTCCAATTTTTAAAAATAAAAACGATACATAAAAAAAAAGATGATAAAAAACACCCCCCCAATAGAATAAATAAAAAAAATATGAGATGTGGTAGCCGATGATTGCCAAGTGACGCCATATTAAAGTGATAAAATAATAATAATAAAAAATTTAAAAATCACCGAAATCTCATTAAAAAGGGCTCATTTAAATTTGGGGGAGACGAAAAAAAAAAAAAAAAAGAAAAGCTAGATACAGCGATTGATAAAAAAAAAAGTTTAGGAACGACCGTTCGTCATGTAGGAGCGCCAGAAATCAAACCCTTTTTTTCAAAAACGCATTTTTACTTTTTTTTTTCAAAACAAAAACAAAATATTATCGGGTAGATAATTTCCCGTAGAAACCTTCATGTGTTAGCCCAAAATCACCCCACCCTAAAATTTTTAAAAAAGTGGGCCCCCTGAACAATCGATTTGACTGGTCCAACCCCTTACAATTCCAAACCCCTTACTGGTTTTTTAAAAAAGGGTTTTGTTGGACAATAAAAGCAGACTGTAAACGGATGGGGTTTTAAAGGGCCCCTTAAAAACACAAAAAAATAAATTTTAAAACAGGAACATCACGGTTTAAACTGTCCAATTTTAAAGTACAGGTTTGAATAGAAATAAATAGCTTGAGCTTCATTTAAGGAGGGTTTTTAATAGAATATTTTAAAAGGTTCTAGTAAATTTCAGTAAATCAAACCCTTCAAACATTAAAGAAGCTCTGTGAGTTTTGCGGGTTTAATCAAAAAAACGGGCTTCCAAAAAGGATAAAATTTTCCCCTTTTTGTGGAAAATTGGTGTCACGCCCTTTTTGCCCGATATCCAAGAACTAGCTAAAGCAGTATTAAAAACAGGGAAGTGGTTTTTTTTGGGATTTCCCAAATGAGAAAAAACTGTGGGCTAAAATACAAGGGTAATTAAAAAAAGGACAACAACAAAGCTGCTTTCATAGACAACCTGGAAGCTTTTAAAAAAGAAGGGAACATAAAAAGTCCGGGCCCGAATGGCACTGCCCCTTTATACTGGCCATTTTAAAATCCCAAGAAACTGTTAAAGGGTGGAGGTGGGTTTTCCGGAAAACAAATAAAAAGGGGGCTATAGTGGGTGTCCGGGAACAGGGAAAAGGTTTAAGCTGGGGGTGCTGTCCCGGGGGGGACAGTAATGGTGAAGCTGGAGATGCTGTCCTGGAGACGTAATGGGGAAGCTTTGGCGGTGCGCCTGGGGGGACAATAATTTGTGAAGCTGGGGGATGCTGTCCGGGGGGGACATTAAAAGGTGAAGCTGGAGGGGCTGTCCCGGGAGACAGTAATGGTGAAACCCGGGGGATTTTGTCCGGTAGTCCCGGGGAAATTTTACGCAGGGAAAGGGAAAACATATAAATATCCAAAAGGGGGGGCAAAAGCCGTTGTAGGGAAACAAGGGTAGTCAAAAATAAGATTTAAAAACCCCCATTGCAAAAATGAAATACTGCAGGGGAAAAAGCAAACAAGAGGAAATCCACTAGCAATTTGGGATATATTACCAAAACAACTGGTGGGAGCTCCATTGTTTTGCTAGGGAGGGTAGGAGTAAGACAGGGGGAAAAAGCCCCCAACGGAAATAAGGTTTACCCGAAACCCAAGGGAAAAAGGAAACCAAGGGCCTTTTGCCCCATACTAAGCACTTGGTTCTCAGGCATGGGAAATCTGGAAAAAACAGACGGGGCGGCAACTATGACCACCCCCAGAAAAAGCCATGCCCATATGACAACAGGAAAAAGCAAACTCCCCCCCTGAAAGCTTTTTCACCCGAATGTGGGAACCCCTTTTAGTACGGGGAAAAGGGCTGTGCTAAAATTAAATTTTTCCCGGCACACCATCAAAAAAGGACAAAAAGATACAAAAAAATCCAGGCCCGGGAAAAACCGGGGCCACAGCCACTCAAAGGGGAGGTTTTTTAGTGCGAAGGAAAAAAAAATGGCAGGAAATGGCAAAAAATCCCTACAAACCCAAATTTCCCGTCTTCCTGGAAATGGGAACCACCATGGCCCCACTCCCAACCAACAGATACAGATACTAAAGCTTTAAAAAAAACCCCCCCCCCCCCAGACCAACAATACCACCCGTCCCGGGCCTTCTTCTTTGCAAATAACAGGGTTTTAAAGCCAGCAACAAACAACAAAAAAAACCCTTTTATGTGGGCTCCTTTTCCCCGAGGCAAAGGGAATTTTTCACGGCCCCTTTTTTCTGAGACCCACATAAAAGGGTTTACTTGGCCCAAAGAAAATTTTGGATCCCCCGGGTTTTTAAACCCCATACAGTTTTTGACAGAGTGGGAAAAGGCAAAAGGGGGGGGGTTTTGGGCCGTAAAAATTTCAGAGTCACTTGTTTGCCCCAGAAATGTTAATGCCTCAAATGATGAAATGGAAGTTTGCCTTTAAAAGGGGAGAACCCAAAACCCAGTCCCTTGTGGTAGTCCCATAAACCTCCGGATGGGAACTTTCCCCGCAATTCCAGGAAAGCTATTAAAATTTACCCTGTCTGGAAAATTTTTCCCGCTTTCCCGGGCCCCCAAAATCTTGCTCCCGGGGGGTTTCAACTTAAGGCAAACCCAAAATGGAGGGGAAAATAAAAAAAATATTTGGTTTTTTCAGTAAAATAAAAAAGGAAGGGAAACTCTGATGAAAACCCACACCAACGAGCTTTTAATTTTTCTGCACAAAAATTTAATTTTAAAACCCGCAAAAAATTAAAAGGGCCCATAGACGGAAATACACTAGACCTCATCTTTACTAAAAAATGATATCTCATAAGAAATGTCACCAAAAACAAAAACAATTTTACTCAGACACAAAATAATTTAGGTTCGACAAGTAAGTGGGAGCCCCCGACCGACATAATTTAGACAAATCACGAGGGGGCAATTTACCCCAAAATTTAACCTTTAATAACAAAAACAATTTAAAATGGGACCAATAAAACCCAATTTCCCAACCATATAAGCTGGGGAAAACATACAAGCAAACCCGACCCCAACTTATGGCCCAGAAAAAGTTAACTTGGGGGGCACTCGATGTATGCACAAGGCTTATTTCCTAAAAAAAAAGGAGGAGTAGATTAAAATTAAAAAAGAAAAGGCCTCCCTTTACAGGCGATTGGGGAAAAGAATAAAAAGTAGCTAAAAAAGGGGCAATAAATTGAAAAAGCGTAGGGAGACCCTGGTCAGAGAAATAGCAAAACATCGAATTAAATAAAGGAATCTTATAGGATCCCCCCAATTCGGGGAAGAACTAAAAGCCCTAAATGAAAAAGAAAAGAAAAACCCCAAAAAATTTCTTTTCCTATGGGCCCAAAACAAAAGTCGAGAACAACGTCCAAATATTGGGCCCCTTTCTTAAACCCAAATTCGTCCAAAACAGAGACAGCAAAAGGGAAAAAGGAGCTACTTAACCCCAAAATTTACTCGGTTTTTTAGCAAGCCGCCCAAACGAGTGGGCGAAGTCAAAAAGATTTTTTTTTTTTAGAGAGCCACAAAAATTTGGTTAAAAACAGCTATCCGATGTTAAACCTGGGAAAAAAACCAAAAATTCGAAAAGGCGATAAAGACATGCCCCCCCCTCTGCCCCAGGGCCCCCGACTCATGGAAACTCCCCTGTTCATCAAGAACTGCAAAGAAGCCCCTATCACGGCCTTTTCCATCCTATTTGGGAGGGAGCATGGACACGGGGGTGTTTCCCCCAGTTACTAAAAACAACAGACAAAAGCCCCCCTCCACAAAGGGGGGGAGTTAAAAACAAAAAGCAAAGAAAATACAGACCAATAGGGCACTAACATCCCCTACATAAAAATTTTTTAAAGGGTTTCCCAAGAAGCAAAATTTACCACCCATCTAGAAAACCCCAACCCGTTACACAACCCAGGGGAACAAGGGGGGTTTGAACAGGCCCCTCCTGTCGTCTCAAAAAATTGGATCACTACAACAAGGTCCTAAATGCAATAGAAACAAAAAAATGCAGATGTAATAATACAGACTTTGCAAAAGCCCCTTTGACAAAAATGTGACCCTGGGTTTTTAATAGCAACAAAAAAAGCGTGCCAAAAGGGAAAAACAGGAAAAGTCGGGCGAGGTCTATAATTTCCTCACTAACAAACACAGGGGGAAATTTTCCAAAAGAGAAAGTCCCAGGGAGCTTTTTCCGGGGAAAAAACTCGTTTCCCCAACACAAATACCCCGCTCCCATCTTGTTCCTTTATCCTCATATCCAACTAGACAAAGGGTTTCAGCCCCCACCCTGTCTTCCTTTTGCAGATGACACCCGAACTGCTTTTACATGGGCTTTCCCTTTCCCGACCCCCGCAAAGGGTTTCCCGGCGGACATCAAACCCCAAATTTTTTGGGGCTGCCAAAAAAAAAATGAAGTTTTAAACCCCATGAGAAATTTTAATTACTCAGATAGGAAAAAATGAGGGAAAAAAAATCTTCATCCGAGTACAAAACAAATTCTGGCCCGAAAAAAGAGCAAACACCAACGCCAAAAGAAACCCGGGGGGTGATCATGTCAGAGGAAACTCACCTTCAAGGAACCCTTTCCTTGTATCAAACGCAAACTGCTAGAAAAAAGACAGGATGGGGTAAAGAGAACCTTCAAAACGAGGGGGCCAAGGCCCCTGATGACAACCCCTTAGGTCACTTGTTTTATCAAAGGGGGAATTTTTGCTGCACACTAAACCCCGGGAAAATTTTAAGGCCCGGTGAAATTTTTTTTTTCTGACCTAGAAAAAGAAAAGAGAACCTTCACGGCGGCGGAAAAAGGAGATTTTAAAAAAACCCCAATTACAGGAGCGCTTGAGGTTCCTAAACCTGTAAATTCCCCGGGAAAGCAGGGGGGAGGGGATACATGATTTAAAACACCCGGAAAATCCCAGAGGGAATATACCGAACTTTCACACGAAAACACCCCTCCCAAAGCAAAAGCTTGGCAATGATGCACCATCCCCCCCCAAAAAAAGCAGGGGGGTTTCCCCCTAGCCGTTTAAAAGGCCATACAATTTAAAAGGGCCCGGGGCCCGAGACTGTTTCAACTGCCTCCCCCATACATAAAGGGGATTTCCAAAAGAACCCCCGGCAGTCTTCAGCTGGCACTGGACAAAAAACCTAAAGCGGCTTTCCCGGCCAAACCGGGCTGTGGCTCGTACGTTGGGGTTTTTCGTTTCAGCCAGCACAACAGCCTGGTTGATCAGGCTCTGATCCACCCGGGGGCCTGGCACCGACCGGGCCCGGGGGGGGGGGGGCGTTGAAACCCCCGGGGGCTCTCTCCAGGGAAATCCAGGGGAAATGTATATTTAAAGTTAATATACACTTTTTAATTCAAACCATGAATTTTTTTCCCAAAAAAAAAAATAATAAACATATCAAAAAAATAAAAAAATTAAAAAATACAAATTACAATAGAATAAATAAAAATAAATATGAAATGTTGCCAGATAACTTTTGGGACAAGTGATTTCCAAAAAAACATTTTCTCAAAACTAACATAAGGAAAATTTTGGGTTTTGGGGGGGAACTGTGAAAAATTATTCCTTTCGTATGTAAAGTAAGTTTAAATTTAGGTTTTACACAAAAACAGGTTTCAAAAAGATTATCATAAAATAACAACCCTTGTTAGGGAACCTAGGGGTAACCCAAAAAATTCCCGAAATGAAATTATTTCCATTGCCTTTCCCCAAAGGGACATTTCTTCTCAAAAAGATGTTAAAATGAGAATGGGGGTTTTTTCTTCTTTTTTTATTTTTTACCATAAACAATGTAGAGCAACCCTTTTACACAATGAAAACCCTTTTACACAAACCAGACGTTTTACACTGTTTTTTCAAAAAATTTCCTTCGTTGGGTTTTTTTAAAACTCTGCGCCCCGTCCTTTTTTCCCCATGCCTCATTCTTTTCTCTCTAATTTTTTTCATTTTATCTAAATTTTCTTACCCTTTACCCAAAATTTAAAAACTACAAATATTTTTAAAGGGAAGTAATGAGTGAAAATGTATATTACATTTTATTTCTCTGGGATGCTTAAAAATAATAGAAAATTACGTTTTAGGGGATTCTGGGATGGTTTTTTCGGGTGACTACCCTAATACCCCACTTGAATTTTTTTCAAAAAAATATACTCATTTTCCCCCCATATTTTTAAGGGAATAAAGAAAATGAACTGTATATACATTTTATTGCTCTGGGGTGCTTTAAAAATCATAGAATAGTATGTTTGGGTGGGGGGCCCCGGTATGGTTTGCCTGGCTGACTACCATACAAACCACACTTGATTTCCTTTCAAAAAATAATGCTTTTCTCACCCCAATTAAAACAAATAAAATTTTAAGGTAAGAATGGTTTCACTATGTGTGTAAATTTTACTTTTTTTTTTGTTTTTTGATGCCTGGGTTTTAAAAACTAACTTAAAAATATTTTTGTGTAAACTTTTTAATTTGGTTTTTAAGCATTTGTAAGTGGGAAAAAAAAGGGTTTTTCCCCTTTTCGGCAGTTTCCCCCTTTTTGGGGGTAGCCTGGAACCCAACCAGCCCCTATAAGTGGGGCCTACTTTTACTACTCGCCCTCGCCCTAATTAAAAATTCCCAAAAACTTTTTAAAATAATAATGATTTTACTGTGTATGTATTTTACTTTTTGTGTTTTTTAATGCCTAGTTCTATCACTAACTTAATATAATTTAGTGTAAACTTGTTGTCTGGCATTTATATGCATTTATAAACAGAAAAAATGGCGTTCTGCTTTCTGGTGATGTCTGCTTTCCGGCAATAGCCTGGAACCTAACCCGCTGTATAAGTGGGGCCCTACTGTAGTAGAAATTCTAGGCATTAAAGTTGAAAATAGGAATTTGGTAAATATCCTAGCATTCCAACCACCATCAGCAACTGCTGAGGAATTCACAGATCAGTTAAGTAAGATAGATAGCTATCTGGATAGGCTAGAAAGTCCCACACCAAATATTTTACTCCTTGGAGATTTCAATCTCCCTCATGTAAAATGGAAGATGGCGCAACGTAATGTTATACCAGAAATATCTCCGGGAAGCACCCTGGCTCAACAGGCACATACAGTGGTCCCTCGTTTTTCGTAATTAATCCATTCCTGGAGCCGTTACTATAAACGAAATTTACGATTTGCCAATCAATTTTCCCCATAAGAAATAATGTAAATACAATTAATCCGTTCCTGACACCCAGAAGTATTAAAACAAAAAAATTTTTAACATGTAATATACATGTAGTACATAAACAATACAATGAGAAATGATGAATGAAACATTAACAGCGTAACACTTACCTTTATTGGAGATTCTTCTTAGTGTATGGGAGACTGGAGGAGGAGAGAGATTGGATTGTTTACAGTTTGGAAGGGGAATCCCCTTCCAGCAACACCTCAGGTACCAATTGCTTCTCTGGGGATGCTTCTCTTCTCTGTTTCTTAATGCCACTAGGACCACCTTGAGAGTCACTCTAGTCCTGTCTTACAAAGTAACTGTGGAGAGAGCTCTGTTTCTGGCATCTCTTTAACACTTCCCTAAAATGGCCCAAGACTTTGTCACTGTACAAATTTCTCACCTTCTTTACCACAGGCTTGGCACTAGGAGCTTTCTTTGGAGCCATGGTAGCTTATTTAGTACTTGCAAGCACTAAAATGAGTGGAATATTATGAAATATTTCCTAGGAGCACTTGAGGGGACCTTCACTCACTGGTAAACAATGCCAGACTGGCTGGGTAGGGAGGCCGCCCTGGCTCACACCGTGCATACGCATCCCGGACGAACTACGATTCGCGAGTCAACCTATGAAAAGCGAGTCCATGTTTATATGAAAATACCCCTATGATTGGCGAAATTTACGATTGCCGAGAACTACGAAAAGCGAGGGACCACTGTACCAGGGAACTATTAGTTCCCTTTGTGAAAAGTACTCTTTAAACCAACAGGTAACTGATCCCACTAGAAATGAAAATACCCCCACCAGTGCCTAGAGAAGCTGAATACAGAAGAATACAAAGTACAATGGTCCCTCGATAATCGTCCTTTTCGGAAATCATCGCGTTATTTTCGTCCAAACATTGGCTCACAAATGGTCGGTTGACTCGCTAATTGTCGTTCGTCCTGGACGCGTACTCACGGCTCTGAGCCGCCTCGGCCTCCCTTCCCAGCCAGTGTGCCATTGTTTACCAGTGAGCAACGGTCCCCTCACTTGTTCAAAGGAAATATTTCATAATATTCCATTCATTTTAGTGCTTGCAAGTGCTAAATAAGCTACCATGGCTCCAAAGAAAGCTCCTAATGCCAAGCCTTTGGTAAAGAAGGTGAGAAATACGATTGAATTCAAGAAAAACATCACTGAACAATATGAAAGTGGCGTACGTGTGGCCGAACTGGCCAGGAAGTATAACAAACCCCATACAACCATATTTTCCATCGTGGCAAAGAAAAAGGAAATCAAGGAAGCTGTTGTTGCTTGGAGAAAATTGTGGCCAGATTGTGTCCACAAGAGGGATTTTGAAGGGTTTGAGGCAGCCCCTGATGAGCCTATGTCAGTTGTGAACTCTATTGTGACACTGGGGAGTTCCATGGGGTTGGATGTGAGTTTGGAGGATATGGAAGAGTTGGTGGAGGACCACAATGAAGAGCTAACCACTGAGGAGCTGCAAGAGCTTCAGCAGGAACAGCAACAGATAGCAGCTCAGAATCTTGCTGCAGAGGAGGAGGAAGAGAGATAGAAGAAGGTGCCTTCTTCAGAAATTAAGGAGATTTTTGAAATGTGGGGTAGGATGGAAAGATTTTTGGAGAAACATCACCCTGAGAAGGATGCTGCAAGCCATATCGGCAACTTGTACAGTGACAGAGTCTTGGCCCATTTTAGGGAAGTTTTAAAGAGATGCCAGAAACAGAGTTCTCTGGTCAGTTTTTTTTGCGAGACAGGACTCCAGTGACTCTCAAGCTGGTCCTAGTGGCATAAAGAAACAGAGAAGAGAAGTAACCCCAGAAAAGGACTTGGTACCTGAGGTGTTGATGGAAGGGGATTCCCCTTCCAATAATGTTTTACCACTGAATACTTCATTGCTTAGTTAATCTTAAGCTAATTTTAAGCCTGCCCATAATGCTATGCATTCAAGTGGCTTTGGCATGCTGCATTTAACTGTATTCTTTTGTACTTCTCTGTATCATGTTCAAATTAATAAATAAATAAATAAATAAATAACTAATACAATCTCTCTCCTCCTCCAGTCTTCCATACACTAAGAAGAATCACCAATAAAGTTAAGTGTTATGCTGTTAATGTTTCATTCATCATATGCCATTGTATTGTTTATGTACTACATTTATATTTCATGTAAGAAAATTTTTTGTTTTAATACTTCTGGGTGTCAGGAACGGATTAATTGTATTTACATTATTTCTTATGGGGAAAATTGATTCGAAAATCGTCTACTTCGATAGTCGTTGCAATTACAGGAACGGATTAACGACGATAAACGAGGGACCACTGTATGTATGAAACATGTACCATTGAGGAAACCCAGAAGATCAGATATAGAGAGAGAGCATAGGAGATGGTACAGAAGAAGAAAATATGTTACTGAATTGCTTAAAAACACAAATATGCTACAACAGAGAAAAGATACACTTAGCAGACAGATCAATGAATTAGAGCAAAAACTTAGGATGTCATACCTCACAGAAGTACAAAGAGAACAAAAGGCCATACAGGATATTGGAGTTTACCTGGAGAGAGTTCCGGGGGTCAACGCCCCCACGGCCTGGTCTGTGACCAGGCCTCCTGGTGGATCAGAGCCTGATCAACCAGGCTGTTACTGCTGGCTGCACGCAATCCAACATACTAGCCACAGCCCGGCTGGTCAGGTACCGATTTTAGGTGCTTGTCCAGTGCCAGCTTGAAGACTGTCAGGGGTCTATTGGTAATCCCCCTTATGTATACTGGGAGGCAGTTGAACAGTCTCGGGCCCCTGACACTTATTGTATTGTCTCTTAACGTGCTAGTGACAACCCTGCTTTTCATTGGGGGGATGCTGCATCGTCTGCCAAGTCTTTTGCTTTCGTTGTGAGTGAGTTTCGTGTGCAAGTTCGGTACTAGTCCCTCTAGGATTTTCCAGGTGTATATAATCATGTATCTCTCCCGCCTGCATTCCAGGGAATACAGGTTCAGGAACTTTAAGCGCTCCCAGTAATTGAGGTGTTTTATCTCCGTTATGCGCGCCGCGAAGGTTCTCTGTACATTTTCTAGGTCAGCAATTTCACCTGCCTTGAAAGGTGCTGTTAGTGTGCAGCAATATTCCAGCCTAGATAGAACAAGCGACCTGGAGAGTGTCATCATGGGCTTGGCATCCCTAGTTCTGAAGGTTCTCATTATCCATCCTGTCATTTTTCTAGCAGCTGCGATTGATACAATGTTATGGTCCTTGAAGGTGAGATCCTCCGACATGATCACTCCCAGGTCTTTGGCGTTGGTTTTTCACTCTATTTTGTGGCTGGAATTTGTTTTGTACTCTGATGAAGTTTTAAATTCCTCATGTTTACCATATCTGAGTAATTGAAATTTCTCATCGTTAAACTTCATATTGTTTTCTGCAGCCCACTGAAAGATTTGGTTGATGTCCGCCTGGAGCCTTGCAGTGTCTGCAATGGAAGACACTGTCATGCAGATTCGGGTGTCATCTGCAAAGGAAGACACGGTGCTGTGGCTGACATCCTTGTCTATGTCAGATATGAGGATGAGAAACAAGATGGGAGAGAGTACTGTGCCTTGTGGAACAGAGCTTTTCACCGTAGCCGCCTCGGACTTTACTCTGTTGACTACTACTCTGTGTTCTGTTTGTGAGGAAATTATAGATCCTATCAACTTTTCCTGTTATTCCTTTAACACGCATTTTGTGCGCTATTACGCCATGGTCACTCTTGTCGAAGGCTTTTGCAAAGTCTGTATATATTACATCTGCATTCTTTTTGTTCTCTAGTGCATCTAGGACCTTGCCGTAGTGATCCAATAGTTGAGACAGACAGGAGCGACCTGTTCTAAACCCATGTTGCCCTGGGTTGTGTAATTGATGGGTTTCTAGATGGGTGGCGATCTTGCTTCTTAGGACCCTTTCAAAGATTTTTATGATATGGGATGTTAGTTCTATCGGTCTGTAGTTCTTTGCTATTGCTTTACTGCCCACTTTGTGAAGTGGGGCTATGTCTGTTGCTTTTAGTAACTCTGGGACGACCCCCGTGTCCATGCTCCCTCTCCATAGGATGGTAAAAGCTCGTGATAGGGACTTCTTGCAGTTCTTGATGAACACGGAGTTCCATGAGTCTGGCCCTGGGGCAGAGTCCAAGAAACCCAAAATATTTCTATTCCTATGCAAAATCCAAGCTAAGAACTACCTGTAGAATTGGACCACTACTGAGAGGAGACTCATAAACTGACAACGAACAGGAAATGAGTGAAATCCTAAAAGAACAGTATGAGTCAGTGTTCAGCAACCCACTAAATGACAGCACGGTATAAAATGCAGAAATATTTTTCACTCCAGAAGGAGGCCGCACAGACCAACTAACTGACATTAGTGCAAATCCCATAGTTTTTGAAAAAGAAATGGAAAACATGCCCACTCACTCCACACCGGGACCAGATTCATGGAATGCTCTATTTATAAAGAAGTGCAAAGTACCACTAGCACGAGCCCTCAGTATTCTTTGGAGAAAGAGCTTAGATCTAGGTGAAATACCAGAGGCCTTAAAGAGTGCAGGCATAGCTCCTTTGCATGAGGGAGGTAGTAGAGCACTAGCTAAAAATTACAGACCAGTAGCCCTAACCTCTCACACCATAAAAATCTTTGAGAGAGTGATGAGACAGCAGATTACAAATTTTGTGGACCAACACAACCAACATAACCCAAACCAGCATGGTTTTAGAGCAGGATGATCATTTCTGTCACAGCTGCTGAACCATTATCATGAAATAGCGCAATTGAACTAACAAAACCAGATGAACCCCAACTCCAACCAACTGAAACAGCAAACAGACTCAATGATTTCTTCTCCACCATAGGAAAAAACCTTGCCAATAAAATCCCAAGCTCAAATACCCCACCCAATGACTACCTCACTGGTAACTACCCGAACACACTGTTCCTAGCTCCGACTAACCCAACAAGTCTCCCTTATTATCAACAGACTAAAAAACAAGACAGGAGATTTAAATACCTTACCACCCTTTATATACAAAAAAGTGTCGCAAGTGCTGTCACCAATCATTGCAACACTCTTTAACAAATCCATTGAATCCTATACCTTCCCTACAATTCTCAAAATAGCAAGGGTCACCCCGATCCATAAAGGAGGAGACCAAACAGACTTGAATAACTATAGGCCAATATCCAACTTACACCCTTTCTCTAAAATCTTCTAAAAATTAATTCATAAGCGAATCTATTCCTACTTCATCTCTCACAACATACTCAACCCCTGTCAGTTTGGGTTCAGGCCTAATAACAATATGAATGATGCTATTATACACATGGTAGAACAAATATACACTGCACTAGAGAAAAAAGAAGTCCCACTGGGGATCTTCATTGATTTACGTAAAGCTTTTGATACAGTTGACCATGGTTTGCTCCGCATAAAATTGCCGCACTATGGTATAAGAGGGCACTCCCTCAATTACCTAAAGTCATACCACAGCAACAGAAGCCAATATGTTTACACAAATGGAGCAAACTCTTCCGCACAGCCAATTACAGTTGGTGTCCCACAGGGAAGTGTCCTAAGCCCTCTTCTCTTTCTCGTTTACATAAATGACCTACCAAATGCATCACAACTACTCAAACCCACACTATTTGCAGATGACACTACATACGTCTTCTCTCACCCGAGCCCAGTCACACTAGCCAATACTGTAAATACCGAATTACAGAAAATATCTACCTGGATGATGAGTAACAAACTTACTCTCAACACTGACAAAATCTACTTCATTCAGTTTGGTAACAGAGCTACAGATGTCCCTCTTAACATAATGATAAATGGATCACCTATCACAAAGCTAACAGAGGGAAAATTCTTAGGAATCTACCTTGATAATAGACTCAAATTTCAAACACATGTACAACAAATTTCCAAGAAAATTTCCAAGACCATAGGCATACTATCGAAGATACGGTACTATGTTCCACAGTCAGCCCTCCTGGCCCTATATCACTCACTTATTTACCCCTATCTCACCTATGGAATTTGTGCATGGGGCTCAACAACAATAAACCATCTCAGACCATTAATTACCCAACAAAAGGCTGCAGTCAGAATGATAACAAATTCCCACTACAGGCAGCAAACTCCACCAATATTCAAAACTCTAAACCTACTCACCATACAAAACATCCATACTTATTACTGCGCCTATTACATACATAGAATACTTAACTCTGATATTAACCCTCCCCTCAAACATCTCCTTGCCAACCTCAACAGAACACATGACCATAACACAAGGCACAGATCACTCTTTGATGTTCCTCGTGTCCATCTCACACTATGCAAAAACTCAATGCACACAAAAGGTCCAAAATTCTGGAATTCATTACCTGTGAATATAAAAGAAACACTGTCTGTTTATAAATTCAAGTCTCTTCTTAAAAATCACTTACTCACCCACAACTAAATAAATACTGAATAATTGTATCTCATAAATGTTTAACCTGTGACCCAATCAAACTTTGTTATTTTTAATTACATTACCTAACAGAATACTGCATTCTATTGAATGCACAGCAACACAGTAAATGACCATATGACCTGTCTTTGAAATACTCATTTGTGCTTAATTGTTGTTTGTTTACAATAATGTTTTTACCACTGAATATATCATTGCTTAATTAATCTTAAGTTAATTTTAAGCCTGCTCATAATGCTCTGCATACAAGGGGCTTTGGCATGTTACATTTAACCGCTGTATTTCTTTGCACTTCTATGCATCATGTTCAAATAAATAAATAAATAAACAAATTATGACAGAATTACGAAGGCACTGGAAGACGACCAAAACACAGATGTGATTTACACAGATTTTGCAAAGGCATTTGGCAAATGCAATCCTGGAGTGATAGCGCACAAAATGAAGGCCATGGGCATTACGGGGAAGGTAGGCAGATGGATTTTCGGTTTCCTAACACACAGAACACAAAAAGTAGTAGTGAACAGGGCAAGATGCAGCATCAGCGAGGTCAAAAGCTCAGTGCCCCAAGGCACTGTCCTGGCACCTCTGCTGTTTCTCATCCTCATAGCAGACATAGACAAAAACACCTGGCACACTTTTGTATCATCATTTGCAGACGACACTAAAATAAGCATGAAAGTCGCTGCGGTAGAGGACACTGAAAAAGTACAGGAAGACATAAACAGGGTTTTCCAGTGGGCAGCAGACCTTTCTTTTAAAGACAATAGCAAGACAAAGATCACGACAGCCAGGAAGATGACGGGGTGGGTATTGAGAACTTTCAAAACAAGGGAAATAATGCCGATGGTGACACTCTTCAAATCGCTAGTGCTCTCTCACTTAGAATATTGCTCAGTGCAGATGGCCTCATTCAAAGCAGGAGAAATATCTGAGCTGGAACAAATACAGAGATCGTTTATGGCTCACATTGAGACTGTAAAGCACCTAAACTACTGGGAACGCCTGCAAGTCTTGAACATGTATTCGTTGGAGTGGAGGAGAGGCACATGATAATATATATCTGCCATAACAACATACTGGAGTGAGAGATACGGGAGGAAGTGTAAAATAAACCCAGTGAGGAGCAGGGGTGCGGTGGGGACAATAAGGAAACTGGATCAACATCCAGGGTCCCAGACTATTCAACACCTTACCAAAAGATATCAGAAACACAGCTGGAACCAGTGTAGAAGCCTTGAAGAGGAAACTGGACAAGTATCTTCACCAGGTGCCAGATCAACAAGGCTGTTAAGGATATGTGGGGCAGCAGGCCTCCAGCAGCAACAGCCTGGTTGATCAGGCAAGCACCAGACAAGCCTGGCCCATGGCAGGGCTCAAAGAGTAGATAAACTCTTGAAACTCTTCAAAGGTATATCACAGGTAAGAAACCACCAATTTACTAATTTCAGCTATTTAATAAAGTGGTTAGAAATTGGCAATTTTGCCAATTTCACACTATTACAAAAACACTAATTGAGACTTCCACTTAGTGTCGTAATATAAAAGTTCGGGATACAAAATAAACATTAAAATGAATTATCTTTAATATTATATAAAAACAATCTTTGGTCTAGAGGTATTTTAACACATATACATGTTACAATAATAAATTATTAAAATAATAAATAATTCCTGACCCTACATACAGGGTACAACTTCCTCACACACTACTGTCATATATATACATATGCTAAAATAATAAATAAGTAACATATTTGTACAATAATAAATTATAATCAACTGAATTCTTCCCGTGTCTCACGACACCCTTATGACGCTCTCTGTGTCACGCGACACTTATCCGAGTTGTGACACTCCTTCTCGACCGTGTCACTTGACACCTTTTTCTCCGTGTAATGACGCTCCTTCTCAACCATGTCCCTTGACACCCTTTTCTCTGTGTCACACAACACTCCTGCTCTCCGTGTCACACGACACCCTTTTCTCTGCGTCATACACACTTTCTCGACTGTGTCACCCTTGACACCCTTGTCTCTGCAACACACTCACTATTACCCGCATAGCGTCTTTCTTCTCAAAGGCCAGTCACATGACACTATTTAATGTACACTACAATCGTATCTTCTTCAGTGTCACACGACACCCTTTTCTTCTCAGTGTTCCACTACGATCCTATATCTTACTTCAGTGTTACACTCCGTCATACTTCCGTCAGTGTCACACTATGGTCCCAGCCCATTTCAGTGTCACACTCCAACCTTTCCTTCATACAGTGTCACACTACAACAGCATCAGATGACTCGGCCCACAGTTGACCAGCGTAGGCGGCGAGTCCTCAGACATCACCTACAATTGTACTCCCTGGTAGTCCTGTAAATACTTTCCAAAGCCAGCAGAAGCAGCACACCGTAAGGTGGTCTGGTGAGCACTGTCTACCGCCTCCAAGACCAGTTGACACACACCGCAAGGTAGTCTGGTGAATACTACTAGCAGAACACACTATGTTGCAAGTTCACTGAGTGCGGCCGTCAAGTAACTGAGGCCATCAGATTCAGTGAGCTGTGGTAAGCACTTCTTCTAAAGCCAGTAGAAGCCAGTAGATATACCATAAGACGGTCGGACGAATACTCTCTACTGCCAGTAGATGTGTACCGTGAGGTGTTCTGGTAATTACTGCTTCTTGCTTCTAAGGCCGGCTCAGCAGTCCCCACATTGGGTTTGATGACGTACCCTTGGTACTGCCGGCTGGCAGGTTAACCATTTAACTACTAGTTTGGCAGGGGGACCATCACACACACAAATTTCAAAAGATGCCAATTTCCAAAAAAAGAATAAACAAGACAGACATTCCTGGCACTAAAATAACATTTCCTCTGTTCATTAGTCACGTCCTCAGGCCCCTCTTACATTTCTGTTGCTTTCCACTTTGAATTTTTATTCTCACGAAAAATAGTTTTTACTGTTATGTAGACTACTGCATTAATATAAAAATGGTATAAATAATATCAGCACACTTGTGAAAGAATATTAGACTCACCAGTTGACATGTATTGGAAGTGTGGCACAATTCGCTTACTTTTGAACATTGGCAAAAATCGAACATTTCTGCTACTTTGAGCTCAATTTCAAAGTACTTTTTATTGTGAAACCAATCAAATTCATCTCAATTTCTGTAATATGTCTTCCATTCTGTAAAATGAGACCAAGAAAATGAAAATACAACCATAAATACCATATGAAAATACACTTCAAAGTCGCTGTTTTAAACGAAAAACAAAGTCGGAGTTTTTTTTTCTCATTATGCACTGTGTGCTGCAGGATTTTTTTAATACTGTGCACACTGACCACACAGACCCATTTTTCATAAGTAGGCCTACCAGCTTTCTCTCGCTAGATTTGAAGGCATTAGAATTTACACACAGTACTAGTACGGCACCAACCCTGGTGTGCAAGCCTTACTAGTATGACACCGACCCTGAAAGGGTTAATCCATTCCAGACATTCGTCTCTCGACCTGCGGGGAGAGAGGACGCTTCTACAGTTTCTCTTGCACGCCACCTGGTGAGGAAAACATAGCACTAGCACCAAGATGGCGGGCCGACTGTACCGGCGCATAAATACTGTCTGCATTGAGCTGGTTAGAGGATCTTTAAGCAGCGCCACGATGAACGTTCTCTTGCCAAGCATTATCAGGGACGGTTATGGAATCCCCAATGAAGAGTTGTATGGGGTGGCACTGAATGGTATGTCAAGGGTCTTCGTGAAGTTCATGAGGGCTGACTTCTACTCTACCATAGTCGACGAATTTCAAGAAAGGAGGACGAGTATCAATTCAGCAGTGGAAGTATGCTTGCATGATGTGTCTAAGTATTTTACTTGGGTAAAGGTAAGGAATGTACCTTTTGAAGCAACAGCATACAGTCTACAAGATGTGTTCAGTGGTTATGGGACTGTACACTCGGCGAGCATGGGAATGTGGAGGGACGGCCCCTACGAGGGGATGCCGGAAGGATCCTTCACACTGAAAATGACCCTGAGGAGGCCGATACCATCATATGTTACATTGCAAAACCATAGAACTCAGGTTTTTGTACACTATGCAGGGCAGAGGAAGGCATGCCGTTTATGTGACTTATGAGCACATGGCAGCACAATGCCCCAGGAGACAGGGTCCTAGGGGTCAAGAGAAAGCTTCTGAAGACACGCAGTTAGAAGCCTTGGGCGTTGTGACGGGTGGAGTGGAAAGCCACTGTTGCTTCATGTTGTCTGCCACTGGTGCTTCATGTTGTCTGTCACTGTTGCTCCATGATGTCTGCCACTGTTGCTCCATGATGTCTGCCACTGCTGCTTCATGTTGTCTGCCACTGTTGCTTCATGTTGTCTGCCACTGCTGCTTCATGTTGTCTGCCA
>NC_069454.1:33632043-33654189 GCF_026875155.1 Cherax quadricarinatus | reverse complement strand
TAACCCTTTTCCCTGCCCCTTTAGATCCCCTGTAAAAAAATTATTTATATTGGTACAAAAAGCAAATTAAAAATTTACCAACGGGAATAGGGGGGGGTAAATCTCCCATTTGTTTTCAAAATTTCTTTCTGTATTGAAGTTATTGTTGTCGTATCAAATTTTTTTTCATTTTACAGTTCGATCATCGTGTCGATCATAAATTTTCCCGCCTAGTTTTTCTCTTTTTCGGGCCCGGGTGAAGTTTAAGTTTCTGTTTTCACATTTGGTGCCCAGCTTCATTTGCTAACTGCTATGAAATTTAAACCCTGCTCGCTAGTCTTAAATCCCATAAAACCTGGTTATTTGGCTTCCTGTGCCAACCTAGTTGTACTCACCTAGCTGTGGTTGCAGGGGTGGAGTCTTTGAAACCTGGCCCCCCCCTCTTCACCTCCCCCTGAAATATGGCTTTATTTTACCTCTCCCTGCGTTTTGAGTATCTTTGTTGTGTCTTCTCTGAAAAATGTTAGGGAAACATGTGAAAGGGCCTGAATGTCCTTAAGGGGGGTTGTACACGATTTTCCGCTTACAGTAAACTTTAACAGTGGGGAAATTTGGTGATTTTTTCGAGGCTTGACATGCTTCCTTTTTGGACTTTCAGGGGTTTTGAGCCTTTAGCTTTTAAAAAACCTTAAATTTCCCCAAATTCTTTTTCCAAAGTTTATTCTCTATAAGGTTTTACAATGCTGAGTTTCCCAAAAATTTTGGTTTTTGTTGGGGTTTAAATGTAGTAAAATAGTGATTACGGGGTTGTACCACTAAAAAGGCTTAGCATGGTTGGCATTTGGGGCCAGACTTTGTTTTATTTTAATTGTAAATATTAAAAATTTTGGGAAGGTAATTGGTTTTATGGCAAATTAAACCAAAATTACTAGTTTGGGTTTGCAATGAAAAATGCTTTTTTTTTGGGGCCCGTACTTTGTTTCAGTATTGGGTATCACGGTTTTTAAATTTTTTTTTAGATTGAGTTTTTAATATTTTTGTTTTGGTCAAATGGTCAGTGGGGTGAAGTGTAAACCACCGGGGTGGTTTTGGTAATTGTTGAACAGGGTTTTTTCAGGGAGAAAAAGATGTTTTCTAAGGGGTATTTTTGAAGGGGGATAAAATGCTGTCTGCAGTTCTAGAGTTCTCAGGGGGTTTTTCCAGTTTTTTGGGGCCCCTTTTGATTTTATTGAATTTTTGTAAAGGTTTAGTCGGAAAGGGGGGGAATTTTTGTAGAGATGTTTGTGTCAGGTGTTATCCCTGGGGGTTTCTGTCACAACTATAAAAGGAAAAGCTTTTTAGGTAAAGGGTTTGTTATTAGATTTTTTGGCCCTTTTGGAAGTAGTTTTGCCCCGTAGAAAGTGTGGAGGGTACGGGAAACGGGATTTAAGTTTAGGTCTATGAAAGTGGGGGGGTTTTGTTCCCAGGGATGGGTTTTAGTGATTTTTCTTACGGGCTTTTTTTTGGGGCTATTATTGGCTTTGGGGGGTTGCTGCGGTTGACCCCCAACCCAAAAATTTGCATAGGTGGGGTATGGAAAATAAGTGGTGGTATAGTTTTGAAAAGGGCTTTTTGCGGCACGTAGTACCCGTATCTGGAGAGGACCCCAAACCTTTTTGGATATTTTTTTGGGTTTTATATGTGGATATGGGTGCTAAATTTTCGGGTTGTTGTCAAGGTATAACCCTGGGAAATTTGCCCCCCTTTTTTCCCTGGTAATTAGGTGTTGTAAATTTAAATTTGTTAATTTGTGCATCCCCCTTGTCTGCTACCAAAACATAATATGGGTAGGTTTTGTCAGGGGTTTAAGCGAAAGTTTATTGGCTGTCATCGGGGTCAAATATTTTAAATTTTTCCTCATTCCCAGGGGTGTTGAGGGGTGGCCAAGTTTTAGGGGAGAGGATGCCCATAAAGTGGGTTTTCGCCCAAGAAAAGAGAAGGGGGGGAAATGGGTTGGGATACTTTTTCAAAGGTTTAATTGAGGTATAAAAGGGAAGAGCGGGGGGTCCAAGGACACCCCCGGGGAAAAACTCCATATAAACCCGGCCGTGTTGTAAAGCTGTGTTTTTAATGGTGACTTTAATGTTTACCCATTTTTAATTTAAGATTTGAAAAAAAAAGCAAAGCGAAAGGCCCCCTTTTTTCCCGGGTAATAAATCTTTGTTTGTGGATTTGGTGTCGTGGTTACTGTGTCAAAAGCTTTTCTTAGGTCATTAAAATTTCTAGTGGATTTTCCCTTTTTTTTCCAAATTTGCTGGGTTAAAGGGCAGATCTAGAATTTTTTGTTTGCATCATTGGGCCCTTTTTTTTTTTCCTGGAATCCCAAATTGGCTGGGGTTGAGTATTTTTTGACCCGTTTAAATGAAATACATTTCCCCTTTTCACGGTTTCTAAAAGATTTTGGTTACCCAATGGTAATTTTGATTTTGGCCTATATTTGGTTTTAAAAGCCCTTTTGGGTCCCCACCCTTTATGTAAATTGGGTTTGAAACCCTTGCCATCTTGTTAGTTTCGGGAAAGGGGGTTAGTCTCTAGTAAATTTTTAAAGGTAATGAAATAGCAGGGGGAAAAGGACATGGGCCGCTGCTTGTACAGAAAATGGGGGAAAAAATTGAGACAGTTTCCCCCGAGTTATTTTTAAGTGCTTTTTTAATCTGGGGTGACTTCCGGGGGGCTATTTTGGGCAAGATAAAAGGGAATTAGGGAAATTCCCATCTAGGTAGCCCCCGGATGGGCATTGGTATGGGGGGATTTTCCCGGCGAGAATTAGTTCCTAGGGGTTAAAGAAAAAGTGTTTATTTGTTAGTTTTGTCAGGGGGGATGTAGGGTTTGTTTTTTTGGTTTGTTAGGACAATATTCCCTTGGTTTTTCTAAAGTTTGGGGTCCCCTAGAATCTAGAGGTGTTTTCCAGGTTTTTTTATATCTCCCTAGGGTCTGTGAATTATGGAGTATTATAGTTGTTTGGCTTTCTTTATTTTTTTTGCTAAAGGTGATAAATTGTTTTTAAAGAATTTCTTTGTGTTTTAAAGGGCCTTGTTATTTTGTTTTTCCCATTTTGGGTTTCTTGTCAATGGATTTCAAAAAGGGGTGCTGGTTACCCATGGGCAACCATGCCGTTTGTTTGTGATCTGTTTTGTTTTTAAAGGGACAATTTTTGGTTGTATAGTTTTAATTTAATTTGTTAGATAAATGTCGCCCAAAGTAAAATTCAAACCATTGGCCTTGGAGAATTCTGTAGGCGGGTCAACAGTTCTGGGGTAAGTTTGTAAAACTTCCTTACTGGGGCCCTTGTCTTGGAGCCCTAAATGAGATTTTGTTGTATTCAATTTAACACTGGGGGGGAATGACCCTAAATTGATTGGTTTAAAGTTCCATTAACACATTTTTACGCTAAGGGGGGGGGTTTTTTTGAAACCCATACGAAAGTTAGGTGAATGTGCCTTACTTAAGGAAACTGTGTGTCCCTTACATTTCCAGTTTAGTGTGGCCATCCCAGAAGTTAGGTGTGTTTACCATAAATTTAATTTAGGTGTGTGTCCCATAAAGTAAGTTAGGTGGTGTGGTGTGTGAAACCATACGTAAGTTAGGTTTTTGTGTCCCAAAAGTAAGTTAGGAGTGGGGGTGTGTACCTTTCATTTAAGTTAGGTGTTTTAAAACCTTACGTAATTTAAGTGTGTGCCCCATAAAGTAACTTAGGTGGGTGTCCCTTTAGTAAGTTAGGGTTTTGCCCTTAAAATAAGTTGGGTGGGTGTCCCAAAAAGAAAACTTAGTTGGGGTTTTCCATATGGAAAGTTAGGTGTGTGTACCTTTTAAGTAATTTCCCCCGGGGGGTTTTAGTGGGTTATTGGGGGATAAAACCCCCCCGCGGGCCCGGCCCAAGGGACCAGGCTCCCGTTGGATCGGGCCCGGGTCAACTGGGGCTTTTTACTGCTGGCCGCACGCAGTCAACGTCGAGCCACAGCCCGGGCTGATCCGGAAAGGGACTTTAGGATCGGTCCAGCCTTTTCTTTAAAGGCACCCCGGGGTTTTTACTTGAATTTTCCCCCTAATGCTTGATGGGAGGCTTTTTTAAAACAGTTTTGGGCCCCCGGAAAACTTTTTGGGGTTTTCCTTAGTGTACCAATGGCCCCCCTACTTTTTTTTTGGGGGGCATTTTGCATCCCCTCCCCAGTCTTTTTACTTTGTAGGGAGGGGTTTTTCGGGTGTGCAGTTTGGGACCTTTCCTTCCCAAAGGGATTTTCAAAGTGTAATTATGTTATCTCTCCCTCCTGCGTTTCCAAATTTAAAGTCAAGGGGCTTCCAAAGCTTTTCCCAAATATTTTAAGGTGCTTGCAAAAACTTATAGGGCCCCAGTAAGGAATCTCTGTACACCCCTTAGATCTCCCAAAATTCACCTGCTTTGAATTGGGAAGTTTTTTAATGTACTCAGTTTTTCCCCCAGCCTAGAGAGAAAAAGTGTTTTAAAAAAAGGATCTTTTCAGGGGCCCTTGGCATCTCTCGTTTTAAAAGTTTTTCTTTATCCACCCTTTATCATTTTCTTTGCACGGCGACGGGGCCCACTGTTGTGTCCTTGAAAGTGGACCCTTTCAGAAATTATATTCCAGGCCCCTTCATTAGTTTTTCCCCGCTCTATTTTTTTTGGGACCGAGTCAGTTTTTATAGCCTTTTCTTGTTATTATTTTTCTCCATTTTTCCCAAATTAAGGGAAAATTTAGTTGGAATTTGTTAAATTGAACATCATATTTTTTTCCGTTGCCCATTGGAAAAATTTTTTTATATTCCTTCCTTTTGGAGTTTTACCCGGGTCCTCAGCAGATGACCCCCTCATGCAGACCCTAGTATCACCCGGGAAAAGGGATGATACGGTGTTTGTGGGTATTTCCCCTTTTTTATGTCTGATTTTTTGAGGGATAAGGAATAAGATGGGGGGTGTACGTGCCTTGTGGAACAGAGCTTTTTATTTAGGGCAGCCTCCAAATTTAAATTTGGTTGCCCACTATTTTTTGTGTTCGATTTTTTAGGAAGTTGGGGGTCCTCCCCCAAATTTTCCCCAAGTTATTCCTTTAGCACGTATTTTTTTGGGTTTTTCGCCTTGTTTCGCTTTTTGTCAAAATGCTTTTCCCAAAGCCCTGTGTATATTTAAATCTTTTGCTTTTTAAATTTTTTTCCAGTGACCAAAGGGCCCATTTTCCTGTGTTTCCGTAGTTGTGAGAGGCGGGAAAGCGACCTCCCCCTTAAACCCCATGTTGCCCGGGATTGTCCCAGATTTTGGGAAAATCCAGGTGATTTGAAATTCCTGCTTCTTAGCATCTTTCAAAGATTTTTATGATGTGGGACGTCAAGTTTTGGTCTATAGTTCTTAGCTAAGCTTTGCTGCCCCCTTTAGGTGGGGCAAATATCCGTTGTTTTAAGTGACTGGGGAAATTTTTCCCCCTGTCCATGCCCCCCTCCATAGTGTCTTAGGGCATGCGAGAGGGGGTTTCCCTTGCAGTTTTAAGGGAAAACAGGTTCCCCAGTCTTGGCCCGGGGTGAGGGGCCAAGGGCCATTTTTTTAAAATGGTTTTTTTCGAAATTTTTTCGGAGTTGGGTGAAAATGTGGGAAAATTCTGGCATACATTTATGGGTTTTGGGGGATCATTCTGAAAAAAATCATTTGGGTCGTCGATCCTCAGGGCCGATTAAATGGTTCACCAAACACAGAGTCGCTGGGATTTCAATATTTTCCCTCATTCCTTGTTGTTCATCCCGTGTATGTCCCCTCCCCGTCTGATAAAGGGGCCCAAAAATGTTGGTATTTGCCCTTTTTTTTGGGTTTTTAAAAAAAAATTTTTTTGAATTTCTTTCAATTTCACTACAGCTTTAAGTTTCCCCCTGCCTTCCTGGTTTTCCCGTAAGAGTCATTTAGCTTAAGTTCGAAAAGTTTCCACCTTTCCCCGGTTTAAACGCCTCCTTTCGTGTATCGATGTTTTAGCAATCCCGAGGACTTCAGTGAATCTTGTCGTTTTGTTGGGGAGCGTCTTTTTCTCTCCAGTTTACTCCCCTCTTCTTCTTTTTAGGGGGTTTTTCCCATAACCCTGCTTCGGGGTACCCGGGAAATTGATCCCTTTAAAAAGGGGAAAAGGTTTGGGGGCCCTGTCATTTAAAATTTCCCAACATGTTTCGTTTAGGACTTGGTTTACCTGGTCCCAAATTGTTTTTCTTGTTTTTTGAAATTGTTAATTTTTGTGAAAAAAACCTTCAAAAGGTAAAATGCATTTGCTGTTCAGGGCCCTTTGATGTACGTTTTGGGCTTCGATTGGTTTTTGATCGGAATTTTGTTGTTTTTTTTTTCTTATATGTTCTTATCAGGTCCCCTTTTTTGTGAAGAGAAGGTCAAGTGTGTTTTAGTCTTGTTGGTCCACCCCTTTTTGTGGCCCTTTAAAGGGTGTTTTTTTCGCGGGACTTAGAGCCCAATGTGTTTTGT
The DNA here is from genome assembly GCF_026875155.1 of Cherax quadricarinatus. NCBI lineage: Eukaryota > Metazoa > Arthropoda > Malacostraca > Decapoda > Parastacidae > Cherax > Cherax quadricarinatus. Next base: position 33,647,708 of record NC_069454.1, on the reverse strand, counting down.
GCCCCTTTACCTGCGCTACCTCCCGGGGGTTGGTTTTCCGCTATAAATTTTTTGGCCCTTCATTTTCCATTTTGTTTGCCTTAGGTTTAAAACACCCAAACAGTAAGATGTTTTTTTTTTTGGGGGGGGGGCCTGGAAGGTTTTCCAAACAGTAATTTAATTTTCAAATTAAACTGTTTTTTGAAAAGTTGTGAGGTTGCTTCGGGGGGGGTTTTTGTTCCAAAACCCCAATGGGCTTTGGTTTTGGGGTTTTCGAAACTTTATTGATTTGAACTTAACTAAATCCATTTTGGGGGTGTTCAGGCCCAAATCCGTGCAGTAAAAGGGAAATCTTTGACTTTTCAGGGCCCAAAAACCCCCCTTTTTGCCTTTTTTTTCAGTCCTATTAAAAAAGGTTGTAACCTCTTTTCCAAATTTCACTGTAAAGTGGGGTCTTTTGTTGTGAGTTTTTGGGGAAGGCTGCAAAATTGCATTAGACTCCACTTTGAAAATCCACTGATAAAAGGGATTTTTTTGTTGGTGGGATTTGGGTTAAGGCCCGGGATATTAGCAAATTGGGAAAGAGGGTTTTATTCTGTGGGGTTTTTTGGGGGGGGTTTTGTTATTTTGGGTCAGTTTTTTGGTTAAAAACTGGAGGGCCATGGGTGGGCCCCGGTTGCGCCCCCGTCCCAAAAAGGCTCCCAAGGTGGTGGGGTATTTTTGTTATTTTCCACCTTTTTTTTTCGTTTTTGCCACTTAAAAAAAATAACCTTTGGGGTTTGGGGGTTGTCGTAAACTACTTTTGTTTGGGTTTTTTGGGGTCTTGGGGCCTTCCCGGTTTCCCCTTTTTGAGGTTTGCAGGGCCCCTCGATGTTGTAACATGTTCTGGAAGGGGCCCAGGGAAAAGGCCATTTTTTTGGGTGAAAGGAAAAATACAGGAAAAAGAAAAGACACACTCCCTTTAGACTGGAGGGGCGCTACATTTTTTGGGATGGTTTAAAGTTTTCTTTTCCAAATTTTTTTTCCCCCGTTTTTCCCTGCTTTTCAGATTTTCCCCCGGCATTAAAATTAAATTTTCACCCAATTTTACCTTTGGGTTTAGAAATTTTTGGGGGTGTGTTTTGTCAATTTTTTGCAGGGTTTTGGGACCCGCACTATATCCTCCGTATCCCAAGCCGGGCCAAACCCTTCCCGGGGGTTTCCCTTTTTACTTTCCCCCGTAGAGGAAGAAGGAGGAGACTCCTCACCCAAAAACTGTCCCGTGGGCCAAGGTCTTGGTTTCAAAACCCCAAAGGTTGGGATATTTACGAATTTAGGGGGGTTGTATATTTACTGTTTTTGTGGTGGGGTTTTTGGGGAGTGACCTGGAGAGTTGGGCTGGCAGTAAGGGCCCGGGGGGTGGGTCTGGGGCCCCCAAATTTTTAGGGGCTGGGGTTTGGGGGTGGGGGGCTGGGGGGCCGGGGGCCTTTGGGTTGGGGTCTCCCCCCCCAAAAATAAACCCAAAAAATTTTTTCCCCCCCCCCCAAAATAAAACCCAAACCCCTTAACCCCGACCAAAAACCCCCCCCCCCTTCCCCCCCCTTTTCCCCAAAAAACTTACCCCCCCCAGCCCCCCCCAAAATTTTTCCCCCCAAAAATTAAGGCCAAAATTTATTTACCCCTTTAAAAAACCCCCCCCCCACCCCCAAAAAATTTTAAACCCCCCCCCCAAAATTTCCCCCCCCCCCCCAAAAAAATCCCCCAACTTTTTTCCAAAAAAACCCCCCCTTTTATCCCCTTTAAATAATTAATAAGGGCCCCTGGGGGTTAGGTGTGGGACCTAAAATTTAAATTTTGGGGGTTGTGTGTACCTTTAAAATAAAGTTATGGGGTTTACCCCCCCCTTTTCAGTAAAGGTTAAGGGGTGTAATCTTTTGTGGGTCCCTAAAGTTATTAAAGGGTGTGTACCATGCCGTAAGTTTGGTGTGTGTTACCTTTCGTAAGTTAGGGTTTTGTGGACCATTTTAAAATAAGTTAGGGGGGTACCCCTAAAAAAAAGTTAAAAGGGGTGTGTACCCTAAATTTTTAGGGGGGAAAATAAATTGGGGGATAAAATGAAAAGTTAGGGTGTTTTGTTGGTTGGGGGTAACCCTACCCCTAAATTAGGGGGTACCATAAAGAAATTAGGTGTGTGTACCAAAAGTAAGTTTGGTTTTGTTTGGGGAAAACCCTAAATAAGTTAGGTGTGGGTACATTTTTAAAGGGAAAAAGGGGAGGTTTTGTGGTTTATAAAATAAGTTAAATGGGGTGTTTTGTGGGGGTTGGTTTTGTGAGGTGTTGGTGTGTTAAAAAGTGTTTGGGGGTGTACCCTACAAATACGGCCAGGTGTGTTTACCATAAGTAAGTTTAGTGTGTGGGCCATAAAGTAAATTTAAATGTGTGTATTAAAGTAATTAGGGGGGTGTGTACCAAAGTAAGTTAGGTGGGGGTACCATTTAAAAAGTTAGGTGTGGCTTTTTATAAAATAAAATTTGGGCGTGTGTGTACCATAAAATAAGTTAGGTGTGGGTTGTGTTTTTTATAATAAAGTAATTAGGGGTGGGTGTTTTGTTGGGGTTTTGGGTGTGTGTTTCCATAAAGTAAGTTAGGTGTGTGTTCCCTACAGTAAGTTAGGGGGGTGTGGGACCCTACAGTAAGTTAAGGGGTGGGGTTCCTAAAAGTAAATTAGGGTGTGTACCATTTAAAATAAAAGGGTTTGGTGTGTGAAACCCTAAAGTAATTTGGGTGTGTGTTACCAAAAAAATAAGGGTTTGGTGTTTGTCCAAAAAAATAAGTTAGGTGGGGTGTACATAAAGTAATTAGGGTGTGCTTTTAATTGGGGGTTTTACCAAAAAAAGTAAGTTAGGTGGTGTGGCCAAAACAGGGAAGTTAGGGTTTTCCTAAATTTTACCCTTTAAATGTAAGTTAGGTTTTGGGGTACCATAAAAATTTTTGGGGGTTTATTGGGGGTGTGTACCATAAAGTAAGTTTTGGGGTTTTTTGATTTTTTAAGTTTAAATTTTGGTGTGTTTGTTGTTGGGGGTGGGGTCCCCTACAGTAAGGGTTTGGTGTGGGGGTACCCTAAAAAAAGTTAGGGTGTGTAATAAAGGAAAAATTTGGTCGTTTGTTGGGGTGTGTCCTAAAAAAGTGGTGTGTGGTTTTTTTGTGTTGGTTGTTGTGGGGTGGGGTTGTTTGTACCATACAGTAAGTTGGGGGTGGTTTCCCCATAAAGCAAGTTAGGTGTGTGTAAATTAAATAAGTTAGGTGTGTGTTGGGGGGTGGGTTGGGTGTGTGTTTTTGGGTTGGGGCGGGGGGGTGGTTTTTTCCATACCGTAAAATTAGGGGGTGTTTAATACTTTTGGGTTGCCCCAATTGGGGGGTATCCCTACGGGAAGTTAAGGTTTTGTGTTACCTTTCCGTAAGGGGGTGTGTGTACCATACAGTAAATTTAAGTGTTTGGGTGTGTACCATACAGTAAGTTGGGGTTTTGTGTACCCATACAGTTAAATTAGTGTGTGTGTTACATACGTAAAATTAAGTGTGTGTGTACCCTCAGTAAGTTTTGTGTGTGTGTCCTTTTCGTAAGTTAAGGGGTTTGGTTTAAGGATTTTGGGTGTACCTTTTACCGTAAGTTGTGGGGGGTGTCCATACATAAGGTTTAAGGGGGTGTGTACCTTAAGTGTTGGGGGTTTGTGTGTTTAAAATTTTGTGATTTCCATCAGTAGGGGGGGTGTGTGGGACCATTCAAATTGTTAGGGTGGGGTACCCTTAAAATTTTAAGGGTGAAAAATTTGGTTGGGGTCGGGTTGTGTTTGTCCCCTACAGTAAAAATTTTGTTTTGTGTACCAAAAAAAAGTTTGTTTAGTTTGTGTGTAACCCTACAGTTTAAGGTTTGTGTTTTGTACCCCATACAGGAAATTTTGGGTTTTGGTTAACCCAAAAAATAAGTTAAGGGGTGTGTGTTACCCTAAGTAAGTTAGGGGGTTTTGGTCCATACAGTAAATTTGGTGTGTACCCTTTCCATATGTTAAGGGATGTTTTACCAAAATTTGTAAGTTTTTTGTGGGTACCATACCCGTATACAAAAAGTATGTTTTTGGCAGGTACTGCAAGGTGCACCTTAGGAGGGCCCGGGCAGGGGATACGGGGGTGTTCATCGCTTTTGCCCCCGGCCCCTTTCCTTTTGTCCTGGGTTTCCCAAAGCTGTCTTTTCACCCCCCCCCCTCCACCTTTCCTTTCCAAGGGGGGCTGGCACACTCCTAGGAACGCCCGTCTGGTTTAGTGCTGGGTCCTTTTTTTCACTAGCGGGGGCTTGGGGGCTTTAAGGTAATTTGAGAAATTTTAAACAGAGAGCGGGACAGGGACTTTTTAAAAGTGGGTGGCTCCCAAAAAATATTTGTAAACCCCCGGGTTTTTACCCCCTTTCCCTTCCATTCGTTTTGTAGTGTTTTCGGTCACTGTAGGGTTTAAAATTTTTAACATGGAATCGTTTATTCGAAGCTCCTTCAAAAGATGTGCTTTTTGCACACCACACACACACACAAACACCACACACACACCCCACACACACACCCCCAAAAAGATGTTCCAGAGAGGGGAACAGAAGCAAAGGGGTTTTCAATTAGGAAAATTGGGAAAACTCAGGCGAGTCACAGGGATGTTAAGGGAATTTTTTCTTCAGTCAAAGGGTTGGGCAGGAAGTGGAATAGTCGGGAAGGGGGGGGCGGGAAAACCATTAATGGCTTTTAAAACGGGGGTTTGAAAAAATCAGGGGCCCGACAGAGAGGGACCCCAGTAGCGATTTGTGAAGAGGAGGAAAACCGGAAACTGAAATTTGACCCTGCCCAAACCCAAATGGGTGGGTACCCAAATTTGATGATTTCACACAAAACACAAAACACCAATGTATATATATTTATATATAATATTTTTATATAAAATTATATATATATAAAAATATTTTATATATATATATATATTATATATTTATTTAAATTTTTATATTAATCATTTAAAATTTTTATTATTATATATAGTGAGGTTTCCAACTTTAAGGGAAAGGGCCCTTTGGGGGTCTCATCCTCAGGGGGGGAAAAGAATAAACTTGCTTCAGGGAAAAAATAAGGGTTTTGTTCTCCCCGAAGTGTTTTAGAATTTTTCCTGCCACCCCCTTTTAAATTTTAAGTTTTGTTTTTTTTTAAGGCAATTTTAAAATTTTGGCCCCAAACGGCACAAAAATAAAACAGAAAGGGGAAAACTTAAAAAGGGGAACCCCAGGGCTACAATTTTCGAATACTTTTGTCCAGCTCCCCTGGGTGGGGGCCCCTGTGGCCCCGAATGCTGCAGGCATTTCCCCTCTGGATGCAACACTGAGTCTCGAAAAAAGGGGGAAAACTGGTCTTCCCCGTGGTCCCTTTTGGTTTTTTATTTTGAAACTTTTTCACCAGCTCTTTTAGGAAAATTTAGAGCAAAACTTGCCTCATGCTCCCAAAGGGTTTCCGACCCCATTGGAATGAAGTTTTTTGTTAAAAGGGGAAGGGGGCTTCATATTTTTTGGATCTTTGGGTCTCCCTGTGGCTGGGGAGTCCCCCCCCTTCCAATTCGGGGAATTTGGGAAGTAGGTGTCTGCCCCAAAGTGGGCACAAAGGGTGTGGTTTCCCGGCAAATTTTTGCTTTCCAAACCTTCCCGGTTTTGCCCTTTGGGCTCCATTTAGGCGCCCTTTTGACTTTCCTATCTGACCTCTGCACTTGGGGTTCCGTTTAGGTGGGCCCCTTGGGGTTTTGGCGCGGCTTCTTTTTGATGTAATTGACCTTCCCCCCGTTTGGATACTTTTCCCCTTTTGGGTTGGGGACACACGGACCATGGGAAAAGGGGAATTGATCAGCTGTCGCCCGCCGCAAAATACACCTATGTTTTCGGTGAGGATGGGGGTTTGGGTAGGGGAAGAGGGAAACCCAATCCCAAAGGCCTGTGGGTTTGTGGGCCCCGGGGGGGAAATGGGAAAATTTGGGCGTTGGGAGAGCACTGTGTTGGCCGATTTTTTTTTAAGATCCCGGGTTTTTCCCAGTGGGGAACCGTTTGTGTTTTTTTTGGGGGGGAGGGTTTACTGGAGGATCTGTAAAGGGGGTTTTTCCACCCGAATCCCCTGCACGTAAAACCTGGGGTCTTGAGCTTCCTCCATCTCTCAAGCGTTCGGGAACAATCCCTTCCCTTTATTTAAACACTACCCCAATTTTAAACCCCGAAGGGCAGAAAAAAAAGGGTTAAAGGGAAAAAATGCATTGCTTTGCGCACCCCCATACCCTCCCAAGTCGGCCCCTGGGGGGTTTGCGTTCTCAATTTCTGATTCTCCCCTTTGTGACAGGGGCAGTTTTTTTTAAAGGTTTTAACCCCCAGGTTTTGCTTTTATTCGGGGGAGTGTTTAGTTGTCAAAAGAGGGTTTTAAAACCCCAGGAAAATAAGTTAGTCTTGGAAAAAGTAAGGGGCCCTTTCCCTTTTGAAAGGGATACAGGCATAAAGGACATCAAGATTGCTTATTCTTCCTCCATTCTCATCAGGGCATTCAATTTGTCCTTTGGGACTTTTGTCGATGGCCCGGTTTACCCAGCGGTGCTTCCCCCCAAAAGGGTATGTTGGCGGGGTGGGTTTGTTGGGGTCTTCGGGAAAGGGTACTTCGCACAGCATTGGTTATTTCCCGGTTTGGGGGGGATGAGTTCAAAATTGGGGGGTTGAGGGTGAAAATCCCAAGTTCTTTCTTCCCCCATTTTTCACCATTTGTTGGTCCCCTACCCCCAAAGGAAATCTTAAATACCTGCCAGGGTGCCATCATCCCCGGTTTATCCCCGATGTTTAGCTTTGCTGCGTTTGGCTGAAATTTAGTTCCCCTTTTTGCAAAATTTTTTATTTTTATTTTATATATATAATTTTAAAATATATTTATATATATATATATATATATTATATATTTATATTATAATTTTTTATATAATATTTTAAAATTATATATAATATTTATTAAATTAATATATATTTATATATACATATACATTTTATTTTTATATATAATTATATATAAAATATATATATATATATTAAAATAATATTTATAAAATAATAAAAAAAATTATATTTTATATATGTTTATGTATTTTGGTTAAAAATTTGAAGCGGGTTTTTGTGCCCAAAAACCACATTATCAAGGGAAAAATTGTTCCTTTTATAATGTTTTAGGGGGACAACTGATTTCAGGGATGGAAACCCCTGCCAAAACCCTACCCTTTATGCCCTTTTAAACCCGTAATCCGGGGTAGCCCAAAAACGATCTCCGAGGGGCACCTTGGTGGACTAAAAAAGAGGGCGGTCGGAAAACCCCCACAAAATATACCCCCTTTGGCCCACCACCTCCCCGAATCCGGGGGGCAGCCTCCAGGGGATACTTCCCCTCACCGAAAGGATTCCCAAGCCCCCCCGGAAGAAACCCGGGGAGGGGTTAGGACATCCCTTTTTTTTATCCAAAATTTCAAAAGCCAAAAATAACCCCCTATAAAAGGGCCCCAAAAGGAAATTTGGGAAGGGAAACCCTGGTACCCCCTTTCCCCCTACCTAAGAACCTTTTTAATGCCCGAGGGGGGAACCTCAAAGGGGGGAAAAAAAGGCAAAGGGGTTTAAAGGGGGGGGTTGGGGGGGAGTGGAGGGGGAAAAGGGAAATTTGGAAAAAATGAGGAGGATGGGATAGGGAAGAGGGATTGGGGGGGGTTTAAATTTGGGTTTTTCCCCTTTTGGGGAAGAAAACCAAAAAAGGGCCAATTTAAGGGCCCAAAATGCCCCTTTACCACGGGAAGGGGCCCCCCTTAAAGAGGTATAGTCTTTATCGAAGGAGGGAAATGTAAAAGGGGGTTCCCAAATTACTAAACCCAAAAAGCGCTCCCTAGAACGTCTTATTAAAAATTTTGGTTTCATTTTTGCCAGCTTTAAAGGGAATTTTGGAAAAACTTTGATGGCCCGTCCTGCCCACATGGTTTTAAAAAAATGTGTTAAAACACATATGGCTGGAGGGGTTTGGGCAAAAACCCAAATTTTTTAATTTAATGTAATTTTATTTTTTTTTTTTGGGGTTTTTAAATGGGGAAGGCCTAGCTCTAGTGACTTGTTAAAGAGTAATGAAATAGCATGCGAAAGGACATGGGCCGCTCGCTTGTACAGTAATTTCAATTACTCAGATATGGTAAACATGAGGAAATTAAATCTTCATCAGAGTACAAAACAAATTCTGGCCACGAAATAGAGCGAAACACCAACGTCAAAGACCTGGGAGTGATTATGTCAGAGGATCTCACCTTCAAGGACCATAACATTGTATCAATCGCATCTGCTAGAAAAATGACAGGATGGATAATGAGAACCTTCAAAACTAGGGAGGCCAAGCCCATGAATGACACTCTTCAGGTCACTTGTTCTATCTAGGCTGGAATATTGCTGCACTCTAACAGCACCTTTCAGGCAGGTGAAATTGCCGACCTAGAAAATGTACAGAGAACTTTCACGGCGCGCATAACGGAGATAAAACACCTCAATTACTGGAGCGCTTGAGGTTTCTAAACCTGTATTCCCTGGAACGCAGGAGGGAGAGATACATGATTATATACACCTGGAAAATCCTAGAGGGACTAGTACCGAACTTGCACACGAAAATCACTCACTACGAAAGCAAAAGACTTGGCAGACGATGCACCATCCCCCCAATGAAAAGCAGGGGTGTCACTAGCACGTTAAGAGACCATACAATAAGTGTCAGGGGCCCGAGACTGTTCAACTGCCTCCCAGCACACATAAGGGGGATTACCAACAGACCCCTGGCAGTCTTCAAGCTGGCACTGGACAAGCACCTAAAGTCAGTTCCTGATCAGCCGGGCTGTGGCTCGTACGTTGGTTTGCGTGCAGCCAGCAGCAACAGCCTGGTTGATCAGGCGCTGATCCACCAGGAGGCCTGGTCACAGACCGGGCCGCGGGGGCGTTGACCCCCGAAACTCTCTCCAGGTAAACTCCAGGTAATGGTGGGACATGAGACAGATTCCCCGAGTTATTTTTAAGTGACTTTATAATCTCGGTGACTTCCGTGGGCTCAGTTGGTGCAAGATAGAAGGAATTAGGGAAATTCCCATCTAGGTAGTCCCCGGCATGGGCATTGGTATGTGGGATTTTACTGGCGAGATTAGATCCTATGGTTGAGAAGAAGTCGTTTATCTTGTTAGCTGTGTTAGTGGGATGTAGTGGTGTTTCATTAGGTTTAGTTAGGACAATATTCTTGGTTTTTCTCAGTTTATGGGTCCCTAGAATCTGAGAGAGTGTTTTCCAGGTCTTTTTTATATCTCCTCTAGTGTCTGTGAATCTACTGGAGTAGTATAGTTGTTTGGCTTTCTTTATTACTTTGGTGAGAGCTGATGAATAGTGTTTAAGAATATCTTTGTGTATTAAGCCTTGTCTATATTGCTTTTCATATTGGTGTTTCTTGTCAATGGATTTCAGAATGGTGCTGGTTAGCCATGGGCAACCAAGCCGTTTGTTTGTGATCTGTTTTGTTTTTATAGGACAATGTTTGTTGTATAGTCTAAGTAATTTGTTAAGAAAAATGTCTGTCCAGTCATCAATACCATTGACCTTGGAGAATTCTGTAGGCCAGTCAACAGTCTCTAGGTCAGCTGTGAACTTCCTTACTGAGGCCTCGTCATGGAGTCTAAATGAGACTTTGTTGTATTCAAGTAACATTGTGAGAATGACCCTAAATTGACTTGGGTTAAGTTCCATTAACACATTTTTACGCTAAGGGTGTGTGTACCATACAGTAAGTTAGGTGAATGTGCCTTACATTAAGGTTACTGTGTGTACCATACAGTCAGTTTAGTGTGTGCCGTACAGTAAGTTAGGTGTGTTTACCATACAGTAAGTTAGGTGTGTGTACCATAAAGTAAGTTAGGTGTGTGTGTGTGTGTGTGTACCATACAGTAAGTTAGGTGTGTGTACCATAAAGTAAGTTAGGTGTGTGTGTGTGTACCATACAGTAAGTTAGGTGTGAGTACCATACAGTAAGTTAAGTGTGTGTACCATAAAGTAACTTAGGTGTGTGTACCATATAGTAAGTTAGGTGTGTGTACCATAAAGTAACTTAGGTGTGTGTACCATAAAATAAGTTAGGTGTGTGTACCATAAAGTAACTTAGGTGTGTGTACCATATAGTAAGTTAGGTGTGTGTACCATAAAGTAAGTTACCTGGAGGTTACGTGGAGGTTATTCCGGGGATCAACGCCCCCGCGGCCCGGTCCATGACCAGGCCTCCCGATGGATCAGGGCCTGATCAACTAGGCTGTTACTGCTGGCCGCACGCAGTCCAACGTACGAGTCACAGCCCGGCTGATCCGGCACTGACTTTAGGTATCTGTCCAGCTCTCTCTTGAAGGCAGCCAGGGGTTTATTGGCAATTCCCCTAATGCTTGATGGGAGGCTGTTAAACAGTTTTGGGCCCCGGACACTTATGGTGTTTTCCCTTAGTGTACCAATGACACCCCTATTTTTTATTGGGGGCATTTGCATCGCCTGCCCAGTCTTTTACTTTCGTAGGGAGTGATTTCTGTGTGCAGTTTTGGGGAACCATTCCTTCCAAGATTTTCCAAGTGTATATTTTTGATATATCTCTCCCTCCTGCGTTCCAACGAGTACAAGTCAAGTGCTTCCAAGCGTTCCCAGTAGTTAAGGTGCTTGACAGAATTTAAATACGTGCAGTAAAGGGATCTCTGTACACTCTCTAGATCTGCGATTTCACCTGCTTTGAATGGAGATGTTAATGTACATCAGTATTCCAGCCTAGAGAGAACAAGTGATTTGAAAAGGATCATCATGGGCTTGGCATCTCTCGTTTTGAAAGTTCTCATTATCCATCCTATCATTTTCTTTGCACGTCGATCGTGGCACTGGTTGTGATCCTTGAAAGTGAGATCCTCAGACATTACACTCCCAGGTCCCTTACATTAGTTTTCCGCTCTATTGTATGGCCGGAGTCAGTAGTAACTCTGTTCTAGTTATTATCTCCTCCATTTTCCATAACGGAGTAGTTGGAATTTGTCCTCATTGAACATCATATTGTTTACCGTTGCCCATTGGAAAACTTTGTTTATATCTTCTTGGAGTTTAAACCCGCGTCCTCACAGATGACAGCCTCATGCAGATCCTAGTATCATCCGCAAAGGATGATACGGTGCTGTGGTGTATATCTCTGTTTATGTCTGATATGAGGATAAGGAATAAGATGGGGGCGAGTACTGTGCCTTTGGAACAGAGCTCTTCACTATGGCAGCCCCGATTTAACTCTGTTGACCACTACTCTTTGTGTTCGATTTGTTGGGAAAAGTTGAAGATCCATCTCCCCACTTTCCCAGTTATATCCTTTAGCACGTATTTTATGGGCTTTACGCCATGATCGCATTTGTAAAATGCTTTGCAAAGTCTGTGTAATTACATCTGCATTCTGATTTTCTTCCAGTGCATCCAAGGCCAATGTCATAGTGATCCAGTAGTTGTGAGAGGCAGGAGCGACCTGCCCTGAACCCATGTTGCCCTGGATTGTGCAGATTTTGGGAATCCAGGTGTTTTGCAATCCTGCTTCTTAGCACTCTTTCAAAGTTTTTTATGATGTGGGACGTCAGAGCTATTGGTCCTATAGTTCTTACTAATCTTTGCTGCCACCTTTATGGAGTGGGGCTATATCCGTTGTTTTAAGTGACGTGGAATTTCACAAATGTCCAAGTCCTCCTCCATAGTGTACTTAGGGCATGCGAGAGGGGTTTCTTGCATTCTTAATGAAAACAGAGTTCCACAGTCTGGGCCCGGGCTGAGTGCAAGGCATGTTGTCAATGGCTTTTTTCGAAATCTATCGGAGTTAGGGTAATGTCGAAATCTGGCATACATTTAGGGAGTTTTGAGGCTCATTCATGAAGAAATCATTTGGGTCGTCGATCCTCAGACCGATTAGTGGTTCACTAAACACAGAGTCGTACTGGGATTTCAATATTTCACTCATTTCCTTGTTGTGTCTGGTGTAACTCCCATCCTGTCTGAGAAAGGGGCCCGATACTAGATGTGGTATTTGCCTTTTTTTGGCATATGAAAAGAAATATTTGATTTCTTTCAATTTCACTAATACCTTTAAGCTCCTCCTGCCTCTCCGGGTTTCCCTGTAAGAGTCATTTAGCTTAAGTTCGATATTTTCCACTCCTGGTCAGCGCCTCCTTTCGTGAAATCAGTTTATTCTAGCACTCCGAGGAGCTCAGTGACTCTTCGTCGTCTCTGTAGGGGGAGCGTCTTTTTCTCTCCAGTTTACTCCTGCTCTTCTTCTTTCTTAGGGGAATATGCCTAGAACATGCTTCGGCTACCAGGAAGTTGATCCTTTCAAGGCACTGGTTTGATCCATGTCATTTAAAGACATCTTCCCAACATGTTCCTTTAGGACATGGTTTACCTGGTCCCAGTTGAATGTTCTTGTTGTTGAAGTTGTATTTGTGAAAAACACCTTCACAGTACATGCATTCTGCTGATCAGGACCCCCATGGGATGTACGTTCGGACTTCGGATTAGGTTGTGATCGGAAATTTGTTTGTTTTTTTTATATTCTTATGTCTCTTATCAGGTCCTCATTAATTTGTGAAGATAAGGTCAAGTGTGTTTTCCCAGTCTTGTTGGTTCCACTATCTGCTGGGTTAAGGTGTGTTTTTTCGCAGAGACTTAGTAGCTCATGTGTGTGTGACCTTTCATCTGCGCTACCTCCGGGGATTGTTTCAGCTATAACATTATTTGCTACATTTTTTCCATTTTGTATGCCTTAGGTTGAAATCACCAAGCAGTAAGATGTTGGGGATGGAGCTGGAAGTTTTCCAAACAGTAAAACAATTTTCAGTAGCTGTTCCTTGAACTGTTGTGAGTGCATCCGGTGGCTTGTATACAACCACAATGACAGGTTTTGGTTCTCGATCTTTATTGATAGAACTTCAACTACTCATTTTTGGTGTTCAGCACCCCCGTGCAGAAGGGACTCTTTGACATACAGGCCAACCCCCCCTTGTTGCCTGTTTTTTCTGTCGCATCTAAAAAGGTTGTAACCACTTATCCATATTTCACTGTCAAAGTGATCTTTTGTGTGAGTCTCTGTGAAGGGTGCAAACATTGCATTAGACTCCACTAAAGTCCACTGATTTAAAAAGGGATTTTGTTGTTGGTGGATGGCTTAAGGCCCTGTATATTAGCAAATAAGAACGAGGTTGTATTCTGTGTTTGTTGGGGGGATTTTGTTATTGGCATCAGTAGTTGTAATTCTGGAGGGCCATGGTGGCCACTGGCTGCGCCTCCAGTCCAACAAGGCTCCAAGGGGTGGACTATTTTTGTTATTTCCTTCCATTTCTTTTTTTGTTCCTGCCACTAAAAAATCACCTGGAGTTGGGTTGTCGTAGCTACTATTTTTTGTCTTGTGGGGTCTGTCCTCCTGGTCCCTTTTAGATGGTATGCAGGGCACCCGATGTTGTAACCCCTGCTTCTGGAGGACCGAGGAGTGGCACATTTTTGGGTGAAAGAAAGTACAGGAAGAAGAACGAAAACCCCATCCTTTAGACAGGAGGTCGCTACATTTTTTGGGATGGTCAAAGTTGCATGTCCCATTTTTTCCCCTTTATTCCATGCTTACAGATGCCCCAAGCATAATATTTGCACAAATTCACCTTTGGTTGAGAATTGTTGGGAGGTGTGTCGTCAATTTCTGCAGGTTCTGGGACTGCACTATAATCCTCAGTATCCAAGCCAGGGCCACCCCATCCTGGATTCCATCTACTTTTCCCCAGTAGAGGAAGAAGGAGGAGACTCCTCTCCAACATCTGTACTGTGGGCCACGGTCTTGTGCAATGATGGTTGTATATTTACGGTTTTAGATGGTTGTATATTTACTGTTTTTGTGGTGGTTTTGGTAGTGTCCCTAGGAGAGTCTGGGCTGGCAGTAAGGCTGGGGGCTGGGTCTGGGTCAGCACTGGGGCTGGGGGCTGGGGCTGGGTCAGGGTCAGCGGCTGGGCCTGGGTGTTAGGTGTGTGTACTATACAGTAAGTTAAGTGATGTACCATACAGTAAGTTAAGTGTGTGTACCATACAGTAGGTTAGGTGTGTGTACCATACAGTAAGTTAAGTGTGTGTACCATAAAGTAACTTAGGTGTGTGTACCATATAGTAAGTTAGGTGTGTGTACCATACAGTAAGTTAGGTGTGTGTACCATACAGTAAGTTAGGTGTGTGTACCTTACAGTAAGTTAAGTGTGTGTACCATAAAAGTACTTAGGTGTGTGTACCATATAGTATTAGTGGGTGGGACCATACAGTAAGTTAGGTGTGTGTACCATAAAATAAGTTAGGTGCGTGTACCATAAAATAAGTTAGGTGTGTGTACCATAAAGTAACTTAGGTGTGTGTACCATATAGTAAGTTAGGTGTGTGTACCATAAAGTAAGTTAGGTGTGTGTGCCATACAGTAAGTTAGGCGTGTGTACCATACAGTAAGTTAGGTGTGTGTACTATAAAGTAAGTTAGGTGTGTGTACCATAAAGTAAGTTAGGTGTGTGAACCATAAATTAAGTTAGGTGTGTGTACCATAAAGTAAGTTAGGTGTTTGTGCCATACAGTAAGTTAAGTGTGTGTAAACCCAAAAGTAACTTAGGTGTGTGTACCAAAAAGTAAGTTAGGTGTGTGTACCATACAGTAAGTTAGGTGTGTGTACCATACAGTAAGTTAGGTGTGTGTACCTTACAGTAAGTTAAGTGTGTGTACCATAAAGTAACTTAGGTGTGTGTACCATATAGTATGTTAGGTGTGTGTACCATACAGTAAGTTAGGTGTGTGTACCATAAAATAAGTTAGGTGTGTGTACCATAAAATAAGTTAGGTGTGTGTACCATAAAGTAACTTAGGTGTGTGTACCATATAGTAAGTTAGGTGTGTGTACCATAAAGTAAGTTAGGTGTGTGTGCCATACAGTAAGTTAGGCGTGTGTACCATACAGTAAGTTAGGTGTGTGTACTATAAAGTAAGTTAGGTGTGTGTACCATAAAGTAAGTTAGGTGTGTGAACCATAAATTAAGTTAGGTGTGTGTACCATAAAGTAAGTTAGGTGTTTGTGCCATACAGTAAGTTAGGTGTGTGTATCATACAGTAAGTTAGGTGTGTGTACCATGCAGTAAGTTAGGTGTGTGTACCATACAGTAAGTTAGGCGTGTGTACCATAAAGTAAGTTAGGTGTGTGTACCATAAAATAAGTTAGGTGTGTGTACCATAAAGTAAGCTAGGTGTGTGTACTATAAAGTAAGTTCGGTGTGTGTGTGTGTGTGTGTGTACCATATAGTAAGTTAGGTGTGCGTACCATAAAGCAAGTTAGGTGTGTGTACTATAAAGTAAGTTAGGTGTGTGTGTGTGTGTGTGTGTGTACCATACAGTAAGTTAGGTGTGTGTACCATACAGTAAGTTAGGTGTGTGTACCATACAGTAAGTTAAGTTTGTGTACCATAAAGTAACTTAGGTGTGTGTACCATATAGTAAGTTAGGTGTGTGTGTACCATACAGTAAGTTAGGGTGTGTACCATAAAATAATTAG
>NC_069454.1:33610375-33631543 GCF_026875155.1 Cherax quadricarinatus | reverse complement strand
CTGAAATAAAATAAAATGGCACAGAAAGAATAAAATATATGCACGAACAGAGCACATGAAACTGCACTGAAATAAACTGCAGCAATATACCAAATAACAATTGCTAATCAAAAAGTACTGCACAACACTGCAACAAAATTCTGCAAGAAAAACTTTAATGGCAACACAATCTTTGCACAAGAATTATTGCAAAATGATCAATGTGCAATAATAAAAAATATTACACACACAAGAAAAGAAATATATCAAGGAATGAACTGAGTGAACACTTTAACTCTTAACTGCAACTTAAACAACACTTAACAAGCAAAAGAACAATTTACTCTAAAAGAAGAACTTAAAAATTGCACTAAGAGTGAATTTGTTCAATGAAACATGAAAAATAATAGTTGCTAAAACACAGAACAAAAAAAAAGTTTGAACACTTACAGTGATGCAGAACACAACACTTACAGTGATGCAGAACACAACACTTACAGTGATGCAGAACACAACACTTACAGTGATGCAGAACACAACACTTACAGTGATGCAGAACACAACACTTACAGTGATGCAGAACACAACACTTACAGTGATGCAGAACACAACACTTACAGTGATGCAGAACACAACACTTACAGTGATGCAGAACACAACACTTACAGTGATGCAGAACACAACACTTACAGGATGCAGAACACAACACTTACAGTGATGCGAACACAACACTTACAGTGATGCAGAACACAACACTTACAGTGATGCAGAACACAACACTTACAGTGATGCAGAACACAACACTTACAGTGATGCAGAACACAACACTTACAGTGATGCAGAACACAACACTTACAGTGATGCAGAACACAACACTTACAGTGATGCAGAACACAACACTTACAGTGACGCAGAACACAACACTTACAGTGATGCAGAACACAACACATCAACATAAACACAATACTAGAATTTTCTTACAATGAAACTTGATGGGTGAAAAATTTGATAATAATAATTATCTTGCTTGCACAAAATAATGGCACTATTGTCTGTGGAAATAAGACAAATTAGACACTGGCTAAATGAAAGAATATGAACACAAGAATGTTCAACACACAGAACAAAACAAGAATACACAAATACTGGGATGAAAAAAATATATATATAACTGAGACAACACTGAGAACACTAGGTGATTCTGAAGTGTAAACACAAGTTCTATACTGCTCATATGTTGCACACACAACAAAGGAAAAAAACTAAGTACTTACTTCAAGTGTATAAAAAGACACACAACACAACAGACATAAGATAATGCACAAAAATTAACACTGAATTAAGGAGATAAAAAAAATTATTGCAAACAAACACTGAGTCTGATCGAGAGTCACTGAATGTCACTAAGAAAATCACTGGAACACAAAAAGAAATGTCTCAACACTTGCAAATGTCTTATGAAAAATATTATTGCTGTAACGACTTGGTGAAGAATAAGGTTGATGGTAGTGGAGAGTAGAGGAGACTGGTTGCTGACTCACTGCTCCTCAGCACACTTGATCATAGAATTCCACTTAAAGCGATGATAGACACACACAGGAGGTTTCAACGGTTGGCGCCACTGTCGAAGACACACTCTAGCTCTTGACCCCCTATGTGGTCCTTAAAATATGGTGCTATAGCCCCTTGTAGTGTACCAAAACACTGGTAGAGGTTGGGCGGGTGGGTTAATGGCTTAGTGAGACGTCTGAGGCCATAGTGTCGAGTGGTTGGGAGGGTGGTCTGCAACGGGGCTAAGACCGGGGGTGGTGAGACACACGTGGTGATTGGGCCTATGGGTTGAACAGCGTAAGCCTCACTGAAGACAACCACACTGCCGCAAAGATAATTCTAAGCCGGCTGGCTTAAAATACACCCACGAAATACCACACACCACAGGGATGAAAAAGCACTCAGAATGGCTTGGAGTTTGAGCACAAAGCGATGAAGACTGTACTCACGTGGCTTGCTTGAGTACTGGGGTAAGACACCTGGGTTAGTTGCTAGCTGGCTTATCTTAACCCTTCACACAGAATAGCTTGATAACTTCTCATGATGAGCACAGCAGGGGTGAAAAGCTGGCTTGGCAGGCAAAAGAACTGAATGGAGTAGGCTAGGCTGGACTGACTCGGTTGTTCTGACCCCCTACCACAGACTAGAAGCTGGCTTATTTTGCAAACTCAGGTCAACCCCTCGGGAGTGATGCAAATAAGCAAATAAACAGAACTTGCACATGCAAGCCTGTAGGCATATGGGTGATGTTCAAAAGTGGGCCATTACTAAATGGGAGGTGGACACTAAAAGAAAGTTAGCATCAGGTAGGGTAGGCTCCAAAACCTGGTGGTCCCTGGTCAAGGACAGACAAGGTTATCTGCCTGATGAACTTATTCCACCTCTAAATCGACAGATGGGACCACTCTATATAGTAGTCAAGAGAAGGCGGACCTCTTTGCTGAACACTTTGCTACCAAAATGCAAGTTCCTGATCCAGCAAGGGACCCTCCTTGGCTAGCTGCAAGAACTGTGTCAAAACTGTCAGTGGTGACAATAAGGCAGGAGGAGGTGCATTTCCTTCTTAAATCACTTGACCAAGAAAAGGCTGTGGGCCCAGACAAGTTGAGCCAAGATTGTTGAGAAGATGTGCAGACCAGCTAGCAGCACCTCTAACTCGCATCTTTCAGCACTGCCTAGTACAGTGTAAATGGCCCTCTCCATGGAAAGAGGAAAATGTAGTCCCTGTTCACAAAAAGAAGAGCAGAGCAGAAATCAGCAACTACAGACCAGTGTCACTCCTGTCAATCACTGGTAAGATCCTTGAGACAATAATCTCAAGACAAATGACAGATTTTTTTGACTACCACTCACTACTTTGTGATCGTCAATATGGCTTCAGGAAAGGTTATTTCTGCTGTGATCTGTTGTTAAACCTCTCCACTAAGTGGCACCAGTCACTGGATGAATCCAAAGTCAGCTGTGTGGTAGCACTGGACATTCCCTGGCGCTTTCGACCGGGTGTGGCACCAGGGCCTCTTAGCAAAACTTCAAGCACTGGGAATTGCAGGCTCTACGCTATGTCTCCTCAGTGATTACCTTCATGGTAGATCTCTAAGTGTAGTCCTCAATGGAACGGAATCAGCAAGGCATCCTATTGGGGAAAGCGTTCCAAAAGGAAGTGTGCTGGGTCACTGTTATGGAATGTCTACTTCAACGACCTTCTTCATTCATCCCAGAATCACATGCATATGCAGACGACTGTACACTGACATTCACTTATCCAAGAGAAGAAATGCCAGCTGCTCTAAGCTACATCAATCACCAGCTGAGAGCTATATCAGCTTGGGGAAATAGATGGCAAGTAACATTTGCACCTGAAAAAACGCAAATGATGTTCGTCTCTGGGCACCATGATGGTAATGCTGGCGCAGTAGTAAGGATGAATGGGACGATGTTGGCCCCTGGAGAAGAAGTTGATATCCTTGGGGTAAAAATTTGACTCCAAACTAACCATGAAGAACCATGTTGTAAATCTTGCAAACAAGGCAGCCAGGAAGCTTACAGCACTTGGGCCGTATCTCGCATCTGCTTGACAGTAGGGGTTGCAAGATCCTGTACGAGGCCAAGTAACGTTTTCACACCTTGAGTATGCTCCACTTTCTTGGTTTGCCTGCCCCCCCTCTCATCTGCGACTGTTTGAACAGAGTAGAGAACAGAGCAAGACGTCTCATTTTCCCGCCTGGACCCATCCTGGATAGATCTGTCATTTCAGCAGAGCCTTCAACATAGGAGGGATGTGGGTGGCCTTACTGTTATGTACAAGGCCATATTGTCAAATACCACACTTGGATCCACTTCGAGGACAGCGTAAAACAAGCTTTTATCCCACAAGACGGGCAGAAAGCAGCAACTTCACTCTGGCTGTACCCTTCTCCAGAACATCACTCCATCTGAGATCATCCCATACCCAGGATGACTCGAGTAGGGAAAACACATTCGTACAGCATAATGATGTCAACGAGATAACGTCAGTTGATCAAATGAAAATGCTGGCCCACAGATGGCTCCAACTTCATCCTGTTCCCTACTTGTATGTCTCATAACAAAAATGCTTTCAAATGAGCTGATGTAGGTAACAGCTCTTAGCTTGCCAATAAAGTTAGGAATCCTTAACCTGTAAATAGCTGTCAATAAAGCTAGGGATCCTTAACCTTGTCAAACCCTGTGTAAAAAAAAAAAAAAAAAAAAAAAACACTAATACAAAGAGACTGACCATTGAATAATGTAGTGGCTGGTAGGAACTTGAGAGAGTAGCTGACTTGAGGTAGCAGGCTTGGCTAGGTCGGCCTACTGGCGACACGAAATGGGCGTCTTGCTGGTCGAAAGAAATCTCCATACATCGGCGTAATTATCAATTTTACGCCCACACCGCTGTCACCATTTATCTTAGGGGTTCTTAAAAGGAGATATCGAGGGTTGAAGGTAGACACACTTGTTGGATGGTAACGATATATTGTCAGACTCTGGTAATGGGAGATGGAGCACAGCCTCTGCCTTGTCCTGCCTATGTCAAATGCCGACTGAAGCCGAGGTAGCTCGCCTCACACTCAAGCTGCATCCCGTGACGTCACACAGTCACAGGCCTAAAGGGTCTTCTATATGAAGCACATGGATGATACTATGATATGCTATACAACACAGGGATCAGCAACTATGCTGACAGGTGGAGTGCATTTTCTTGGACTGCAAGAAGGCGTTAGACACAGTTCCACACAAGAGATTAGTGCAAAAACTGGAGGACCAAGCAGGGATAACATGGAAGGCACTACAATGGATCAGGGAATACTTGTCAGGAAGACAGCAGCGAGTCATGGTACGTGGCGAGGTGTCAGAGTGGGCACCTGTGACCAGCGGGGTCCCACAGGGGTCAGTCCTAGGACCAGTGCTGTTTCTGGGATTTGTGAACGACATGACGGAAGGAATAGACTCTGAAGTGTCCCTGTTTGCAGATGACGTGAAGTTAAATGAGAAGAATTCATTCGATCGAAGACCAGGCAGAACTACAAAGGGATCTGGACAGGCTGCAGACCTGGTCCAGCAATTGGCTCCTGGAGTTCAACCTCACCAAGTGCAAAGTCATGAAGATTGGGGAAGGGAAAAGAAGACCGCAGACGGACTACAGTCTGGGGGGCCCAGAGACTACAAACCTCACTCAAGGAAAAAGATCTTGGGGTGAGTATAACACCAGGCACATCTTCTGAAGTGCACATCAACCAAATAAGTGCTGCAGCATTATGGGGGCCTAGCAAACCTCAGAACAGCATTCCGACATCTTAATAAGGGAAACGTTTCAGGACCCTGTACACCGTGTTCGTTAGGCCCTATTGGAGTATGCGGCACCATTTGGAACCCATACCTAGCCAGCCGTAAAGAAACTAGAGAAGTGCAAAGGTTGCAACAAGACTAGTCCCAGAGCTAAGAGGTATGTCCTAAAGGAGAGTTTAAGGGAGATCAACCTGACGACACTGGAGGACAGGAGAGATAGGGGGGACATGATAACGAAATACAAAATACTGAGAGGAATTGACAAGGTGAACAAAGACAGGATGTTCCAGAGATGGGACACAGCAACAAGGGGACACAGTTGGAAGTTGAAGACAGATGAATCACAGGGATGTTAGGAAGTATTTCTTCAGCCACAGAGTAGTCAGGAAGTGGAATAGTTTGGGAAGTGATATATTGGAGGCAGGATCCATACATAGCTTTAAGCAGAGGTATGATAAAGCTCACGGTTCAGGGAGAGTGACCTAGTAGCGATCAGTGAAGAGGCGGGGCCAGGAGCTTGGACTCGACCCCTGCAACCTCAACTAGGTGAGTACAACTAGGTGAGTACACAGGGGGTTACCTGAAGGGGAGAAATCGGTTGGTCTAACTGATTTTTAAGACAAACGGTGCTGAACAAGATCCTGCAAGAGAAACCTAAGCTAAAGAAATCAACATACTAGTGGCTGTTCCTAGACTGCCACAAAATAAGAAAAGAGTGGCAGCTGCCGAGGGAGAGGATACAGGAAAGAAAGGGGCCAGGAAGAGAGGCAATGACAGAGTCAGCAAAGGGTAACCAAAGCCGGGCAGAGCAACAAGTGCAAACACACACAGAACCTCCCTCAAACACACTATCCCAGCACCCATACTCCAAACACACTATCCCAACACAAACCACAACCCACACAGCCCTCACACCATACTATACAGTAGAATCCCATAGCACACTGCCAGGTCCTTACTCCCACAGACCCCCAGAACACAGTGATGGAGAGGAAACTGAAGGTATTGTACACCAATGCTCATGGAATAACAAGTAAGTGGGAGGAGTGGCACGAAAGAATCAAAGAGGCATCACCAGACATCATAGCTCTCAGAGAAACCATGCTCACAAGAATGATACACGCCATCTTTCCAATAGAATATCAGATCCTGAGGAAACACGAAAAGAACAGTCCCAATTTTTAAAAAAGGAAACAGACACGAGGCATTAAACTACAGGCCTGTGTCACTAACGTGTATTTGTATGCAAAGTCATGGAGAAGATCATCAGGAGGAGAGTGGTGAAACACCTGGAAAGAAACAAGTGTAAAATCGACAACCAGCACAGTTTCAGGAAGGAAAATTCTGTGCCACAAACCTACTGAACTTTTATGATAAGGTGACAGAAGTAAGACAAGAGAGAGAGAGTGGGGTGGATAAACTGCATTTCCTTAGACTGTAAGAAGGCCTTCGACACAGCTCCTCACAAGAGGTTACTGCTAAAGCTAGAGGATCAGACACACATAACAGGAAAGGCACTGCAATTGATCAGAGAATGCCTGACAGGGAGGCAACAACAATAAAGGTCATGGATAAAGCTCATGGAGCAGGGACAGAGACGACCCAGTAGCAATCAGTGAAGAGGCGGGGCCAAGAGCTATGACTCGACGCCTGCAATCACAAATAGGTGAGTACATACACAGAATTTACCTACGATAAACAGAGGCACACACAAAACACACACACACAGGAGGGTCAGGGGAAACATGATAAATAAAATAATGCGTAGAATAGACAAGGTAGACAGAGACAGGATGTTTCAGAGAGGGGACACAGAAACAAGGGGTCACTCTTGGAAGCTCAAGACTCAGACCAGTCACAGGGATGTTAGGAAGTACTTCTTCAGTCACAGAGTCGTCAGGAAGTGGAATAGGCTAGCAAGTGATGTAGTTGAGGCAGGAACCATACATAGCTAAAGACGAGGTAGACAAAGCTCGGAAGCACAGAGAGAGAGGACATAGTACGATCAGTGATGAGGCGGGCCGGAGCGAGTCTCGACCCCACACCACAATTAGGTGAGCCCACACACACACACACCACAAAAACACACACACCCCACCACACACACCACTGTACACTTACTCATTACCGTTTAAAAGTAGGATAAATTTTTCGCGTTTTAAGTAGTTTTATTTTACCATCATTAAGGTTTTATTGGTATTGGTTAGTGAATTAGAATAACCATTTACAATTATAAATGGAATAATGCTCTACAACGAGGAACCTAATCTTATGTTCAAATTCGTACTAACCGAGTATAA
Organism: Cherax quadricarinatus; assembly: GCF_026875155.1. Classification (NCBI taxonomy): domain Eukaryota; kingdom Metazoa; phylum Arthropoda; class Malacostraca; order Decapoda; family Parastacidae; genus Cherax; species Cherax quadricarinatus. Next base: position 33,623,906 of record NC_069454.1, on the reverse strand, counting down.
TACAATAATTTCAATAAATAGTCAAAGTGGGAATTGATAATCTATTAATCCCCCATTCAACGTTTCTAGAGAGTCTGGGATAACAGATAGGGTTTCGTAAGTGAAATGAAATTACCCCTACTTAGAAATTAATAGCAAGGCAAGACAATGGACTTGATTTAAAGATCTAGACTGAGCCAAAAGCTCTGGGTTGAAGACCCGATCAGAGTCAGAGCTAGGAGCTGACTGACTTACTCAAATACTCCATGGTCTGACGTTCCAGAATTGACGCGTGGCGTCAATTCTGGAACCACCATCCGGTCCCTACAGCCGTGCTTACACATTTGTAATACCTAGCCTATTACAATACAATAATAATACCTGACATTGTCCTCTTCACTCTCGGGCCGAGAGGATCTACTGCGCAGACGCTCCTCAGTTGCCTGTCAGTGGTGGTGTGAGGAGGTGGTGTTTGTGCCTCTGTTGACACCTCAGGAAAATTACTGCTGTCAACATGGCGGTTTGTCATAGACGCCGGATTAATACTGTTGGCATTGAGCTTCTCCGGGGGACGATTTCGCCTAGTTCAGCGCAGGTTCTCTTACCTAAGATCATCAGAGAGACGTATGGAATTCAAGAGGGAGAATTATATGGAGTGGCTTTAAATGGAGTGCATAGAATCTTCGTGAAACTGCTCACTGCAACTGTATATGAATCGTTGGTTAATTGTTTCCAGGACGTGAGTCTTGATGTTACTCCTGCTGTATGTGTGAGAATGAATGAAGTTTCCAGGCATTATACCTGGATTAAGTTACGTAACGTTCCCTTTGAGGCGAATGAAGCTGATATCAGTAAAGTCTTCGAGAAATATGGGACAGTTCATTTTGCCCAGCATGGTATGTGGGTAGCAGGCGCCTACGCAGGTTTGCCAGAAGGTATTTAACCTTAAAATGACATTGAGACATCCCAAAACCGTCTTACGTTTATTTTCAGGAATTCAGGACACAGGTCATGGTTTTGTATCCCGGACAAAGGCGTACGTGTCGCCTATACGGTGAGTATGACCACATAGCTGCAGCATGTGAGAAGAAAAGACGTGTGCCTGAACCTGTGGTAGAAGACTCAGCCCTGTCTTATGGGTGGCAGGTGAGGATCAATCACTTGAGGGAGGGCATGGTCGTTTGTGGAGTGAAATGGTGGAGCAAGCTTTTAGGACTGGGAGTGAGTCCCCCCTCAGTTCCCTTCCCCAGAATCTCCTTCAGTGACTTCTGGGAGGGGTGGTACCACGGGAGGAAGTGTTGGAAATAGAGGAAGAATTGGAGGAAGTTTTGAAGACCTTGTCACCGCCTGAGGAGGACGTTACATCTGAGCAAGAAGTAGCTGGAGAGTTATTGCTTTCAGCTTGTCAATGATATGAGAATTTGGGGATTAATGATGTGACTGAAAAGTCAGTGGAATTAATAAATCATTGTAAAGTGGATGTTGAGGTTCACCGTGAGGCTTCCCCAGACCATGTTATAGGGGACATGATTGTAACAAGGAAATGGGCAGCTACGTCAGACTCGGATGATGTCCTGACACCAGCGCAGAGGCCTGGGAAGCAGACTGGGATGGTAGGAGAGGGAAGAGGTGGAGACGGGGGAGGTCATGATAGGAGACATCGGAAGAAGGGAGGGGGGAAAGAGGGTATTGTGAAGATAACATACAGAAATACTAATTCTAGTGGTGAAAAGAGTGAGGAAAAGAGGCAGGGGTGGAAAATTTAAAAGGCCTTCGTTGTATGACTGTCATTGTTAAGGCTTATGTAGCAGAATAGAGAGAGAATGGTTGAGCATGTTTCTTAATAAATATAGAGTGGATGTGTTCCTCCAGGAACATAATTTCAAGGAGGGTAAGGAGTTAGACGTAGCAGGTTATCAAGTAATGATCCTGCCAACTACCCATTTGAAAGGTGGTGTGGGTATTTTAATAAAGGAGACGAGCTCGTTTGTTTTGCAGAGAAGTGAGGGGGAGTGGGGAGGGTGTTGTGTGTGGACGGGTCATGGATGAGTAAGCGTGTATCTTTTGTGAGTGTGCTGTATAATTCTCCGGGTTTAGCGCTTCCCCCTTGATTATAATAATAATAATTTTGTGAGTGTGTATGTGCCTGCAGAGAATAGCATGCAGGTAGGGAATGATTTTGTGTGCGAAGATCTTGTCTATTTTTTGCATGCACTTCCGGAAGTAGCAATAGTGGGGGGGGGGTGACTGGAACTGCGTTATTAGGGCGGCTGACATAGAACCAAAAGGAGCAGGACATATGTCTGTAACTCTCAGGGATTTGATGAGGGACGTTAGGTTACATGATGCGTTTGGGGGGGGGAACAGAACATACTTTTGTTAGGAGGGGATATGCAGCGAGGTTAGAGTGTATCTTTCTTAAGGGGTTGCTGTGAAGTCTTTTAATACCGTTGAGGTGGCTATGTCAGATCATAGGGATGTAGTGGTGGAAGTAGGATGGGAGGAGCTGGCGGAAATATATAGGACTTATTGGAAATTGAACATTAGTGTGTTGAGAGATGAAAAAGGTTTGGAGGGTTTTTCTATTCTATGGAAAGAGCTTTACAAGGAAGCTCAGGAGGTGGATGACATTGTAACATGGTGGGATTATATGGCTAGAGAAAGGATAAGAAAGTATTATGTGAGGGAGGGTAAACGTATAAACAATTTAAAATATGGGCTAGCGAATTATTTAGAGGATCGATTAAGAGGTTGTTATGGGCAGGGGATGGTTGGTGGTGTTTTTCCCATGGACGAAATAGTTGACATAAAAGAGAGATTGCGAACGTTGCAAAATGATTGGTTTCAAGTGGTAAGGGTGCAAGCAGGTTAAGAAGAAGTTTTGTGGGGGGACAAACCATCAGCATGTGTACTGAGACATCAAAAGCAAAGGCAGGCACTGACAGCTATCCAGAGATTAGAGGTAAATGAGGCGATGGGAATCTATAGAGCAGGGCAGGAGATAAGAAATACGAAGGGTATGAGTTCATATGTGGATATGTGGTATGAAGAGTACTGGACAAGTGGGGGTGTGGATGATATGGAGTTAGACAGTGTGTGTACATATGCAACGTGCAATTTAGGTAATAGTGATATGAGGACTTTGGGTGGGGTTATTACTGCAGAGGAAATAGAGATTGCGTTAGAGGGCATGTTGAAGGGAAAAGCCCCGGGTATTAATGGTCTACCGGTGGAATTTTATTTACAGCATTGGGCGTTGATAGGAAATTTCATGGTTAGGTTATTTAATTGTATGCAGGAGAAGGGTAAGTTGGGAGATAAGCAGACTACAGCAGTTGTGGTGCTGGTCCCGAAAGGTAAGGGGCAGCCCACCCTTCGGGAATATTCGGCAATATCATTGCTATGTGCGGACTATAAGGTTTTTGAAAAAAATTTAGGTAATAGGGTTAAATGTGTAGTGGGGAGGGTCGTTTCGAAATCGCAGTTTGGGCTGCCCAGAAGGTCGATGATTGAAGAACACGGGATTCTGAAAAGTTTTGTGGAGTCAAAAGGAGGGGGGGAGGAGGGGGAGGAGGAGGGGGGAGGTAGGGGGGAGGAGGAGGGGGCGGCTTTACTGGCTTTGGACTGGCAGACAGCCTATGATATAGTGGAAAGGCGTGCACTGCAGATTATACTTAGGAGACAAGGTTACATAAGAACATAAGAACATAAGAATGTAGGAACACTGCAGAAGGCGGTTTAGAAAGACACGTAAGCAAACACTATAACATATTTATTAGAAAACGTTTCGGTCCTGGAACCTTGATCACTTCTAACATACAGAGGTAGAAAGACATTATATATATAGGCGGAGAGTGAGATGTGACGCACGTGACCTGAGGAATGTCATAAGAACATAAGAATGGAGGAACACTGTAGAAGGCCTACTGGCCCATGCGAGGCGAGGGTAGACGATGAAATCACGTGACTCCTGTGTTGTTGGGTTGGTGCTGCTTAAGTATCATGTATGCCAATGTTTTTAAAATTTTTGTAGTTTCCAGTGTTGCGTTCTATAGTGTCGGTGACGGTGATTAGTGAGGCTTCTAGGCACCGTCGGGTCTGAGGTCTGGTTCGGTGAGAACGAGTTGTGCCTCGTTCAGTTCATCAAATGCCCCGTGGAGTCTCTGTGGAGGACACAGGCGTACCTTACATCGTCTCGTTAGAGGCATTTCGATGCTCTTCAGGCGGACTGCAAGATCTCTGCCTGTCTCGCCTAAAATTTTTTTGGGGACAAAACCCACAGGGGATAGTGTAGACGCCTGTGTAGAAGTTGGAGGGTGGGGCGCGTTTAGTAGTGAGGTCTTTGATAGAGGATGTGTTTATGGTGGAACGTTGATTTTTAATCATCCCAAGTGCCGGCGAGTATTCGTGGCAACATCGCCAAAATGGGAGTACTATGAACTTTTTTAGGGGGCTGTTCCATGGGCGGTTTGTTGAGGATAGCTTGTGCCTTGAGTCTGCAATCTCGGATGAAGAAAGATGGGAACTGAAAAAGTGTAAGGCTTGTGTTATGTAAGTGCATTCTTCTTCTAGAAAAACAAGGGCTGGAGATGCGAAGAGCTCTCAAGAAGAAGCCAATGAGGACCCCTCTCTTAGTGCGGGTATCTTGGTGTGAATAAAAGTGTATAAGATCGCCCTTGTTGGTAGGTTTTCTATACACTTTAAAGAGAAGTTTGTCACTGTCGGGTGATTGCCACAGTAGAACGTCGAGGAAAGGAAGTTTGCCATCATTTTCGAGTTCAAGTGTAAACTTTATTGATGGTTCAACTGCATTGATCTTTTTGAGAAGGGCCGGGGATATTGAGACGTCTCGGATAAAAAAACCAATATATCATAAACGTATCTTACCCAGGTAACGGTGTTGGGATGAGGGTGCTGAATTTCTCTGTTTTCCAGTTTTCCATGAAGGGTTTGGCAAGCACAGCACTGAGCGGGTTGCCCATTGCCATCCAAAGCATTGTTTGTAACAGTTGCCCTGATACTTGAAGAAGTTAAAATTTAAAACACACAGTTCACTAGATTGATGAAATCTAGAGAGGTAAAGGGAGGTCGTGGTTTTCAGTGAGCCTTTTGTTCAGAATGTTGATTGCAGCGTCAGTAGGAAACGTTGGTAAAGAGGGCTGTGACATCGAAGGAACCCATGCTTTTGTTTTTGACATTCGGGTTTGGGAAAATTTTGGGGAGGGGAAGGTCCCCTGAGTGTTTGAGGTGGGCTTGACTGATAGTGCCCAGAAGCGCTGAAAGGTATTTGGCAAGGTGGCCGGCTAGTCTGTGTGGTGCACTCCCTATGCCCGAAGTGATAGGCCGTAGTGGGATCCCAGGTTTGTGTGTCTTAGGAAGGCCATACAGGCGTGCTGGTTTCGGTTGACCTGGTAAAAGTTTAAGTAGTTTTTTGCCTTGTTCTGATTTTCGTAAGATGCTACGAGCCTTTTGAAGGAAAGTCTGGGTACTTTGAAGTAGCACTGATTCCGATACAGGCTGGTATGTGTTGGCATCGTTGAGAAGATTTAAGACTTTATTGTTGTAGTCGACAGTGTTGAGTAACACCACACCACCTCCTTTGTCAGCGGTTGTAATGAAGGACAGAAGGACTGCAGAACATATACTCAGCCAAGTTACCACTGCCAACATCCAACAGAAATTGAAGCTATCACGAAAACTACAAGACCTGTGTTCTCACAGCAAATGGAGCGAAATGGGACGACCAGAAATCATAAATAACTTATCTTCCTATACACTAACCGTCACCGAGACAGAAGCCCTCAGCCTAGGGCTCAAGTTTACTACTGGCATCAACAAGAAACATAATCTGGTGGATATGGTAACCAAGAACCAACCTTTTGGAGACTCCGAGTTTCAAAAGGGCTTTGTCCCGGAATTTATCACTGCTGCAGTACTGAGCCTTCAAGACCCGGTCTTCCAGAAGATACATCCAAGCATCGGAACTTGGCCAAAAACGATGATATCGTCATTACAACCGCCCGACAAAGGAGGTGGTGTGGGGGGTTACTCAACACTGTCGACTACAACAATTAAAGTTTAAATCTTCTCAACGATGCCAACACATACCAGCTGTATCGGAATCAGTGCTACTTCAAAGTACCCAGACTTTCCTTCAAAAGGCTCGTAGCATCTTACGGGAAAAACTGAACAAGGCAAAAAACTACTTAAACTTTTACCAGGTCAACCGAAAAACCCGCAAAGCCTGTATGGCCTTCCTAAGACACACAAACCTGGCTCCCACTACGGCCTATCACTTCGGGATAGGGAGTGCACCACACAGACTAGCCGGCCACCTTGCCAAATACCTTTCAGCGCTTCTGGGCACTATCAGTCAAGCCCACCCCAAACATAGGTGACCTTCTCTCCCGAATTTCCAAAACCCGAATGTCAAAAACAAAAGCATGGCTTCCTTCGATGTCACAGCCCTCTTTACCAACGTTCCTACTGACGCTGCAATCAACATTCTGAGACAGAGGCTCACTGAAAACCACGACCTCCCTTTACCTCTTCTAGATTCATCAATCTAGTGGAACTGGTGTGTTATTTCAACTTCTTCAAGTATCAGGACAACTGTTACAAACAATTTCTTTGGGATGGCAATGGGCAGCCCGCTCAGTGCTGTTTCTTGCCAACCTCTTCATGGAAACTTGGAGACAGAGAAATTCAGCACCCTCATTCCCAACACCGTTACCTGGCTAAGATTTCGTTGATGATATATTGGTTTTCTATCGAGGGCGTCTCAATATCCAGGCCCTCTCAAAAAAGATCAATGCAGTTGAACCATCAATAAAGTTTACACTTGAACTCGAAATGATGGCAAACTTTCCCTTTTCCTCGACGTTCTACTGTGCAGATTTTCCCGACAGTGACAAACTTCTCTTCAAAGTGTATAGAAAACCCACCAACAAGGACGATCTTATACACTTTTATTCACACCAAGATACCCGCACTAAGAGAGGAGTCCTCATTGGCTTCTTCTTGAGAGCTCTTCGCATCTCCAGCCCTTGTTTTCTAGAAGAAGAATGCACTTACATAACACAAGCCTTTACACGTCTTCAGTTCCCATCTTTCTTCATCGAGATTGCAGATCAAGGCACAAGCTATCCTCAACAAACCGCCCATGGAACAGCCCCCTAAACAGTTCATAGTACTCCCATGTGGGGATGTTGCCACGAATACTCGCCGGGCACTTGGTTTATGAGTAAACCCAACGTTTCCACCATAAAACACCATCCTCTATCAAAGACCTCCTACTAAACGCGCCCACACCTCTAACTTCTACAGCAGGCGTCTTACACTATCCCCCGTGGGTTCTGTCCCAAGAAATATGTAGGCGAGACAGGGCAGAGATCTTGCAGTCCGCCTGAAATGGCATCGAAATGCCTCTAACAGAGACGATGTAAGGTACGCCTGTGTCCTCCACAGAGACTCCACGGGGCATTTGATGAACTGGAACGAGGCACAAAATCGTTCTCACCGAACCAGACCTCAGACGCCGACGGTGCTAGAAGCCTCACTAATCACCGTCACACGACACTATAGAACGCAACACTGGAAACTACAAAATTTCAAAAAACATTGGCATACATGATACTTAAGCAGCACCAACCCAACAAACACAGGAGTCACGTGATTTCATCGTTCTACCCTCGCCTCGCATGGGCCAGTAGGCCCTTTTACAGTGTTCCTCCATTTTTTATGTTCTTATGACATTCCTAGGGCCCGTGCGTCACATCTCACTCTCCGCCTATATATATAATGTCTTTCTACCTCTGTAGTTAGAAGTGATCAAGGTTCCAGGACCGAAACGTTTTCTAATAAATATGTTATAGTGTTTGCTTACGTGTCTTTCTAAACCAACTTGTCGGTATTTATTACCAAGGTTTATACCACTGCAGAAGGCCTACTGGCCCATACGAGGCAGGTCCTTATCAAAACGACATCTACCTAAAGCTACTCAAGAAATAACTCCCGTACCCATTGACACCAATCAAACCCAGCCCCTCCCACTCATATATTTGTCCAGTCTCTTCTTAAAGCTACCCAAGGTCCTAACCTCTATCACCCCACTGGGAAGAAAGGAGGAACACTGCAGGAGGCCTGTTGGCCCATACTAGGCAGGTCCTTTACAATTCATCCCACTAACAAAACATTTGCCCAACCCAATTTTCAATGCCACCCAAGAAATAAGCTCTGATGTGAAAGTCCCACTCAAACCCAACCCCTCCCACTCATGTACTTATCCAACCTAAATTTGAAACTACCCAAAGTCCTAGCCTCAATAACCCAACTAGGTAGACTATTCCACTCATCAACTACCCTATTTCCAAACCAATACTTTCCTATGTCCTTTCTAAATCTAAACTTATCTAATTTAAATCCATTCCTGCGGGTTCTCTCTTGGAGAGACATCCTCAAGACCTTATTAATATCCCCTTTATTAATACTTATCTTCCACTTATACACTTCGATCAGGTCTCCCCTCATTCTTCGTCTAACAAGTGAATGTAACTTAAGAGTCTTCAATCTTTCTTCATAAGGAAGATTTCTAATGCTATGTATTAATTTAGTCATCCTACGCTGAATGTTTTCTAACGAATTTATGTCCATTATGTAATATGGGAGCCAGAACTGAGCTGCATAATCTAGGTGAGGCCTTACTAATGATGTATAAAGCTGCAGTATGACCTCTGGACTTCTGTTGCTTACACTTCTTGATATAAATCCCAGTAATCTATTTGCCTTATTACGTACGCTTAGGCATTGCTGTCTTGGTTTAAGGTTGCTGCTCACCATAACCCCCAAGTCCTTTTTGCAATCTGTATGGTTAAGTTCTACATTATTTAACTTATAAGTGCTAGGGTTATGGGCACTCCCAAGCTTCAGAACCTTGCATTTATCTACATTGAATTGCATCTGCCACTTTTCTGACCAAGAATAGAGTTTGTTTAAATCCTCCTGAAGTTCCCTAACATCTACGTTTGAATCAATTATCCTACCTATCTTTGTGTCATGGGCAAATTTTGCTCATATCACTAGTAATTCCCTCATCAAGATCATTGATATATATTATAAACAACAACGGGCCCAAGACTGATCCCTGTGGAAATCCACTTGTTACAGATCCCCACTCGGATTTAACCCCATTTATGGACACTCTCTGCTTCCTGTCAGTGAGCCATGACTCGATCCACGAGAGCACTTTTCCCCCAATGCCATGAGCTGCCACTTTCTTTAACAGTCTATGGTGCGGAACTCTATCAAAAGCCTTACTAAAATCTAAGTAAATGATATCAAATTCTTTATCGTGGTCAACAGCCTCAAAAGCTTTACTGAAGAAAGTTAATAAATTCAAATTCAAATTCAAAGTTTGTTCTCTATAAGGATTACAATGCTGAGTTTACAGAAATTTGGTTATTGTGTGGTTTACATGTAGTAAAGTAGTGATTACAGAGTGTACCACTAGAACGCTTAGCATAGCTAGGCATTTTGGGCAGACTTAGTTTTATTCTTAATTGTAAAATATTACAAATTATGAGGTAAGTTGGTATTATGGCTAAGTGACTAAATACTAGTTTGTGAGTTTAGCAATGTAAATGCTTTTGTTTTGGCACAGTACATAGTTTCAGTATTGGAGTATCACAGGATTCATTATTTTAAGATTGAGATTAATATTTCTGTTTATGGTCAAATGAGTCAGTGAGTGTAAGTGTGAACCACCAGGTGGTATTCGTGTAGTTAGTTGACAGGGTGTATCAGGGAGATAAGATGTTTTCTAATGGTAGTTTTGAAGGTGATGAATGTGTCTGCAGTTCTAGAGTTCTCAGGTAGGGTATTCCAGATTTTAGGGCCTTTGACATACATTAAAATTTTTGAAAAGGTTTAGTCGGACACGGGGAATGTCATAGAGATGTTTGTGTCTGGTGTTATGCCTGTGGGTTCTGTCACAACTATCAAGAAAGCATTTTAGATCAAGGTTGATATTAGAGTTTAAGGCCCTGTAGATGTAGATTGCACAGTAGTAAGTGTGGATGTACTGAACAGGGAGTAAGTTTAGGTCTATGAAGGGGGGGGGGTGTGTTGCCAGGGATGAGATTTAGTGATTATTCTTACTGCAGCTTTTTGTTGGGTTATTATTGGCTTTAGGTGTGTTGCTGCAGTTGATCCCCAAGCACAAATAGCATAGGTGAGGTGTGGATAAATAAGTGAGTGGTATAGTGTGAGAAGGGCATTTTGCGGCACGTAGTATCGTATCTTGGAGAGGATCCCAACCGTTTTGGATACTTTTTTGGTTATATGCTGGATATGGGTGCTGAAATTCAGGTTGTTGTCAAGGTATAAGCCTAGGAATTTGCCCCCATTATTTCTGGTAATTAGAGTGTTGTCAATCTTAATTTTTAATTTGTGCATCTCCTGCTCTGCTACCAAACATAATATAGTAGGTTTTGTCAGTGTTAAGCGTAAGTTTATTGGCTGTCATTAAAGTCGATATTTTGATCAGCTCCTCATTCACAGTGGTGTTGAGGGTGGCAAGATTAGGGTGAGAGATGACATAAGTCGTGTCGTCAGCAAAGAGAATGGGTTTCAGGTGTTGGGATACGTTTGGAAGGTCATTGATGTATATGAGGAAGAGCAGGGGACCAAGGACACTTCCCTGCGGAACACCAGTATCAAGTGGCCGTGTTGCTGATGCTGTGTCTTTATTGGTGACATACTGATACCTATTAGTAATGTAAGATTTGAAATAAGCAAGCGCATGGCCTCTTATACCGTAATGATCAAGTTTGTGGAGTAGGATGTCGTGGTCTACTGTGTCAAAAGCTTTTCTTAGGTCAATAAAAATTCCTAGTGGATATTTCTTATTTTCCAATGTTGTGTAAAGCAGATCTAGCATTTTTATGATTGCATCATTAGTGCTTTTATTTTTCCTGAATCCAAATTGGCAGGGGTTGAGTATGTTTTGAGCCGTTATAAATGAATACAGTCTCCTGTGCACGAGTTTCTCAAAGATTTTGGATAGCAATGGTAAGTTAGTTAGACAAGACAGGCCTCTTGTGAATCCATGCTGAGTATCATTAATCTAGCTATGCTTATCGAGATGGCTTCTTATAATCTCAGCTATAATTGACTCTAGTAATTTGCCTACAATTGAGGTCAGGCTTATTGGGCGGTAATTTGACGGTAACGACATGTCCCCTGTTTTAAAAATAGGAATTACATTAGCCATCTTCCACATATCAGACACTACACCTGTTTGAAGAGATAAATTAAAAATATTAGTTAATGGTTCACAGAGTTCCATTTTGCATTCCTTAAGAACCCTTGAAAAAACCTCATCAGGACCCGGCGACTTATTTTGCTTCAGTCTGTCTATCTGCTTCACAACCTTTTTCACTAGTGACTGTGATGTTACATAATTTATCTTCTAGCCCAATATAAAAATTAATTACTGGAATATTGTTAGTGTCTTCCTGTGTAAAATCTGAGAGAAAATAATTATTAAAAATCGAGCACATTTCATTCTCTTTTTCAGTAAGGTGCCCATAGTTTTTTTTTAAGGGACCTATCTTATCTCTAACTTTTGTTCTATAGACCAGGAAAACACTTTTTGGGTTAGTTTTAGAATCCCTAGCAACTTTAATTTCATAGTCCCTTTTAGTTTTTCTTATCCCCTTTTTTTAAAGTCCCTCTTTAATGTCAATATTTCTGATTCATAAGATGACCCTCACCTCTTTTGATACGTCTATAAATTCCTTTCTTATGCCCTAGTAGATATTTGAGCCTATTATTCATCCATTTTGGGTCATTTCTATTTGATCTAATTTCTTTATAAGGGATAAACGTTCTTTGAGCAGCATGTGTAGTGTTCAGAAAACTGTCATATTGATAGCTCACTTCGTTACCCCAGTCAACAGATGATAAGTGTTCTCTAAGCCCATCGTAATCTGCTAAGCAAAAATCTGGGACTGTTACTGAGTTATCGCTACTATTGTACTTCCATTCAATGCTAAATGTAATTGATTTGTGGTCGCTAGCACCCAGTTCCTCTGAAATTTCTAAATTATTAACAAGGGATTCATTGTTTGCCATAACTAAGTCAAGCAGGTTATTTCCCCATGTAGGTTCTGTCACAAACTGCTTCAAAAAATAATCCTGAACTACTTCTAAGAAGTCGTATGATTCTAAATTCCCAGTCAAGAAATTCCAATCAATATGACTAAAGTTAAAGTCTCCTAGAATTACTACATTATCGTGCCTTGTGGCCTTAACAATTTCCTCCCATAGTAGTCTCCCTTGGTCCCTATCTAAGTTTGGGGGACGGTATATCACTCCTAAAATCAGTTTTTCATGCCCCTCTGAAAATTCTATCCAAACAGACTCTGTATGTGTTACTTCAAGTTATTGGGAAGAAATAGTTGATTGGGTAAATATGCTGTATAAAGGAGCAAAAATGAGGGTTCAAATAAATGGGGAGGGAATTTGCGATGGGTTGAGGTCTCAGGCAGGGGTGTCCCATGTCACAGATCTTATTTTGGTGTTTTCAGGACCCCTTTTATAGAATGGTTGAATGTACTGTCAGCACCCGGGGTGAGGGTGGGGTTGAGGGAGGGATGCTTTGGCCGGGATTAATAGGTTATGTAGATGATACGACTGTTCTGGTTCGTGAAAGGATGTCTATGAAAGTATTGGACGATGTTGTGTAAGTGTTTGAACGTGCCACGGGTATGAAGGTAAACAGTGAGAAGTCAAAGATCATGGGGTTGGGCACTTGGAAAGGGGAGGGTAAGGTGAGTTGTAATGTTGTTAAAAAGTGTGCAGTGTCGCTAAAGATTTGTGGTATTATATACAAGGATGACATGGATGTGGCACGTGAGGAAAACTTGGATAGGTTGTTAGAAAGGATAGTGGGACGTCTGGGTGTTTTGAGGCCCCAGCATCTCACTCTGGCCCAACGTGTGATTGTCGTAAATGTTTTATTGTATAGTAAGGTTTGGCATGTTGCGGCTGTGTTCCCGATTACAGGAACGGCGATTGCGGGAATTTTGAGAAGGGTGTTTAAATTTTTGTGGGGAACAAGCTGTGATTCATTGACAACTGGGACCTCTTCTATGGCAGAAATGACATGTATGCCAGGGATGGGGTTCACTTATCTAGGTGTGGGGTGGGAGCACTGGCCAACGCAGTGGAGGGAGCTGTTAGGTCTTTAAACTAGGAATAGTCAATTCGCTGCCTGACCACGGTAGAGTGCGGTTGTGCTCTGTACCCCTCTGCTGTTTTCAGGCGAGCTACCTCATTTCGTCACTCAACCTTTGAGTAGTGAGGACGTGTGCTGCTGCTGCCCCTGGCGTTGATTAGTGGCAGTTATATTTTCACAGCATGGTGCAGGCCAGCCAGAGACGCATAAACACAGTCTGTGTTGAGCTTATCCGTGGGGCTGTGACAGGAACTTCTATGGACCTGCTGCTACCTGCAATCATACGAGAACTAGGTATTGTGACGAGAGATATAT
>NC_069454.1:33582061-33609875 GCF_026875155.1 Cherax quadricarinatus | reverse complement strand
TTTTAATATTATATATAATAATATAAATATTAGAAATGAAATCACGAAAAAAGGGGTTTTGAAATATTTACCAAACTGTGCCAAGCCAGGGCTCGACCCCACGACACATTGTCCCTCCTCAAGAGACAACACAACATACATGTCACCTTACCACCGAGCCAGCGATCCTACAAAGATTACGCATCCAGCAGAGTTAGTTGTTTTTCTCGATATCCGAGTGCTAAACTGTCTACCCTTCTTCTAACTTTCACAGTCACCATCTGGTTGAATCCTCCCTTATACAGAACTTTCCTTGTATGAATCTTAGTCCTGGCTTTGTCTCTGTAGATGCCTTCCTTTCCCATTACATTGTAAAATGCTTCAACTTCAGAACACCCTTGACTTAACCTGATTCTTTATTCCCCTTCTCCCTCTTCCCCTTTCTTCTTTCTCCTTTGAGTTTTCTTTCTTCTGTTTTGATTTTTTTCCCATTATTATTTTTCCTTCCTATGTGTTCTTGCTCCTACTCTCTGTGAGCCCCTAGCTCCCTTGCAGTGCTCCTCTTTCTTAGTATTTGACTAACTCCACTACCGCAGCTACAACTACCTCCACCACTAACTCTCTTGTCCCGTCCTTGTCTGGTGACCTATATATACTTCCTCTTTCTCTCCTTTTTGGTAGTGTGACTTTGTAAATGGTCCAAGTCGGGTCGAAACGTCATCATAAGCTCTTCTCTTCTATGTGCAGGTTATTTGTGTATTGTTCCAGTTACTGTACTGTCCTTTTTTTTTATTCTTGGTAGTTGAAAGCCCTGAGCTTACCACTACCATGAGTGTCCTCGGATCATGAACAACACCCAGATCTGCTGGGTTCATAATCTTTGTAAGATCGCTGGTTGAATAGATAAGGCATTGTGAACGTTGTTCTCTCTCTTGAGGAGGGAGAATGTGCCCAAGATCTAATCCCGGTTGATCGCAGCATGGTAAATGATTCAATATCACTTGTTTCGTGGTTCCATTACTATACAAACTGCTTGTGGAGATTGGTATTCAAACGGGAGGGGGACGAAATTAGCCTTGAGCTTGCCGTTACCACGACTTTCCTTTTATCATGAACACCTAGGTCTACTGGGTGCATAATTCTTGTAGGATCGCTGGTTACGTGGTTCAAAGCAATGTGAAAAAGCCCTGAAGGATAAACATCCACCCAGGGCTCCCAGTACCAATTTTGACCTCCCTGATATTGCAGCATGTGAAGAAAATTTAACCCTACAGGATGCTGAGTTTAAACCGTTATGTCTTTTCCACAGAGCCAGCATGGAGTATCCCCGGGGTTTAAGGCCAAACACACAAAACAAAGCCAATCCAGTTTTTTTTTGGGAGGTTTCGGTGGGGCAGCAGTGTGTCTACTGGCATGTCCCGGGGGCCATTACACCCCCTTCGGGGTGCCTTGCACCCTTCGGCCCTTGCCCCAAAAGGCTGCATAAAAATTTGAAAATAAAAAGGCGGCTCCCACCGTTAAACCCAACACAGCTCTTTTTTTGATGTTAAAAGGGGCCCTTTTGAAGCAGCTACCCCGCAACACGATATACTTCAACCTGATCAAATGGATTTCCCTTCGCTTTCATTTAACATAGGGATTCGCTCTCCAAGATTTTCTCGAACTTCCGTTCTCTCATCCCTTCAACAATCGGTTACAGTGTGACTTCTAAAGCATTGTTTTGGGGAGCATAAATTGACTCATTGGGGGGTGTGAAACAGGGGGGACCCCCCACACCCTTTCATTTGTCGGTCATAAAGGAACCCAAGAAGCGCTCCCCAAATGAGCTAACATCTGGTTTTTGGGATGATGGCCCCCCTAGGCTTTAACAGAATCTCTCCTAGGGGACTCAGAAAAATTAAAGACAGGGAAAAAGAGCCTGGACTTTTTTTTAAAAACCTTGATGCCCACGATGCTCTTACTCCCACAAGGTTCTTACATCCCCAAGACTCCTACTTCCTGGGTGCACCCTCTTCTACAACCCAACACTTGACGAAAAATGGCACACACCTGAGATCAACCTTTTAAAAGGCACGAACCTGTCACTAACATCACAATGGGGTCAGACAAACCCCCCCCAGTGCGACTGGGGGGATAGGGTTGGGCAATGCATGTAGCTTTACATGCTTTTCTGTCTTCGTGTTTGGCTTCCACGCATTATCAAGAAGAATTTTTCCCCGAAGCTGAGAGACGTGGGAGGGGCTCAAGACCCCCGGGTTTACTGAAGCAGCGATGCGGGGGGACACCCTTTGAGTCTCCTCCAGTAGACCACCCTCCCAAAGCGCACAAACAGTCCCACGGGGCAAACCCATCACGGAAAAAATCACCAAAACAAAGCTTACCAAAGCTTCAGAAAGTACAAAATCGCTCCTTGGCGAAGGGACCACATTTAGGAGATTTCCTTCTAGAAAAATTTCCCCAAATTTCCCCCCTCACTCGTCCTACAGGCGATTTGAATTGGTGTTGCTCATCGCCTAACTACCCCCCCCCATCATCGAACAAGGGGATTTTTCGGGAGGGCGAAAGGGTGATCAATTTGGACTTCATGGGGCTCGGTGTCAACGCAGAAAGAAAGAGCCAACACAGGAGGGCAATGACATCATAAAGAGAAGCCTCGCCACAGCCCTTGCCCAGCTCAAAGGAACCCCCCAAAAACAGAGGTAGACGGAAGTTAAAAGCGTCATGATGGGGGCCCAATATGCTACCCTGGAAGGGGAGAAAACAATCGCCTGGGACTACACCTTGCCGCCCCATTTCAGACACCTACTTGCCATACTCCGAGCGAAGGGGGGTGGCTGCCAGCCACAGGGGGACCCAGAAAATCTGCAAATAGAAGACCTCACCCCTTGTTACAACTTCATCCCAATAGGGTCGGAGACCGTGGAAATAAATGGTATAAAATACCGACACAATGGAAATATAAACAATATGCGTACAATGTGATCCTTTATTGAAAACGTTCGTCCCCCAAGTGGGTTTTTTTAAGTTGCAAAAAGATCTACCTGGGTGGAAGGTACGCAAGTATTTATAGTCAGGTTCAGAATGACCCAAAATGGATGAATAATAGGCTGAAATATCTACTAGGGCATAAGAAAGGAATTTATAGGGGTATCAAAAAAGGCGAGGGGCCATCTTTGATCATATATTGACACTAAAAAGGAAATTTAAAAAGGGATAAAAAAGCTAAAAGGGACATGAAAAAAAAGTTGCTGGGATTTAAAACTAACCCAAAAATTTTTCCAGGTATATAGAACAAAAATCAGAGATAAGATAGTCCCCTTTAAAAAAAACTATGGGCATCTTTTAATAAAGTTTGGAGAATTTCCGAAATATTAAAGAAAAGGACCCCGTGCAACAAAGTCATTTATTGTAAAACGTTTCCTCTCCAGTAAGGCTTGATAAAGCCCTGGAGAGCGAAACGTTGTACAATAAATGTCACATTATTACTTGGCCCTTTTTATTTTAAATAGGGGCATCTTACGACAAAGAGAATGAAATGTCCGTTTTTAAAATAATTTTTTTCCCTCTGGGTTTTTACCGGAAGACACTAGTAGTGTTCCGGTAATTAATTTTTATAGGGGGCCAAAGAAGAAAAATTATGTAACATCATAGCCCCCACTAGTGAAATTTTTGTGAACAGATAGACCGACTGAAGCAAAATAAACCGGGCCTGATATTTTTTTTCAAGGGTTTTAAAGGAAGCAAAAGGGAACTTGAACCATTAACTTTATTTTTAAATTTTATCCTTCAATCAGGATATATGATTTTGGGGAAAGAGGGCTAATGAAATTTCCCCTTTTTTTTAAAAAACAGGGGAAAAAGTCTTTCCCGTAAAAATTACCCCCAATAACCTACCTAAATTGTAGGCAAATTACTAGATCAATTATGCCAAAAAAAAACCACTCGATAAGCAAGCTTGATTAATGAAACTCACATGGATTAAAAAAAGGGGGCCGGTTTTGTCTAACTAATTATTAATTTTTTTCAGTAAAGCGTGGGGCTTTTGACACGATAAAGAATTTGATATTTTTATTTAGATTTTAGTAAGGCATTTGATAAGTTCCCGCACCAAAGACTGTTGAAGAAATAGCACTCATGGCAGGGGAAGAGGCTCTCTGGATCGAATCAGGCTCACAGACGGGAAAGAAGTGTCCAAAATGGGGTTAAATCCAGGGGGGATCAGAACAATTGGCGTTCCCGGGGACATCGGGCCCGTTTTTTTTTATAATAATACAATGATTTGATGAGGAATTACATGATATGAGAAAATTTTCCCATGACACGAAGATAGGTGGAAAAATTGATTAAAACGAATGTTGGGAAACTTCGGAGGATTTAGACAAACTCTACTCTTGGTCAAAAAAGTGGCAGATGCAGTCAATGTAGATAAATGCAAGGGTTTCTAAAGCTGGGAAAGTGTCCATAACCCTACACTTAAAAAGTTAAATAATTAAACTTAGCCATACAGATTGCAAAAGGATTTGGGGGGTTATGGTAACAGCAACCTTAAACCAAGACAGAAAAGCCTAACTACGTAATAAGGCAAATTTTACGGATTTATATCAAAATTTTAAGCAACAAATCCGGGGTCAACGCACTTTAACATCATTAGAAGGCCTCACCTAGATTAGCAGCTCAATTCGGCTCCATATTACAAAAAGGACATAATTCTTAGAAAACTTTCAGCGTAGGATGACTAAATTAATACATAGCATTAGAAAACTTCCAAAGAAAATTTAAAGACTTTAAATTACATTCACTTTTTTGAAAAAATGAGGGGAGCCTGATCGAAGTGATAAGTGGAAATAGGTATTAATAAAGGGGGAATTAAAAATCTTGGGATACTCTCCAAGAGAGAACCCGCATAATGGTTTAAAAAAAATTAGATAATTTTAGATTTAGAAAGGACAAGGAAAATATTGGGGTTTGGAAATAGGGGAGTTGATGATTTTGGAACAGCTACCTATTGGGTTATTTAGGCAGGACTTTGGGGATTTCAAATTTGGTTTGGGTAAGTACGAGTGGGAGGGGTTGATTTTGAGTGGGGCTTGCACATCAAATTTTTCTTGGGGAGCATTGAAAATTGGTTTTGGGCAAATTTTGTTAGTGGGATGAAAATTTTAAAGGACCCTGCCCATATGGGGCCCAAAAGGCCTGCTGCAGGTTCCTTTCCCTTTTTTTAGTTTTTTATGTTATGTAGGGGAGAATGCTGCATCGAATATAAACCGAGTGAGGTAAGAGTCTAAAATCTTGGGTAGCTTGGGAAAGGGGAATTTGGGTAAGTTTTTTGACAGACCTT
This sequence comes from Cherax quadricarinatus, assembly GCF_026875155.1. Lineage (NCBI taxonomy): Eukaryota > Metazoa > Arthropoda > Malacostraca > Decapoda > Parastacidae > Cherax > Cherax quadricarinatus. The sequence goes on along the minus strand of NC_069454.1, from coordinate 33,604,558 downwards.
TGCAGTGTTCCTTCATTCCTATGTTCTTATTGGGGTAGCTATGTAGAAGTTTCTTGGCGAGTGATTCACAGTTATAGAAGCTATTTTTCTGGTTGAAGTTGTCGGGTAAGAGATAACGATGATTCCAGGTCTTCGGTATTTAATGTTTCTTCTCTGGGGGAAATCTTGAGTTTCTGTAGTTTTTTAAATGGTTTTTGCGAACAAAAGGTTTGTACCAGGCATTTCTTGCGTATTGATGTTTTTTTAAATACGTGTTTGGAGGTCTCTTTTATGTTTCGCCTACGCATAATTTGCTGCAGTCATTACAAGGGGAAATTAAACCCCCGCAGAGGGTGGAAGCTTGTCCGTCGTTACGGGAAATTTCCCGATGGTCGGGTTGGAGGCAGATACTTGGAATGAGATATTGGAAAAGATTTGGAAACGTGTTTGGGAAAGAAGTTGGTGGGGGGACTTTACCTCTCGCAGGTCTTTGGGTGTGTCTCTGCGGTGTTAAAGATGTTTAATGCCCACCTGCAGTCTCTAATGAAGTGTGAGGATTGAAGTTTGGAAAATTTTTGCCACAAGGAACTATTCTGCAGATTCTGAGTGGGGGCGCGGGAAGAATTTATAATTACATCACGTTATTTTTGGTGTCTGGTGAAAGTAGAAGTGGGAAATCTTTTTGGTTGGGGGTTTTCGAAGACTTTAAAACGAATTTTCATGGTCATTTTTGCAGAGAGCAAAAGGGAAAGAAAGATGTTTTCGACTTCCCTTCAAGTTTGAACGGGATTGGGGGGCTCACCGGTTGAGCTTGTTTTGGGAAGCTAACGTTGAAGGTCGGGGAGTTATGAGGAGAATGGGGTCAACATAAGGGGAAAAGGGTGACAGACAAAGGGAAAATGTTGGAGAAACGCTCGGCTTCCAGATTTTCCCTGTATGGTTTCCCCAACGGCACTGATGGCGAAACCATGTGCCCAAAAGTCTGCGAAAGAGGGATTTTTAAAGAGAAAACTAAAACCAACCATTTCAACAAGGGCGATGAAAAACGCTGGCTGGAATAGGAAAACAAGTGAATCGTCCAAATTTTACCTGTAAAAAGATCGATGGCTTGTTATAGGGATTTGGTGAATAGGGGAATTTACGTCAAGTGAAAGTTTCTTGCTCTTTTATCTGATGTTGCGAATGCGATTGAGAAATCACCCTAGAAAACTATCTTCTGTTGAAATTCGCTGGGTAACTCGCTGCGATGATTTCGGCATGCGTCTGTTATGATGTCCCGAATGCTGTGCCTAGGTTCTGGCTTTAGAAAGGCTTTCCTTTTAGCATTGTTTTTATCATAACACGATGATTACAGGAACAAAATGCTCAATCTACTTAATGACCCAGATACCTACAAACCTCTCACAACTAAAGAAGTGCACAACCTTACTAAAACTTTTTCTTCAGAGGACTCGCCGCATTTTTAGAGACTCAGAACAAGGGAAGAAACTTCTGCACACCATACCTAGCATCCCCAGACCTGCCAGAATGTACGGCCTGCCAAAAACTCACAAAGCCTGGTATCCCATTGAGGCCTATATCTTCGGAAAAGGCAGTGCTCCCCACCAACTCTCGCAAAAACACCACTCTAAAAACTCTTGGACACTATCAGTCCCAGCACATCTCAAACACTCAGGTGATCTTCTCAATCGCATTCGCAACATCAACATCAGGAACAAGAAACTTTCTACCTTGACGTAACTTCCCTATTCACCAAAGTACCTACTACACAAGCCATCGATCTCTTGCATAGGAAAATTGACGAGTCACTTGATCTTCCTATTCTAGCCAGCGATTTCATCGACCTTGTTGAACTATGTGTGGTTTTACGTGTTTCTCTTTCGAAAATCACCTCTTTCAGCAGACTTTTGGACTACCCATGGATTCGCCACTCAGTGCCGTCCTGAGAACCAATACATGGAACATCTGGAAGCAGAGCATTCACCAACATTATTCCTTCGTCTGTCACCTGGCTCCGTTTGTTGACGACATTCTCCTCATAACTCCCAGATGCTTCAACGTTCAAGCTCTCCAAACAAGCTCAACCAGGTCGAGCCTACAATCCAGTTCACACTTGAAGAGAAAGATCGACGACACTCTTCCTTTCCTTGATGTTCTTCTCTGCAAAGCTGACCATGAACTTCGTTTTAAAGTCTAACGAAAACCCACCACCAAAACGATCTTCTCCACTTCTACTCTCCCCACGACACCAAAACTAAACGTGGTGTAATTTTTGGTTTTTTTCCTGCTGCACTCAAAATCTCAGCAATAATTTCCCTTTAAAAGAAGCACTAAATTTGAACAAGTATTTTTCCAAATTTCCTATCCTCATCATTTCATCAGAGACTGCAGACGAGGGGCTTAAACATCTTAAACACACCCAGGAAACACTGCCGGAAGAGATACATAGTCCTCCCCCCCAAACCCCTTTCCCCAAACAGTTTTTCCAACATCTTTTTCAAACCTCATTCCAATTCTACCTCCAAAAACCACACCAAAAGGGACATTACCCCAAAAATGACGGGACAACTTCCGTCCTCTGCGGGGGTATACATACCCCTTTGAAATGACTCAGAAAATTTAATACAGGGGCGAAACAAAAGGAAACCTCCAAACACGTATTTCAGAACCCCAATACGAAAGCAGTCTGACGAACAAGAAATGCCTGTTACAACACCGAATTCCCACACAACCTTTTAAATAAACACAAAATTCAAGACTACCCAAAAGACAACACTCAATACTGAAGAATTTTGGAATAATCGCTTATCAAAATATATCCGACAACTTAACCAAACAAGGGTTTCATAGCATGCTGAACCATTTTCGCCAGAAACTATTACATGCTCCCCCACATAAAACATAGGAATGGGAAAAACCCTGCAAAGGGCTGCTTACAAACTTATCCAACTCCCTTCCAAAAATACCCAAGATTTTAGACTCTGTAAACCCCCTCGGGAATCACAGGCAGCATTCCCACCTAAACCCCAGCATTCTGAACCTGACTATAAATTCCCCCGTACCTTTCCCCCCACGTAGATCTTTTGTGACTTTAAAAAGCCCACTGTGGTTTGAAAAGTTGTCCTAAAGGATAATTATACTGAATAATGTTTAATTTCCACTGGGGGGGTCGGAGACCCTTGGGGCTGGGGCAAGTGTGCTTTTAAAGTTCCTCGAAGAGCTGGTGAAAAGCTCATCATAAAACCAAGGATCACCTTTCCTTTTTTTTTAACTTAGGGCCCCGATCCCGAGAGGGAAAAGTCCAGCATTTTTGGGGACTGGCCCACCGCTAGGGAGCGGGCGAAGTATTCGAGATCAGCTCATTTTATCTATGTTTTACTTCTATTGCATTTTTGGAATGTTTTCAATGTATTTTGCCTTTAAATAAAACAATATTAAATAAAGGGGTGGTAGGGGAAAATTTTCAAACACTTCAGGGGGAACCGAGTTTTTTTCCCAAGAAAGTTTATTCTTTTCTCTGAGGATCAGGGGTCCCCAGGACAGTTCTAAGGGTACCTCCCTATTTATATGTATATATATATATATAATATATATAAATATATATATATATAAAATATATATATATATATATATAATATATATATATAAGCGTGCATGAGCGTGTTAGATAGGAGTGAATGGAGACGAATGATACTTGGGACCTGACGATCTGTTGGAGTGTGAGCAGGTAATATTTAGTAAAGGGGAAATTCAGGGAAACCGGTTATTTCATATAGTCGGACTTGAGTCCTGGAAATCGGAAGTACAATGCCTGCACTTTAAAGGAGGGGTTTGGGATATTGGCAGTTTGGAGGGATATGTTATGTATCTCTATACGTATATGCTTCTAAACTGTTATATTCGGGGCACCTCTGCAAAAGCATGATAATGTGTGAGTGTGGTGAAAGTGTTGAATGATGACGAAAGTATTTCTTTTTGGGGATTTTCTTTCTTTTTGGTCACCCTGCCTCGGTGGGAAAACGACCGACTTGTTGAAAAAAAAAAAAAAATATATAAATTATATATATATATATAATAATATATTATATATATATATATATATATATAAAATATAAATATATATATATAAATATATATATATGTGTGCCGAATATGTAAAACTGGTCAATTAGCAAGAACTCATTTAAAAATAAGTCCTTTCAAAAATTTTCTCTTATACGTTTAAAGATATATTTTTTTTCTTTAATGTTCATGTAAAAATTTATAATTTTGCACCAAAAGAATTTTAAAAATTTAAACCTAACCTTATTATAACAAGAACAATTTATTTTTAGCCTAACCCAACTAAATATATTTTTAGATTTGTTTACAGAAATTTTTAGTACTAAACAAACACAGTGAAAATAATTTTTTTCGTTAGGTTCAGAATGATTTTTGCGAATTTTTGGGCATACAAAATTTTCGCTTGTCCTATATGGCAAGATGAGCATTGCTATTTAAGCCAAGATCGCAAGTTCTGCCTATTCGGCACGACATATTATATATATTATAATATATATAATATATAAATATATATATATTATATATATATATATATAATATATATATATATATATATATATATATAAAATATATATATAATTATATATATATAATATAAATATATATATATTATATATATATATATATATATATATATATATAGGGGTCCTTCATACTCAGAGAGGGGAAACCTCAAGGTTTTCCCCGAGCTGTTTGACTATTTTCTTCTCCTGCCTACTTCCATATTTTATATGTGAACCTTTATTAATAACAGAATACACTGACAGTAAACACAAACATGAATACTTCGCTACAAAATATCAAAGATTATGAATCACTTCCAGCTTCTTCAGAGCCGGACGCGAGCCAAGTATGCAGCAAGCTCTCCCTTCGCTGGGCATGCAGGTGTAGCAAGGGTTCTTTTTATGATTTTCCGTTTACTTTATTGTGTATTGTATACCAGCCCTTGGTTTTTTGAACCTTAAGACAATATAGACCATATTGCTTTGCTTGCAAAACACAACATATACACATATGTTCCTTGTAAATTAGGACAGCGAGACGAAGAGCCACTGCAGTACGGAGGGTCTTCTATAACATAGCTGAATCACTCGCCAAGAAACTTCTACATAGCATCCCACATAAGAACATAGGAAATGAAAGAACACTGCAGAAGGTCTGCTTACACACTTATCCAATCTCCCTTCCAAACTACCCAAGATTTTAGACTCTGTAACCCCACTCGGTAGATCATCAGATGCAGCATTCCCACCTACCACAGCATTCTGAACCTGACTATAAATACCTCGCGTACCTTCCACCCAGGTAGATCTATTTGCAACTTGAAAAAACCCACTGTGTGGACGAAACGTTGTCAATAAAGGATCACATTGTACTGCATATGTGTTTATATTTCCATGTGTCGGTTTTTTAAATACCATTTATTTCCACGGTCCCGACCCAATTGGGATGAAGTTGTAACAAGGGGTGAGGTCTTCATTTTTGGCAGATTTTCTGGTCTCCCTGTGGCTGGCAGCTCCACCCACCTTCAGCTACGGAGTATGGCAAGTAGGTGTCTGCCAATGTGGTGGCACAGGTGTACCCAGGCCGAATCTCTTCTACCCTCCAGGGTAGCATAGTGGCTCCATCATGACGCTTTTAACTTCTGTCATACCTCTGCATTTGGGTTCCCGTTGAGCTGGGCAACGGGCTGTGGCGAGGCTTCTCTTTAGATGCCCATTGACCCCCTCGTTCTGGCATACTTTCCTTCTGCTGTGAACTGTGAAGTCTTACTCAGCCCTGTAACAACTCAGACAGTATTACCAAGGCTGGCTCCTCCTCGGGAAAATTAATGAATAAAAAAGAAATAATACCAGACAAACATAAACATTTTATTATATAGAAAATATAAAATATAAAACACTTAAATATGAAATATTAATCCTACATTAAAGAAAATGAAAAATGAAAAATAAAAAATAACTGAATTCAATGCAAATTTAAAACTTGGGTGTCTGGTGTTGGTGACACTGTGTTGTGGAAATTGTAGCCGTTGCTGATGATAGGGAGGGGTCGCAGGTGTTTGGTTACAACCCCCCGGGTTCGTTCTTCACAGTACAGCCGTGAGTATGATATCCTGATGACAGGAAAGCAGGTTCTTTACCACTGCAATGATGAGGAGTTACGTCCTGCATTTTCATGTAGGTGCACAGGTAATTAAATCCAAAAAGGGGAAATCTCAGACTTTAGTCCATCTCCATCAGTTCTGCTCGTTTGATTGGCAGGTGACCCTCTCTGTCATCCAAGCTGGAAAGATAGATAGGTTACCCACTGCTTAAAAAATCACTCTCCATGATAAGTACATACCTAAAAGATGGGGTGATTATTACAACATTCAACTTAAGCAAGACTGAAAGGACTAAGTTTATTATTGGTCAAAAGTGAACCTTTCAACCAATAAATCCACTAGAATACAAGGCAGGCATTACTTACAGTAGTGCTGGAGCTGTGAGTCTAGTGATTACTGTTTGGACCGGAGCCCCAACGTCCCCCTTTCGGGGGGGGATGAAGGAGGGGAAGGGATAGCGGGGGCTAGACTGACCCTACCTTTAAAAAGCAGCCGGGAGTCAAACTATCACTTTCGGGTATTGGAAAAAAGGCGAACAGCGGGAGCTTGACTTACCCTACCTTAACAAGTAGCCGCAATGAAACTATCACTTTCGGGGAGGGGTAAAAAAGGCGGGATAGCGGAGCTTAACTTACCCTAAGTTAACAAGTAGCCGGGAATGAAACTATTGTTTCTATATACCACCCTCTCTACTTTCCCATCTATTGAACTTTTCCCCTCACACTCCCCTATACCAAGACTTATAGTCAAGGAGTATAAGAAGAATAGGGGAGGAAAAAGTTCTAACATGTGGAAGTCACGTAAGGCAAGAAATCTTCTACTGACTGTCACGACTTAACCAGTTTAGAGAAATAATTGGATGAACCATTGACATACACAATTTGGAATTAAAAAGCCTGGAGTGCCAATGTCCACCTCAAGAGGCGACTGTTTGTTCCCTTAAAAGTTTCTAGGGATATCAAAGGTTTGTGGTCCCGTTTCTAAAATGAATTCTTTTCCCAGCAAATAAAATTTAAGTTGGAGATACCCCACACAAAGGGCCAAACATTCCTTTTCTATGGTGGAGTATCTCGTTTTCTGTGGAAGGAGTTTCCGGGTTAGGAAGCATACAGGGAAGGGATACCATCATGGGATTTTAGTACACCACACCTAAGCCAGTATTGGAGGCATCAGTTTCTTAAACAAAATGTTTTTTTTAATATCTGGAATCTTAAGTATAGGGTCTTTCGAAAAGATACTTTTAATCTCATTAAATTTTTCCCGAGCTACGTCGGAAAGTTTAAAAAGGGTTTCCCTTTACAGACTTTTTAAGGAAGTCGGATAAATGCCTGTAAGATCAGTAAGGTTCGGGATAAACCGTGCATAAAAATTTACAGAACCAAGAAAGCTATATGCATGAGCTTCTTGGTTTTGGGGAATTTAAATTCTAATAAAGCTTTGATCTTTCTGGGGAAGGGTGCAGAGAGTTTTCTAGAAAGTATCAGTCCAAGATATCTAATCTTTTATACCCAAGGAAGCCTTTCTTCGGCTTGGCAGTGAGGCCATGTGAGCATAACCTACGCAAAACTGATGTTATGTTTGGATATGTTTCGCCCCACATGGATGTCATTACTAAATGTTACAAAAAAACTGAAACAAATTTGGGATAAATTTCCCAAGACCTTTCTCATCTGGTCTCACGTAGGTAGCACAGGCAGTTACCAACCGAAGGGCATAGTTCTATATTGCATCAGTCCTTTTTGGGGTAAAAAAAGCGGTGTACGCTTAGAAGAAGGATCCCAACATTACTTGATGATATGCCTGCACAATATCAATCTCTGAAAAGAAGGAAAGATCATAAAATTTGTGTAGATCGCTATCTATTAAGGCATAGGCTCAGCATCCCACCGAGTTATAGCATTAAGCCTCTGAAGTCTATGAATTATCCTCCTTCTTAACCATGACTACTGGTGAACAATATGAAGATACTAAGGTTCAATGATCTTTAGTTTTAATAATTTGTCTACCTCTCGGTCAAATGCATCCCTAAGGTGAACTGGAAAATGGGTATATTTTTCGTTTGATAGGATTGTCCATCACTAAGTCAATCTTATGGACTACCGAGGAGGTAACACCTGGAATAATCATAAAGACGTCTGAAAAGTTTACTCACACATTGAAGTAGTTCATGTCTCTTATGGTCATCCAAAGATTCATTAATATTAATGTTGGTTGCGTCCGAGTGGTCAAAAGTCACCAAGTCATTAGTTCTTCATCAAAAGTCTAAGTTAGAGGTGTCAATTACGCACACCTTACATTCTCATTGCCGTATCAAGTTCGTGTGGAAAAACTAAGTCAAAGTTATTAAGGCAGTTAACCGAATTTCGTCGGGAAAATTTCTTAAGGATGTTGAAAATGATAAAGTTTAGGTTTCCCCTTGACTTCTATGAGGTAGTCAACTTTCCCACAATTTTTTAATACTTTTCATGGACCTTTCCATGCTACTAATAATTTATTTGAAATTGATAGGCAAAAGTACAAGAACTTTATCCCCTACTTTAAAACTTCTCCTCTGACTTTTGGAATCAAAACAGTTTTTGTACTGGTCCATGACAAGCTTAGGTTTTTTGAAACTATGTCAGAGGTCTCCTCAAGTTTTTGGGTCTAAGGTCAAGGAAAAACTGGGAAAAAAGACTGAACCTCAGCATTTACCTCCTAATTAGTCCTTAAGTCATGAAGGATGGACAATGGGCCCTTGCCTGTCTACCATAGAGAAGTTCAAAAGGTTTAAAACCCCAAAGAGTCCCCTGGGAACTTCCCCTTCATGGCAAACAAAGCACAGGGTAGGTAACGATGCCACTCCTTAAGGTTTAAGGGAGGGAAAGTTCCTTAAAATGGACTTGAGAATCGAATGCTGGCGCCCCAATCCTCCCATAAAAGCTGGGGTGATAGGGTGTGGGGAAGAGAGGGTTCACTCCCAGAAGTTGGTATAGATGTTGCATTAAGTCAATGTGAATTGTGTCCCACGGTCAGACAAAATTTCTCTAGGGATGCCCACTCTGGAGAAGATGGACAAAAGGGGTTCAGCCACCTCTGTAGTGGTTATGATCTTTAAGGTATGGGTTCAGGGAAACTCGAAGCAAATCAACTAATGTTAATATATATCTATGTCCCCCAGATGACAGTGGAGATAAAGGACCAAAGATATCAATAGCTACTCTTTCAAAAGGTACCGTAAAGACTGGCATTTTTACCATAGGTACTCGCCTGGTATCTCGGAGGATGACAGTTGGCAAACTTTACACGATCTACAATAGGGAGTGATATCTGAGGGAATTTTTGGCCAAAAATAGGGTTTTCCCTAATTTTATTTAAGGTTTTACGATGCGAGAAATGTCCGGCCACTGGCAAAAAGATTATTGTGTACTGCACCCCCTTCTCTTGTCTCCAGACTTCTCCAAACCTTTTCATTACAGGTTGATGCTTGTGAGTCTGGGTTGGGGCAGTACTATTACAAATCGGGAACAAGGAGTTGCAGCCTGTAGCATACTTTTCAGCCAAGTTCCAGCCACATTTACAGGGCTTACTCTACCATTGAAAAAGAAGCCCTCACGCGGTACTGGCTTTGAGCATTTCGATGTTTATGTGTGCCAGACATCGCAGGGGGTCACAGTCCCACAGTGATCACAATCCTCTAGTATATCTCCAAGCCATGAAGAACCACCCAAAACAAGGCTTATGCGCTGGATGCTAAGGCTGCACCCTATAATATTTCCATTAAATATATTGCCGGCAAAGAAAATAGTTGGCAGACTCTTTAAACTAGAGTCTAATATTTTATTTAGGTTAGGATGTTATTTGTGGTAACCCCTTTTCCACGCTCTTTTTTTTATCCCCCGGTGTGGGTTTTTTTTTTAGTGAGGGAAAGCGGCTACCGTCCGCCTGTATCTTGGACCTATGCTAGCCTGACTGCTGTCTCACTCTTAAGTTTAGGGTTGGCTTTTGGTCACGAGAAAAGCTGAGCTCTATCTAAGAGTTTTGGGTGGGAGAGGAAAGGTGGTCCCATTATTTTGTGCCATGGCGGCACGGTTACCACTAGAGGTGGCAGCCTAATCCTGAGCCTTCTCGGGTGGGAGTGGCATGCAAAGAGTACGTAACCTTTTTTCGCGCATGTACACACCCTCATTTACAGGCTATCTCCCCAACCACGAACCAGGTTGCTAAGAGTTGATGAAAGGGGCCCCCTTTGTTCAACTAGTGACCAGGTTCTAGCCAATAAGAAGATGGTTTTGGCAATCGCAGAGGTTATGTGGGTACAGCTCTCCTGTCTGCCCTTGTCATTCCCATTCTAGAGCTGGTTGAAGCACGGTCTGCTATCTTGTGGCTTCTATTTCTGCCTTGCTTACCGTGGAGTGCACTATACTTATCACTGTACATAGTGTACATATTGCTGTTCTAAATTGGTGAAGGATAATATAAGTCAAAACTTTTTCTGCTGTGTTTATTTTGCTCCCATTACACCCGGGATAACAGGCCATTTGGAATCCTGGGATGTAATAAAGTCTATCACGCTCCTTTTTGTCTTCTCTCTCTCTTTCTAACTGTCTTACTTGGACTTCTCTCTCAATTCTCTCTCTCTCCTTTTTCTCTTCACTTTCGAATCTCTCTCTCTCCTTTTCTTCTTCTCTTTCTATTCTCTCTCTCTCCTTTTCTTCTTCTCTTTCCCTTTCTAACTGTCTTTCTTCTCTCTCAATTCTCTCTCTTTCAAGTCTTTCCTGGATCTTAGCACTAATGAAAGATTCTAAATTTTTCCCTGTTATTCCTAACTTACTTCCAGCATTCATCCAAAACTGGTATTCATCCATACTTGCAAGAATAACTTAAACTATCAGGGGAAATGAAATGGGTATTAAAGAAAACGGAGGGTTCAATTCCTGCTCTGCTCAAACTGTAAATAAACCAGAGGGCTCGATCTCTACTTCAATTAAACAATATGTATTAATTAAAACTAAGGGTTCTATGCCGGCTCCGAGCAAACAGTAAGTAGAATGGGGTCACTTGACCATCCAATCTTCTCACCAACAAATCAAGAGTGCCCTATGACAGTTCCCTTGATATAATAAAGAGCTCAATGAAACAAATTGTCACTGGAAAATCTCGGGTCCCTAGAGTCTAATCCTCCAAAGTGTTTCAAGCTCACACAAAAATAGATGGCAGAATTAACTATTATTCCTGCCTTGACTTGACTTACAATAAATTGAGACTATAACAATCACCAAATCTTTTAAATACCTGTACTGTAGTCCTACCATAGAGAATGATTACTCATGGCTGGTGGTAACCGTCTGTGGTATGCGGCGTTGAAGTTCCAATGGTAGATTGGAGTTGAATCTTGATTTAGTAGAGTTGATCCTGGCAAGGTCGCCACTTGTGAAGGCTTACTCAACCCTGTAACAACTTCAGACAGTATTACCAAGGCTGGCTGCTCCTCAGGAAAATTAATGAATAGAAAAAGAAATAATAACAGACAAACATAAACACTTTATTATATAGAAAATATAAAATATAAAACACTTAAATATGAAATATTAATCCTACATTAAAGAAAATAAAAAATGAAAAATATAAATAACTGAATTCAACGCTAATTTAAAACTTGGGTGTCTGGTGTTGGTGACACTGTGTTGTTGAAATTGTAGCCATTGCTGATGATAGGGAAGGGGTCGCAGGTGTTGGTTACAACCCACCGGTTCGTTCTTCACAGTATAGCCGTGAGTATGATATCCCGATGACAGGAAAGCAGGTTCTTTACCACTGCAATGATGAGGGGTTATGTCCTGCAATTTCATACAGGTGCACAGGTAATTAAATCCAAAAAGGGGAAGTCTCAGGACATTAGTCCATCTCCATCAGTTCTGCTCATTGATTGGCAGGTGACCCTCTGTCATCCAAGCTGGAAAGATAGACAGGTTACCCACTGCTTAAGAAATCACTCTCCATGATAAGTACAATACCTAAAAGATGTGGTGATTATTACAACAGTCAACTTAGAGCAAGACTGAAAGAACTAAGTTAAAAAAAAAAAAAATTAAGAGAGGTTGGCAAAACGAAAAATGTGGTACACATAGCGTGAAAAAGCTAGACAGAAAGGGGATTATTTTTTAATAAATAATATATATATAATATTATATATATATATATATATATATATATATATATATATATATATTTTATATATATATACATAAATAGATAAGCAAGGTGGTGGAAGCAGTAGGCCTGAGGAAGTAGGCTGCCATAACGGGTTTGGGGTGTCATCAAAAAATAAGAAGTGTATTCCCAAAAGGAAGTGTAAATTAAAAAAGTAGCAGTAACAAGGATAATTGGAAAATAAGGACTCAAAAGGGCAAGAGAAAAGAATAGCTAAAGAAGTCGCGGGGGAAAGGGGGCAGGTGACGAGTCATCGTACAGCGAGTGTACAGGAGCATCGTACTCAGGCTTTGGAGGACGTCCCTTGAGGAGTAACGTACAAATCACCTGTTTGTGGTTGGCGGGAAGTTTTGGTGGTAGAGCCGGCCCTACGGTCACTGGTACCCATCACAAACCCTGCTCCAGAGGATTATCTAACCAACACCTAGCAGTGTGGGAAGATAAAATTTGTAGGAGCAAGTAAAGGCAGGAGGTTTAAGTGTGGTAGGGGACTACAGCCCTGACAATGTTTTGAGAGAAAATGTTTTGGGGACACAAAGACAGTACAATCTGAGAAGCAAGTATTGGGTACACATGTAGTAAAAGGTAGTACATAATGGGTGAAAAAATGACTTGTTAACACCGCTAGTATTAAATTTAAAATTTACTCTCAGTTTTTAAAAGGATCTCATTATTTATTTGGATACACGAGGTAAATTTTTTTCTGGGACTATAAAAATGAGTGCTCCCACCCACCCCGCAAAAAAATACACTCGGGGACAGGAGGGGAGCTCGCCCCCTAAAACCCCACAATAGGTGATACACCAGCTGACCCTGAAATCTGCCCACGTCCCCTCACCCCCCAAAAACCCCTTTCCCCCCCCCACGACCTTTCCCCTTCCCCGCTTTTGCCTTCGGCCCCGGTGGCCTGGTGGCTAAAGCCCCCCGTTCACACACGGGGGGCCCCCGGGTTCGTTTCCCGGCGGGTGGAAACATTTCGACACTTTTCCTTACACCTGTTGTCCTGTTCCCCTAGCACAAATAGGTACCTGGGGTTAGTCAAAACTGGTGGGGTCCCCCGGGGCCCAAATTAAGGACCCCAAGGGAAATAGTTGACAGCCCCTCGATGAGCATGATTTTCTGAGTTATCCTGGGGGCAAACCCCTCCGGGGTTAAAAATCCAAATAAAATTTATCTTATTTTCTTATCTTACTCCCTCCTCTTTCCCTTCCCCCCCCCTGGTTTCTCTCTCTCATAGCCTTTTTTTCCCCCCCCTTCCCCCCTACCCCTTTTCTCTCTCTTCTCTTTTCTCTCTCTCCCTCACTCCCAAAACCCTTTTTCACCCTCCCCTTTTATAGGCTTCTCCTCCATCCCCCATTTCTCTCTCTCATACCCTTTTTCCCCTCACCCTCCTTTCTCCCTCTTCTTCCCCTCCCCTCCCCCTCCCTTCCCCCTTTCCCCTCTACCCTTTCTTCCCCCTCACATTTTCTCCTTTTTCCCCCCTTTGGGGTCTTATCCCTCACCCCCATACTCTCTCCTCTCTTCCCTCTTTCTCCCCTTTTCTTCTCCTTTTTTCTCCCTCTTTTTTTACCCTTTCTTCTCCCCCTCGCACCCTCTCCCCCCCTTTTAGCCTTCTGTCTGTGGAAAAAAAAAAAAAAAAAAAAAAAAAATGGGGGGCCCCTAGAGGAGGGAAAAACCCAAAATACGGGTAGACAAACCCAGGGAGGAAAGACTGGGAGTTAGGTCCAAAAAAGGGAGGAAAAAGGGGGGAAGGAAGATAGTGGAGTTTGGGTAAAAAAAATGGGGAGCGGATAGCTAAAGAGTCAGGAAGTGGGAAGTAAGGTCTTAGCAGCGAAGCTAGGATACAGTGCTTAGAAAGAAACTGCAAAGCCTGAAAAAGATTAGAGAGACAAAAAACAATTCAGAGTGAATCGAAATTCAAAGTCAGGCGCAGACAAGGGGACGGTAAGGGAACAACGGAGACATGACGCCACGAAGGGCCCCACAACCCCCCCTGGGGCCAGGGAAAAGACGAGGAGCACACTAAGTCAAATGAAAAAGGGCCGAAACAATGAAGGTTGATATGCAGAGATTCTAACAGCCAACTGCAGTAGCAAGGGACAGCTGGTCATGAAAGACCCTTCACTGAGAATAGAATTTCAGATTTGACGGGACTGAAAGGGAAGAAATTTAATGAAGGAAAATAAAATGCCTCAAGGGAAACAGATGGGGGAAATCAGTGGGGGGAGGGAAAAGGCGAGGTCAGTTTTTTTGTACGGGCCCAAGAAGCCAAAGGGGGGCAAATTTGAAGAAATAAAACGGGGAGAAAAAAAAAGATTGAAAGGGATATGAAAACAAAGGTGAGGGGCGATATGACCCAGGTGAAAAAATTTTTAGAGAATTGGGTGGTTTGCGAGTGGAAAAAATACGGCCCCTTTGAGTAATTTCAAGGAAGAATCATTCGAACCAGGATTCTGCAAGAGAAAGCAGACTGAGGGACAAACAGGGGTACCCCGGATATACCCCGACCCTGCAGAACACAAGAAGAAAGGACTACATGAAAGAGGGGACAGAGGGCAAGGAGGGAAGAGAGGCAATGCGAAAATGAGCAGGGCCCGACCAGGAGGAAGGGGAAAAAACACCCCCCAGAAACTCCCAAACCCCCAAAAAACTCCCAAACCCCGAATTCCCAACGAATGAGCAACCTATACACAACCCCCCCTCACTGTTACCTCTGCCCCCCAACCCCCATATCAAAAAACCCCCCCCCCCAAAAGCTGTCCCCTTATGGGCATTTTTGACCCCACCCCCACATCACAAAACCCCCCCAACACCACAGCCCCCTATAGGCCCCCAAGGGTCCGCTCCCCAAACCCCAATTTTGCATGCCAAGATAAAAAAAACTGAAAGTTTGGTAACAAACCCCGGGTAGAATAAGAATAAACATGGGAGTGGAAAGAAAAAAAATCATGAAAAATCCCCAGACATCAAGCGTCACGAAACAAAAACCCCCTGAGACAATAACGACACAATCTTCCCCCGGGGTATAATCCTGAGGAAAAATAGAAGGATTTTAGGGGGGGGGGTTCATGCTCATAAAAAACCCAAGGGGATTTGGGGAAAAGGAAGGCATGGGCATGATTGGAGAAAAGGATAATTGTAGGTACAAATTTAGTCCGGAAACAAAAGTAGCATTGGGTGATATATAACCCACCACGAACTGCAGGAGGCCAAGAGAGGAGTACGGGAAAAAACAACAGGGTGTGGGGGACACACTGGTGAGGTGGCAAAAAGAGCTCACCGAGCGAGCAAAGTTACTGGTAATGGGCGATTTCAACCACAGGGGATCGACTGGGGAAAAACCCGGGCCCCATGGGGGTCCCGAAAATGGGAGCCCAAAATGATGGATGTGGTACTTGAAAAAACCCATGCATCAAATGTCAGGGGCAAAACCAGAGGAGAGGGGGGGATGAGCCCGCAAGATGGATCTTTTGTTCACCCTGAGCAGTTCACATTGAAGCATCATTACGAGAGGCCCCTTTGGGGCAGCGATCACGTGGTTCTGAGTTTTGATTTTATAAATTACAAATGGAGAGGGGAACAGGGTGAAGGGGACAGGCAAAACTATAAAAGGGGGGAACACAGGTAGGAAAACTTTTTGCAGGAGGTTCAGTGGGACAGAGAAATGGTAGGAAAATCAGTAAACGAGATGATGGAATATGTGGCAACAAAGTGCAAGGAGGGCAGAGGAAAGTTTTGTTCCCAAGGGAAACAGAAATAATAGGAAGCCCAAAAAACGGGGTCCTTGGTTACCCGAAGGTGTAGGGAGGCAAAAACTAAGTGCAACAGAGAATGGAAAAGGTACAGGAGGCATAGGACCCAGGAAAACAAGGAGATTAGTAGAATAGCCAGAAACGAGTATGCACAGATAAGGAGGGAGGCCCAGCGACAGTATGTAAACGACATAGCATCGAAAGTCAAATCTGACCCGAAACTGCTGTATAGCCACATTAGGACCAGGTGATAAGGCTGAGGAAAGAAGGTGGAGAACTCACAAGAAACGATCAAGAGGTATGTGAGGAGCTCAACACGAGATTTAAGGAAGTATTTACAGTAGAGACAGGAAGGACTCTGGGGGGACAGACCAGATGGGGACACCAGCAAGGAATACACCAACAAGTGTTGGACGACATACATACAGATGAGGAGGAGGTGAAGAAACTGCTAAGGGACATCGATACCTCAAAGGCAACATCTCCCCGTGGGTCCTTAGAAAGGGAGCAGATATGTTGTGCGTGCCACTTACCACAATCTTCAACACGTCCCTGGAAACTGGGCAACTACCTGAGGTATGGAAGACGGCAAATGTAGTTCCAATTTTTAAAAAAGGAGACAGAAAAGAGGCACTAAACTATAGACCTGTGTCATTGACGTGTATAGTATGCAAAATTATGGAGAAGATTATCAGGAGGAGAGTGGTGGAGCACCTGGAACTGAACAAGAGTATAAATGCCAGCCAGCACGGATCACGGAAGGCAAATCCTGTGTCACAAACCTTCTGGAGTTTTATGATAAAATAACAGAAGTAAGACACGAGAGAGAGGGGTGGGTTGATTGCAATTTTGAACTGCAAGAAGGCCTTTGACACAGTTCCTCACAAGAGATTAGTGCAGAAGCTAGAGCATCAGGCGCATATAACAGGGAAAGGGGACTGCAATGGATCAGAGGAATACCTGACAGGGAGGCAACAACGAGTCATGGTACGTAATGATGTATCACAGTGGCACCTGTGACAAGCGGGGTCCCCCAGGGGTCCCGGTCCTAGGACCAGTGCTATTTTTGGTATATGTGAAACGACATGATGGAAGGGTTAGACTCAGAAGTGTCCCTGTTTGCAGATGATGTGAAGTTAATGAGGAGAATTAAATCTGATGAGGACCAGGCAGGACTTCAAAGAGACCTGGACAGACTGGACACCTGGTCCAGCAAATGGCTTCTCGAATTTAATCCTGCCAAATGCAAAGTCATGAAGATAGGGAAGGGCACAGAAGACCACAGACAGAGTATAGGCTAGGTGGCCAAAGACTGCAAACCTCACTCAAGGAGAAAGATCTTGGGGTGAGTATAACACCGAGCATGTCTACGGAAGCACACACCAATCAGATAACTGCTGCAGCATATGGGCGCCTGGCAAACCTGAGAACAGCATTCCGACACCTTAGTAAGGAATCGTTCAAGACACTGTACACCGTGTATGTCAGGCCCATACTGGAGTATGCAGCACCTGTTTGGAACCCGCACTTGATAAAGCACGTCAAGAAACTAGAGAAAGTACAAAGGTTTGCCACAAGGTTAGTTCCAGAGCTAAGGGGAATGTCCTATGAAGAAAGATTAAGGGAAATCGGCCTGACGACACTGGACGACAGGAGGGTCAGGGGAGACATGATAACGACATATAAAATACTGCGTGGAATAGACAAGGTGGACAAAGACACGATGTTCCAGGGAGGGGACACAGAAACAAGAGGCCACAATTGGAAGTTGAAGACACAAATGAGTCAGAGAGATATTAGGAAGTATTTCTTCAGTCATAGAGTTGTAAGGCAGTGGAATTGCCTAGAAAATGACGTAGTGGAGGCAGGAACCATACACAGTTTTAAGACGAGGTTTGATAAAGCTCATGGAGCGGGGAGAGAGAGGGCCCAGTAGCAACCGGTGAAGAGGCGGGGCCAGGAGCTAAGACTCGACCCCTGCAACCACAAATAGGTGAGTACAAATAGGTGAGTACACACACACACACACACACACACACACACACACACACACTGCTGTGCTGTCCCCCTCCTGCTCACTAGTCTATTCCCTTCCCTTTCACAACAAACACCCCCTCCCTCCCCACAACAAGCACCACCTCCACACATGCACTCTTCCGTCTGTGGAAAAAAACAGGCGACACCAAAAACCAGGATGGAGAACCAGAGGACTGGTGAATGAAGAGAGGGGTGGACCTGGGAGAGAAGACTGGGAGGAAGAACTCATGAGAAGATACGAGGAGGGGGGAGGAGGATGGAAGAGCTCAGCAAGAAAATGGAAGAGAAAATAGCTGAGGAGAGCAGGAAATGGAAATTTCAAATCACAGCAGCTGAAGCTAAGATACAGAGCTAGTAGAAGAACTAAAATGTCTGAAACAGTGTAAAGAACCAAAGGACAGTACAGCCACGACACAAACAACTGCTACATCAGTCACTGATGAGGGGACAGTAGGAAACAAAGGAGATGTACTGTAAGCGATGACTCTATTGGATCCAAGTGGGGCCCGGGGAAAGGCAGGGAGAACAGCTGGAACTAATGAGGGGGCCAAAAACAATGAAGGAGCTAGGCTATACACAGAGGCTCTAATGGACAACTGCCATGTCCAGGAACAGATAAGCACAGGGACACTGGATAGGGAAAAGACAGTGGGAAGCAATGCATCAGTAGCAGGAATTAATTCGTATTGGAGGATGCTCTGGGAAGTACAGTGGGAGGACCCAAAGGAGAGGGGGGTTTTGTCTATGGGCTTTCCCAAAAAGTAGATGGGGAAACTTACGAGGCAAGGAAACAGAAAGAAAAAAATATGATTGAAAACATCATGAAAGCAATAGGAAAGAACGACATGAACCAGCTGAGAAATTTTCGAAGAATTGGGTGGTTTGTGAGAGGAAAAAAGCATCCAGTCAAAGTGATTTTCAAGGCAGAGTCAGCTCGAAAAACCGGATCCTGCAGGAGAAAGCATGCCTAAAGGACAAACAATAGTTTTGGAGTGTGTACCTCGACCAAGAGAGAACACAAGAAGAAATGATGATACTGAAAGAGAGGGTGCAACATTGGAAGGAGGAATGGGAGGCAAGGAAGGTGGGGAGCACGGGAAATCAGGCTCAGGTAGAAGAACAAACACAACCCCTTCCATACCACCCACAGAAGGAACCCGACCATGGCAATCCCAAAGCAATCAAACAACCTAACCCAAAACCCACTCACTCAACCCTTTGCCCCATCCCCCTCAGCACAAACCCCCACAGAAATCCACAGTAACCCACACATCCCCTTCAGCTCAAACCCCACCAACCCACAGAAACCAACAGTAACCCACACAATGTACCCTCTCCCCCATCCCCCTCATCATCACACACCCACCCCCACCGTAACCCACACACTGTACCCTCTATTTCCATCCCCCTCACCACAACCCCCCCCCCTACTGTAACCCCCCATAGACCCTCTGCCCCCACCCCCACACAACTGACCCCCACACCTACAGCAACCCCCTATAGGCCCCCACCGTGGCACCTGCTCCCCCTAACCCACTTTTCTCCCCAGACCACAGTTATAGAAAAGAAGTTGAAGGTTTGGTACGTGAATGCAGATGGAATAACGAATAAATGTGAGGAGTGGCATGAAAGAATCAAGGAGATATCCCCAGATGTCAAAGCAGTCACAGAAACAAAACTCAATGGGACAATAACAGATGAAATCTTCCCACTCAGATATCAGATTCTGAGGAAGGATAGAAGGAGCAGAGGGGGAAGAGGGGTTGCACTGGCTACTAAAAACCAGTGGGGTTATCAAGAAATGGAAGGAATGGATGAGATTGGAGGGACTACATAGTAGGTACATTTCAATCAGGGGAACTTAATTAAGGTAGTCCTTGCAGTGAAGTATAACACACCACAGAACTGCAGGAGGCCAAGAGAGGAATATGATGAGTGCAACAGAGCAATGGTGGACACACTAGGTGACAAAAAGGGCTCACTTGAGTAGAGTGGAGTTACTGGTTATGGGCGACTTCAACCACAGGGAGATTGGTTGGGAAAACCTGGAGCCAAAGATGATGGATGTGATTCTGGCAAACCTTATGCACCAACATGTTAGGCACATTACCAGAGAGAGCGGGGAGAATAAACCTGCAAGACTGGACTTTGTGTTCACCCTGAGTAGCTAAGATGTTGAGGACATCACATATGAAAGGCCCCTTAGAGCTAGTGACCACATGGTTCTGAGCTTTGAATACATCGTGAAGCTACAGGTGGAGAGGGTAACAGGAGTAGACAAGCAAAAACCAAACTATAAAACCGGGACACTACACAGGTATGAGGACCTTCCTGCAGGAAGTTCGGTGCAAACGAGAGTTGGTAGGAAAGTCAGTAAATGAAATGATGGTCTAGGTAACAACAAAATGCAAGAAGGCAGAGGAAAGGTTTCTTCCTAAGGGTAACAGAAACAACGAGAAGAGCAGAACGAGCCCTTGGTTTATCTGAAGGTGTAAGGAGGCAAAAACTAAGTGCTCTAGAGAATGGAAAAATTGCAGAAGGCGGTGGGACTGGGCAACATCTCCCCATGGGTCCTTAGAGAGGGAGCAGAGACACTGTGTGTGCCACTAACCTAAATCTTCAAAACTGCCCTTGAAACTGGGCAACTACCTGAAGTATGGAAGATGGCAAATGTAGTCCCCATCTTTAAGAAAGGAGACAGAAATGAAGCACTAAACTATAGACCAGTGTCACTGACATGTATAGTATGCAAAGTCATGGAGAAGATTATCAGAAGAGTGGTGGAGCACCTGGAGCGGAGCAAGATTATGAATGCCAGCAAGTATGGATTCATGGAAGGCAAATCCTGTGTCATAAACCTACAAGGTAACTGAAGTAAGAAGCAAGAAGGCCGTCGAAACAGTTCCTCACAAGAGATTAGTACAGAAGTTAGAGGATCAAGCACATATAACAGGAAGGGCACTGCAATGGATCAGAGAATACCTAACAGGGAGGCAACAGCGAGTCATGGTCCGTGACGAGGTATGACAGTGGGCGCCTGTGACGAGCGGGGTCCCACAGGGGTCAGTCAGTCCGGGGACCAATGCTATTTTTGGTATATGTGAATGATATTGCAGAAGGGATAGACTCGGAAGTGTCACTGTTTGCAGATGATGTGTAGTTAATGAAGAGAATTAAATCAGATGCAGACCAGACTCACAACAGTCAGTCGACTGTTGTGAGTTGCATCCTGGGGAAGGACTTGAGTGGTAAAAAAGCCACATTCCTCCGAGTTAATAATCCAAATAAAATCTTCCTCAGGAGGTTCCTTGGACTGTCTCTGTCTTTAAACCCAAAAACTAATAGCTAGTCACTGTGGCTTTAAGATTTCCTCTGATGATGGCTTTAATCACTCCTGGGTTGTGTCAATCTGATAGCTGCTGGTAAAGGTAATTATAATGATCTGGTTATTGCAATTAATGCTCCGGTCATAATTAATTGTCTGGTCATAACTTGCACAAAAAATAATTCGTTCCAGTGAATTAATAGAATTCTTTTTTGCACTGTATGACCCTTGAAGGTTTAGCACTTCTTTTTGATTATAATAATAATAATCATGATAGCATTCTTGTATTTTAAGAAAATTGCATGAAAATTCGGCAATCAGTTCTCCAGTTCCATCAGTAATCCGGTACTAATTTCAGCTAGCATAATTTCAAATTTCATCATTATACTGACTCAGAAATTGTGCAGTTGATTGCAAATGCACAGCATCAAGCAAGTGGGGGAGAGAGCAGTGATGAAAATGAAGAAGTAGCAGAAATTCTCTCTTGATAGGTTAATCAAGTGTATTCTAACCTAACCACTCTGTAATCCAGCAAACTCACTAATCCGGCACACTTCAGGTCCCAGTGATGCCGGATTAGTGGTGGTCGACCTGTATATTATTGAATGCATCTCTTTGTGTACTATACTTTCAAAATAAGTCACGACTTTTTTGTGGGTTATCCTAGGTAATTTACACTATGTGTGATAATTGTGTTTATATGTACTTGTGTGTATAAAAGGTTTAGAAGACCGACAAGTTGATAAATGAATCCAGTGCAGCGAAAGGTGGGAGATGAGGAGGAGGAGGAGGAGGGACTGATTACCTCAAACTCCTCCTCATCTTCGACCGTTCTCTACATTGGACTGAAGAAACCAGTGCATGGCAGATATGGTAAACACGAGGAAATTAAATCTTCATCAGAGTACAAAACAAATTCTGGCCACAAAATAGAGCGAAACACCAACGTCAAGGGCCCGGAGTGATCATGGCGGAGGATCTCACCTTCAAAAACCCCAAAAAAAAATTTCAATCGCATCTGCAGAAAAATGACAGGGGAAAAAGGA
>NC_069454.1:33548141-33581561 GCF_026875155.1 Cherax quadricarinatus | reverse complement strand
GATGCCTTGCTGATTCCTTTCCCTTTGAGGACTACACTTAGAGATCTACCATGAAGGTAATCACTGAGGAACATAGCGTAGAGCCTGCAATTCCCAGTGCTTGAAGTTTTGCTAAGAGGCCCTGGTGCCACACCCGGTCGAAAGCGCCAGCAATGTCCAGTGCTACCACACAGCTGACTTTGGATTCATCCAGTGACTGGTGCCACTTAGTGGAGAGGTTTAACAACAGATCAGCAGCAGAGTAACCTTTCCTGAAGCCATATTGACGATCACAAAGTAGTGAGTGGTAGTCAAAAAAATCTGTCATTTGTCTTGAGATTATTGTCTCAAGGATCTTACCAGTGATTGACAGGAGTGACACTGGTCTGTAGTTGCTGATTTCTGCTCTGCTCTTCTTTTTGTGAACAGGGACTACATTTGCCTCTTTCCATGGAGAGGGCCATTTACACTGTACTAGGCAGTGCTGAAAGATGCGAGTTAGAGGTGCTGCTAGCTGGTCTGCACATCTTCTCAACAATCTTGGGCTCAACTTGTCTGGGCCCACAGCCTTTTCTTGGTCAAGTGATTTAAGAAGGAAATGCACCTCCTCCTGCCTTATTGTCACCACTGACAGTTTTGACACAGTTCTTGCAGCTAGCCAAGGAGGGTCCCTTGCTGGATCAGGAACTTGCATTTTGGTAGCAAAGTGTTCAGCAAAGAGGTCCGCCTTCTCTTGACTACTAGTAGAGGTGGTCCCATCCTGTCGATTTAGAGGTGGAATAAGTTCATCAGGCAGATAACCTTGTCTGTCCTTGACCAGGGACCACCAGGTTTTGGAGCCTACCCTACCTGATGCTAACTTTCTTTTAGTGTCCACCTCCCATTTAGTAATGGCCCACTTTTGAACATCACCCATATGCCTACAGGCTTGCATGTGCAAGTTCCTGTTTATTTGCTTATTTGCATCACTCCCGAGGGGTTGACCTGAGTTTGCAAAATAAGCCAGCTTCTAGTCTGTGGTAGGGGAGTCAGAACAACCGAGTCCAGTCCAGCCTAGCCTACTCCATTCAGTTCTTTTGCCTGCCAAGCCAGCTTTTCACCCCTGCTGTGCTCATCATGAGAAGTTATCAAGCTATTCTGTGTGAAGGGTTAAGATAAGCCAGCTAGCAACTAACCCAGGTGTCTTACCCCAGTACTCAAGCAAGCCACGTGAGTACAGTCTTCATCGCTTTGTGCTCAAACTCCAAGCCATTCTGAGTGCTTTTTCATCCCTGTGGTGTTGTGGTATTTCGTGGGTGTATTTTAAGCCAGCCGGCTTAGAATTATCTTTGCGGCAGTGTGGTTGTCTTCAGTGAGGCTTACGCTGTTCAACCCATAGGCCCAATCACCACGTGTGTCTCACCACCCCCGGTCTTAGCCCCGTTGCAGACCACCCTCCCAACCACTCGACACTATGGCCTCAGACGTCTCACTAAGCCATTAACCCACCCGCCCAACCTCTACCAGTGTTTTGGTACACTACAAGGGGCTATAGCACCATATTTTAAGGACCACATAGGGGGTCAAGAGCTAGAGTGTGTCTTCGACAGTGGCGCCAACCGTTGAAACCTCCTGTGTGTGTCTATCATCGCTTTAAGTGGAATTCTATGATCAAGTGTGCTGAGGAGCAGTGAGTCAGCAACCAGTCTCCTCTACTCTCCACTACCATCAACCTTATTCTTCACCAAGTCGTTACAGCAATAATATTTTTCATAAGACATTTGCAAGTGTTGAGACATTTCTTTTTGTGTTCCAGTGATTTTCTTAGTGACATTCAGTGACTCTCGATCAGACTCAGTGTTTGTTTGCAATAATTTTTTTTATCTCCTTAATTCAGTGTTAATTTTTGTGCATTATCTTATGTCTGTTGTGTTGTGTGTCTTTTTATACACTTGAAGTAAGTACTTAGTTTTTTTCCTTTGTTGTGTGTGCAACATATGAGCAGTATAGAACTTGTGTTTACACTTCAGAATCACCTAGTGTTCTCAGTGATCTCAGTTATATTAATTTTTCATCCAGATTGTGTATGTTTTGTTGTGTTGAACATTCTTGTGTTCATATCTTTCATTTAGCCAGTGTTATTGTCTTATTTACAACAATAGTGCCATTATTTTGTGCAGCAAGATATTTTATATCATTTTTCACCATCAGTTTCATTGTAAGAAAATTCGTATTGTGTTTATGTGATGTTTGTGTTCTGCATCACTGTAAGTGTTGTTTTCTGCTCACTGAAAAGTGTTTTGTTCTGCACACTGTAATGTTGGTTTGCATCACTGTAAGTGTTTGTTTAGCATACTGTATGTGTGTTTATGCATCTGAAGTGTTGTGTTCTGCATCACTGTAAGTGTTGTGTTCTGCATCACTGTAAGTGTTGTGTTCTGCATCACTGTAAGTGTTGTGTTCTGCATCACTGTAAGTGTTGTGTTCTGCATCACTGTAAGTGTTGTGTTCTGCATCACTGTAAGTGTTGTGTTCTGCATCACTGTAAGTGTTGTGTTCTGCATCACTGTAAGTGTTGTGTTCTGCATCACTGTAAGTGTTGTGTTCTGCATCACTGTAAGTGTTGTGTTCTGCATCACTGTAAGTGTTGTGTTCTGCATCACTGTAAGTGTTGTGTTCTGCATCACTGTAAGTGTTGTGTTCTGCATCACTGTAAGTGTTGTGTTCTGCATCACTGTAAGTGTTCAAACTTTTTTGTTCTGTGTTTTAGCAACTATTATTTTTCATGTTTCATTGAACAAATTCACTCTTAGTGCAATTTTTAAGTTCTTCTTTTAGAGTAAATTGTTCTTTTGCTTGTTAAGTGTTGTTTAAGTTGTAGTTAAGAGTTAATGTGTTCACTCAGTTCATTCCTTGATATATTTCTTTTCTTGTGTGTGTAATATTTTTTATTATTGCACATAGACTCATTTTGCAATAATTCTTGTGCAAAGATTGTGTTGCCATTAAAGTTTTTCTTGCAGAAATTTTGTGCAGTGTTGTGCAGTACTTTTTGATTAGCAATTGTTATTTGGTATATTGCTGCAGTTTATTTCAGTGCAGTTTCATGTGCTCTGTTCCGTGCATAATATTTTATTCTTTCTGTGCCATTTTATTTTATTTCAGTGAATTGTGTCCCAGTTTGTTTTATTTTGCACAAGCTTTATTGAGTCCATTTTATCATTTTATTGTGTATTTCCCTATTGCATTGAAAGTAAAGACAACTCACTGTGCCATTCATTCAATTTAAAGTAAAAGTTGAGCAAATTAGATTTGAGTAAAGTACAAGTTCTCTTGATGTTCAAAGTGTTGTTCATTCAGTTGAGTATTTTTCTTGTGTGAGTTCTTTGCTTACTGTGTGACCTGTCAATTTTTAGTTACTTATGCAGAATCGTTAAGCATTTTTTTTCCCATTTAAGTTCACTGTGTTGTGTGTTCCTCAGTTACGTTTTCTTTTGTTTCTCTAAATTCTTGTTTTACATTCTGCAAATATGTCTCAAGTTTTCTCAAGCGATGCCTCAGCACATGCTGCTAGTACAACCAGTAATGTGTCAGCCCAAAATTTGAGTAACTCCTTATCAAACGATAGACATACTCAGACTTCTAGCCTGCGTAATTTTAGTCATGATCCGTATGATGCTATGACATTGTTCAATGGTGACCCAGACAACCTTGAAGGTTGGTTTTCCACTGTTCGAGCCAGAGCTGATGCTTCAGTTGATGGTCTTCCATCTGAGAGTTGTTTAATCAGTATCGGAAAGGAGAGTCTAGCCCGTTCTCTAGCCGCCTCACATGTGTTTAACTTAATTCGTATGAAGGACTTTCAAGATCTAACAAGGTGGCAAGATTATGAACAGTTAATTCGTAACTATCTTGAACCGGTGCGAGAAACCAATCCATTTGTCGTTCTCAAAGAATTAGTTTGCACATCTCCAAGGCCAGAAGAGTCATTACATAAGTTTGCCCTTCATCTTAATAACCTAATGTCCTCATTCGTTAAAGCAGGTCAAAATTCCAAGTACCTTAAAGATAGTGATAAACCAGCCCTTGATGGGTTTGCCAAATTAGCTACATTCAGAGTTATCAAACAACTAATGGAACCGACATCTATGTATGTGTACAATTCAAGTCCGCTAGATGCTACTATGGGACCGCTCGCAGCTCTCATCCATGTACGAAATTTGTGTCCCGAGGGAACCTTCCCTTA
This sequence comes from Cherax quadricarinatus, assembly GCF_026875155.1. NCBI lineage: Eukaryota > Metazoa > Arthropoda > Malacostraca > Decapoda > Parastacidae > Cherax > Cherax quadricarinatus. The sequence goes on along the minus strand of NC_069454.1, from coordinate 33,577,357 downwards.
TCGTAAGTCTACACTAACCACTTTATCCACTCCTGTACTTCCTCTAGTTTGTGCTACTACCAAAACTCCCAACCTTAATCACTCGCGTCCATCATCCAAAGCTAGTGTCAAGAGCCATCATTCCCGTAGCACCCGTAGTATGTACAGTACCCACAGTCAAAGAACTTGCTATAATTGTGGTTACCGTGGCCATATTGCAATTAATTGTCCTGATAGTCACCCTAAGAGGAGTCGTACTGATGATGAGTACTATTCAGATCTTCCCTACTGTACTTATTATAGAATTCATGGACATGACACATCTGAGTGCAATGCTTTCTACAACCTGCAGTACTCGAGATCTTTCCGTGGCCGTTCCAACCGCAGAGCCAGGAGAGGAAACAGACGTCATGGTTCACAAACTAACCAGAACCAGGCTCATTCTTCCAATTCAGGGGAATCCGAGCACCCAAGTCTACTCGTCCAGTCGTGACAGTAGGTGATAATGAGTACACCATCCCAGTTCAAAATTCCTATGAATCCTTAGCCAGCCTTGAGAATGACAACCCTGCTGTTGATGCTGCTTCACACGTCTCTGACATAGAGGAATTTGGGGATGAAGTAGAAAATGCCTTCTCCGATGACAACCCACCTTTCTGTTTGCACATAACTCCTAACGAAACGATTGGTCCTTTAGTACATGCTTCTCTCCATAATGCGCCCATTCATGTGTTCATGGACTCTGGTGTGCAAGTTAATATCATCAGGTCTAGCTTGTTTAAAGAGAAGCAGTTACGCCGTGTCCTCCTCGTTGAACCAACCGTTCTGTGAAACAAGCCAGAATGAAATACTTTTGGCCACGTATGGCAACTGACATTTCCGAGTATGTTAAGAAATGTAGTGTTTGTATGCAACATAAAGGAAATGTCAATGGTACTAATCCAATCCAAGTGTACCCAACCACTAGCGAACCATGGGAAAGAAATGCCCTTGACTTATTAACCAATTTTAAATGTTCCCTCCAAGGCAACAAACATCTGTGTGTTATGGTAGACCATTTCACCAGATATTGTGAGTTAGTTCCTATTGCAGATAAGACTGCAGAGACAGTAGCTAAAGCGTTTAAAGAACGCATTATCTGCAGGCATACCACCCCTAAGTCCTTAGTAACAGATAATGGAGGTGAATTCTGTAATGAGATTCTTGAAAATTTGTGTACTTTGTACAAGATCTCTAAATCCACCATTGCTCCTCATCATCCTGCCAGCAATGGGTTAGCCGAAAGAACCAATAAGAAAGTACTTGATGTCCTGAGAACCACTATCGACCCCAATAGTAAAACTTGGGATGAAGTCATACCAGATGTTCAATGTGCCATAATTTCTGCTTACAATGCTTCCATAGGTGATACTCCACATTATGAATTGTATGGTGAAGACAAGCATTTACCCTATGAGTTGTTATATTCCACTTCAAAACCTAATTACAACCCTGATGATTTTGTAGCAACTCGTACCAGCATGGCTCAAAGTGTTTTTAGGAGAATCCGTGAAACACTTCATAAATCAACAGCAGAATTTACTAGAGTAACTAATAGCCGTGCTAAGCCATCAAAAGTCAAAGTAGGTTCGAGAGTAATGCTGACAAATTTCAACAAAACATCCGCAATGCCTAAGCTCGATCAAAAGTTTGTAGGACCTTATCGAGTTGTAGAACATATCTCTGGCAATAAGTATAAGGTTAGAGAAATTAGTTCTGGTAAGTACAAAGAATCGCATTTAGATCATATGAAATTAGTATGCGATGTTGATGATATTGCTACCCAGACTAATGTGACAGATGCTGAAAATCCTCTTGACTCTGTACCCTCTACCTCAGATACTCAGTCAGATAATCAACCTGAATGTCGTTACTCCTTGTGTACTCGACAAGTAATGAGAAACCCACAAGTATCTTTTGTAGATACTCGGTCAGATCTCCCTCAGTCAAGGCATGTGTTAGCCATTGCAGAGGAATTCGATCCTCCAAGAGATGATAACCATTCTGCATATGTAAACCTCACCCTCGCAGAATTGGGTTTAAATGTACATAGTCTGTATAACTAGACGTCCGAGATGAAGTAAATTGTCAAATGTTTGTTATTAACTGATTAGTTTTTCAGAATTTTTTTTTTCGTATTCACGTTCCCTCCGTATTCTGAGAATTTGACAGTAATGATCTGAGTGCACCAGATGCCTTTGCTGTTAATTTCACCTTGTATATATATATATTTATTCTTCCTCAGAATCCGTAGAGTGCATGAATACAGATCGATCGATCAATTCCATCCATATTGTACAATGATTTGTTCTTATAGTTTGTAATGCATTATGTTAAAAATCATTATGTTAGAAGTGATTATGTTAACACCCATTACGTAAAATTCATTTTGTTAACTTCCAGTATGATACCATCCATTAGTTCTAAGTTATATATGAATTCGTTATTGTATAGAATCGGCCCAGAACCACCTGCCTGTTCAGCCTATAAGATAGTAGTGTATGTCGAGACGACATACGTAACATGACCAAGCTGTCAGCATAGTTGCTGATCCCTGTGTTGTATAGCATATCATAGTATCATACATGTGCTTTATATAGAAGACCCCTTAGGCCTTTGACTGTATGACATCACGGGATGCAGCTTGAGTGTGAGGCGAGCTACCTCGGCCTCAGTTGGCGTTTGACATAGGCAGGACAAGGCAGAGGCTGGGCTCCATCTCCCATTACCAGAGTCTGACAATATATCGTTACCATCCAACAAGTGTGTCTACCTTCAACCCTCGATATCTCCTTTAAAGAACCCCTACGATACACCCACCCCTCTCTCTCTTATCTTACTGCTGTCACCATGTCATAGAACTCCAGTAGGTTTGTGACACAGGATTTCCCATCCCTGAAACCATGTTGGCTGCTGTTGATGAGATCATTCCTTTCCAGGTGTTCCACCACCCTTCTCATGATAATCTTCTCCATGACTTTGCATACTATGCATGTTAGTGACACTGGTCTGTAGTTTAGTGCTTCATGTCTATCTCCTTTTTTAAAGATTGAGACTACATTTGCTGTCTTCCGTGCCTCAGGCAATCTCCCTGTTTCGATAGATGCATTGAATATTGTTGTTAGGGGTACACATAGCACCTCTGCTCCCTCTCTTAGGACCCATGGAGAGATGTTATCCGGCCCCATTGCCTTTGAGGTATCTAGCTCACTCAGAAGCCTCTTCACTTCTTCCTCGCTTGTGTGTACTGTGTCCAGCACTTGGTGGTGTGCCCCACCTCTCCGTCTTTCTGGAGCCCCTTCTGTCTCCTCTGTGAACACTTCTTAAAATCTCTTGTTGAGTTCCTCACATACTTCACGGTCATTTCTTGTTGCCTCTCCTCCTTCCTTTCTTAGCCTGATTACCTGGTCCTTGACTGTTGGTTTCCTCCTGATGTGGCTGTATAAGAGTTTCGGGTCAGATTTGGCTTTCGCTGCTATGTCGTGTGTGTGTGTGGGTGTGTGCATGTGCGTGAGTATTAGTAAGTGGGTGGTTGACTATGTGCCTGAGTTATCCTCTATATAAGAATTTGTGTATTAATGTGTTAGTGAGATAATGTGATTATGGTGGTGTGAGAGTTTTATTGCATGTCAGTGCATGTGTCTTTGTATGTGTGTTTGTATGTGCATGTTTGTTTAGTAGTTAGTTTAATATGTTTATTATGCACCCCATACCCATCCTGTGTGCGGTAGTCAAAAGATTACAGAGGTACATAATTGGTCCAGGGACTGGACTCCAAAGTTTTGATAGCTGAGCAAGTTACAGAGGTAATGAACTCACAATTTACAAAGGTAATGAACTCACAATTTACAAAGGTAATGAACTCACAATTTACAAAGGTAATGAACTCCAGGTAAGTCTGGTCACAATCATGACAAGTTACAAAGGTATTTACAGATTACAGAGGTACGTAATGGGTCCAGGGACTGGGCCCCCAAAGTTTTGATAGCTGAACTAGGTACAAAGGTAATGAGCTCACAAGTTACAAAGGTAATGAATTCTGTAGAATGGTTACTTACGTTTATACTTTGGCTACAATCATGAACAAATTATAGAGTAATGAGCAATTCACACTTCCACACCCGGTCACAACTGTAATGAGTTATTGGTGCAAATATTGATTGTTGAGTCACACACACACCACACACACACATGTTTGTGTGTGATAAGTAGTCACAAGGTGTCAAGGAGCTTGTCGTTTTGTGTGTACTCATCTATTTGTGGTTGAACGGGTTGAGTCATACCTCCTCGTCCTGCCTCTTCAGTGATCGCTACAAGGTTCTCTCTCTCTCCCTGCTCCATGAGTATTATCATACTTCATCTTAAAACTATGTATGGTTCCTGCCTCCACTATGTCACTTGCCAGACTTTTCCACTTTCTGACAATGTCAGTAGCATTACTGCACTCATATGTAATATACCAGTGTAGTATATTGTAAATTGTATCACCCATATTATATATAAGATTCCTTCAGCTAGGCTCAGTGGCTAGTTTGTGACGTCACCAGGCTATGCCCGTGTGAGTAAGGTATGAGAGAACTCGTCCACACATCGTCCTCAGGCATACAACCAAACAGTTCCGTAACTCTGGAACTATTCTTGTTGCAAACCAATGCACTTTGTTTAATTTCTTGATGTGTTTGACCACGTGTGGTTTCCAAACTGGTGTTACTTACTGAGGTATCGGAACACTATTCACAGGTTTACAAGCGAAAAGATGCTGCAGCGGTTATCTGGTTTAGGTGCTCCTCAGGAGTTGTGTTCGGTATTATAATCACCCAAAGATCTTTTTCATCTAGTAAGGTTTGCTTTCTTTGGCCACTTAGCCTATACTCTGGCTGCGGTGTTCTTTGCCCTTCCCCGATCTTCATGACTTTCCATTTGGTAGGATTAAATTCGAGGAGCCAGTTGCTGAACCAGGCTTACAGCCTGTCCAGGTCTCTTTAAAATCATGCTTGATCCTCATCTGTTTTAATTCTCCTCATTAACCTCACATCATCTGCAAACAGGGACACTTGTGAGTCTATCGCTCCCATCATATCATTCACATTTACGAAAAATAAGACTGGTCTTAGAACTGATCCCTGTGGAACCCACCTCGGTGCAGGTGCCCACTCTGACACCTTTTCAAGTACCATAACTCGTTGCCTCCCTGTCTGGTATTCTCTGATTCATTGCAGTGCCCTTCCTGTTATACGTGCCTGATCCTCTAGCTTTTGCACTAATCTTTTGTGAAGAACTGTGTTAAAGGCCTTCATGCAGTCCAAGTAAATGCAATCTACCCACCGCTCCCTCTCGTGTCTTACTTAAGTTACCTTGTCATAAAACATCAAAAGGTTTGTAACACAGGATTTTCCTTCAGTGAATCCGTGCTGGTTGTCGTTTATAAGCGTTTATAAGTTATTAAGTGCCCCACCACTCTCCATATGATAATCTTTTCCATGACTTTTGCATAATATACTAGTTAGGGACACTGGTCTGTAGTTTAGTGCTTCATCTCTGTCTCAATTCTTAAAAATGGGGACTACATTTGCCGTCTTCCATACCTCAGGTATTTGCCCAGTTTCAGTGGATGTGCTTGAAATTGTTATTGGCATACACTGTGTCTCTGCTCCCTCTCTAAGGACCCATGGAGAGATGTCCGGTCCCACTGCCTTTAAGGTGTCAAGTTCATCTTGCAGCTTCTTCCTGTCTTACTCGGTTGTGTGTATTTCATCCAACAATTATTGGAGTACAAATTGCTGATGTTCCCCACTTTTCTGGCTTTCATGGTTCCTACTGTCTCCATTGTAAATGGTTCTTTAAATCTCTTGTTGAGCTCCTCACATACTTCTCGGCTCCCTTCCTTTTCTCACCTTGATTACCTGGTCCTTGACTGTTGTTTTCCTCCTGATGTGCCTATGCAACAGCTTCAGGTCAGGCTTGGCTTTCAGCGCTATGTCGTTTTTGTATTGTTGCTGGGTCCCCCTTCTTATCTGTGCAAATTCCTTTCTGGCTTTTCAACTAATCTCTTTATTTTCCTGGGTCCTTTGTTTTCTGTACTTCTTTAATTCTCTAGTGCACTTAGTTTTTTCCCTCACTACACCTTTGAGTAAACTAAGAGCTCATTCTGGTTCTCCCATTATTTCTGTTGCTCTTGGAAACAAGCCTCTCTGACTCCTTGCATTTTGTTGTCATATATTCCATCATTTCGTTTACTGATTTTCCTACCAATTCTCTTTCCAACTGAACCTCTTGCAGGAAGTTTCTCATGCCTGTGTACTCCCCCCTTTTGTAGTTTGCCTTTTCCCATCCTACTCCTCTTACTCTCTCCACTTGTAACTATGTATTCAAGCTCAGAACTACATGATCGCTAGCTCCCAGGGGCCTTTCATATGTGATGTCCTCGATGTCAGAGCCACCCAAGGTGAATAAGGGGTTCAGTCTTGCTGGTTCATTGTTACCTCTCTCTCTCCGGTAGTGTCCCTAACATGTTGATGCATGAGGTTTTCCAGTACCACATCCATCATCTTCACTCTCCATTTTTCGGGATCCCCATGTGGCTCCAGCTTTGCCCAGTCAGTCTCCTTGTGACAGAAATTACCCATAATTAGTAACTTTGATCTACCCGTGTGAGCTCTTCTGGCCATCTCAGCTAGTGTGTCCACCATTGCTCTGTTGCTCTCTTCATATTCTTTTCTTGGCCTCCAGTAGTTCTGTAGCGGGTTGTACATCACTGCAATGACTACCTTATGTCCCCCAGACTGAATTGTACCTACTATGTAGTCCCCTTCTCCAATTTCGTCCATTTCTTCGAGTTCCTAAAATCCATATCAGTTATAATGAGCAGTGCAATTCCTCCTCCCCCTCTGCTCCCTTTGTCTTTCCTCAGGATTTAATATCTAGGTGGGAAGATTGTGTCTGTTGTCACCACAGTGAGTTTCTTTTCTGTGAGTGTTATGATGCCTGGGAACATCTCCTTGATTCTCTCATGCAACTCCATTCCTGTGTGTGTGTGTCTCTGTGTGTGTATACTCATCTATTTGTGGTTGCAGGGGTTGATTCATAGCTCCTGGCCCCGCCTCTCCAATGTTTGCTACTAGGTCCTCTCCCTGCTAATTGAACTTTATCAAACCTCGTCTTAAAACTATGTATGCTTCCTGCTTCCACTACGTCACTTTCTAGGCTGTTCCACTTCCTGACAACTCTATGACTGAAGAAGTACTTCCTAACATCCCTTTGACTCATAGCAGTATTCCTCTTCCAATTGTGATCCTCTGTTTCTGTGTCCCATCTCTGGAACATCCTGTCTTTGTCCACCTTGTCAATTCCTTACAGTATTTTATATGTCGTTATCACGTTTCCCGTGACCCTCCTGTTCTCCAGTGTCGTCAGGCTTATTTCCCCTTAACCTTTCTTCTTAGGACCATCTCCTCAGATATGGGTTTAGTCTTGTTGAAAACTTTTGCATTTGTTCTAATTTCTTGACGTGCTTTCCCATGTGTGGATTCCAAACTGGTGCTGCATACTCCAATACAGGTCTCACGTATATGATGTACAGAGTCTTGAACGATTCCTTACTGAGGTATCGGAATGCTACTCTTAGGGCTGCCACACGCCCGTATGCTGCAGCAGTTATTTGATTGATGTGTGCCTCATGAGATGTGCTCGGTATTATACTCACCCTAAGATCTTTTTTCTTGAGTGAGGTTTGCAGTCTTTGGCCACCTAGCCTACACTCTGTCTGCAGTCTTCTTAGCTCTTCCCTTATCTTTATGACTTTGCATTTCACGGGGTTAAATTCAAGAACCAGGTTTATAGTATGTCCAAATCTCTTTGTAGTCCTACCTGATCTTCGACCGATTTAATTTTTCTCATTAACTTCACATCATCTGCAAACAGGGGCACTTTTGAATCTGTCCCTTTCATTATGTCTTTCATATATACCAAAACCAGCAAAGGTCCTAGGACTGACCCCAGTGGAACCCCGCTCGTCACAGGAGTCCACTCTGACAACTCGTCACGTACCATGATTCGTTGTTGTCTCTCTGTCAGGTATTCTCTGATCCATTGCAGTGCCTTTCCTGTTATGCGTGCCTGATCCTCTAGCTTTTGCATTAACCTCTTGAGAGGAACTGCGTCAAAGGCCGTCTTGCAGTCCAAGAAAATGCAGTCTATTCACCATTCTCTCTCGTGCCTTATTTCTGGTACAAAGCATTAAAACTCCAGTAGGTTAAGACACAGGATTTTCCTTCCCTGCATCCATGCTGGTTGTCATTTATAAGATTACATCTTTCTAGGTGCTCCACCACTCTCCTGCTGTTGATCTTCTCCATGACTTTGCCAAGTGTGTGTGTACACAGTGTATAAAGTCTTGAACAATTCCTTACTGAGGTACCAGAATGCTATTCTCAGGTTTGTCAGGCGACCATATGCCGCAGCAGTTATCTGGTCAATGTGTGCTTCTGGAGACATACTCGGTATTATATTCACTCGAAGATCTTTCTCTTTGACTGAGGTTTGCAGTCTTTGGCTTAACTTGTACTCTATCTGCGATCTTCTTTGCCCTTCTCCGATCTTCATGACTTTGCATTTGGTGGGGTTAAATTCTAGGAGCCAGTTGCTGGACCACACATCCAGCCTGTCCATGTCTATTTGTAGACCTGTCTGGTCTGCATCTGATTTAATTCTTCATTAACTACACATCATCTGCAAACAGTGACACTTCCGAGTCTATCCCTTGGGCAATATCATTCACATATACCAAAAATAGCATTGGTCCCCGGACTGACTGACCCCTGTGGGACCCCGCTCGTCACAGGCGCCCACTGTCATACCTCGTCACGGACCATGACTCGCTGTTGCCTCCCTGTTAGGTATTCTCTGATCCATTGCAGGGCCCTTCCTGTTATATGTGCTTGATCCTCTAACTTCTGTACTAATCTCTTGTGAGGAACAGTTTCGACGGCCTTCTTGCTTCTTACTTCAGTTACCTTGTCATAAAACTCTAGTAGGTTTATGACACAGGATTTGCCTTCCATGAATCCATACTTGCTGGCATTCATAATCTTGCTCCGCTCCAGGTGCTCCACCACTCTTCTCCTGATAATCTTCTCCATGACTTTGCATACTATACATGTCAATGACACTGGTCTATAGTTTAGTGCTTCATTTCTGTCTCCTTTCTTAAAGATGGGGACTACATTTGCCATCTTCCATACTTCAGGTAGTTGCCCAGTTTCAAGGGCAGTTTTGAAGATTTAGGTTAGTGGCACACACAGTATCTCTACTCCCTCTCTAAGGACCCATGGGGAGATGTTGCCCAGTCCCACCGCCTATGAGGTATCAAGGTCACTTAAGAGCTTCTTCACCTCCTCCTCAGTTGTGTGTAATTCATCCAACACTTCTTGGTATATCCCTTGTTGGTGTACCCCACTGTTTTGTCTTCCCAGTGTCCCTCAGCCTCCACTGTAAATACTTCCTGAAATCTCATGTTGAGCTCCTAACATAATTCTTGGTCATTTCTTGTGAGCTCCCCACCTTCTTTCCTCAGCCTGATTACCCGATTCTTGACCGTTGTCTTCCTCCTGATGTGGCTGTACAGCAGTTTTGGGTCAGACTTGACTTTCGATGCTATGTCGTTTTCGTACTGCCGCTGGGCCTCCCTCCTTATCAGTGCATACTCGTTTCTGGCTCGTCGATTATTCTCTTTATTTTCCTGAATCCTTTGCCTTCTGTAATTTTTCCATTCTCTAGAGCACTTAGTTTTTGCCTCCTTACACCTTCAGATAAACCAAGGGCTCGTTCTGCTCTTCTCGTTGTTTCTGTTACCCTTAGGAACAAACCTTTCCTGTGCCTTCTTGCATTTTGTTGTTACCTAGACCATCATATCATTTACTGACTTTCCTACCAACTCTCGTTTGCACCGAACTTCATGCAGGAAGGTCCTCATACCTGTGTAGTGTCCCCCTTTTATAGTTTGGTTTTTGCTTGTCTACTCCTGTTACCCTCTCCACCTGTAGCTTCACGATGTATTCAAAGCTCAGAACCATGTGGTCACTAGCTCTAAGGGGCCTTTCATATGTGATGTCCTCTATATCTTAGCTACTCAGGGTGAACACAAAGTCCAGTCTTGCAGGTTCATTCTCCCCTCTCTCTCTGGTAATGTGCCTAACATGTTGGTGCATAAGGTTTGCCAGAATCACATCCATCATCTTTGGCTCCAGGTTTTCCCAACCAATCTCCCTGTGGTTGAAGTCGCCCATAGCCAGTAACTCCACTCTACTCAAGTGAGCCCTTTTTGTCACCCTTTTTGTCACCTAGTGTGTCCACCATTGCTCTGTTGCACTCATCATATTCCTCTCTTGGCCTCCTGCAGTTCTGTGGTGTGTTATACTTCACTGCAATGACTACCTTAATTAAGTTCCCCTGATTGAACTGTACCTACTATGTAGTCCCTCCAATCTCATCCATTCCTTCCATTTCTTGATAACCCCACTGGTTTTTAGTAGCCAGTGCAACCCCTCTTCCCCCTCTGCTCCTTCTATCCTTTCTCAGAATCTGATATCTGAGTGGGAAGATTGCATCTGTCATTGTCCCATTGAGTTTTGTTTCTGTGACTGCTTTGACATCTGGGGACATCTCCTTGATTCTTTCATGCCACTCCTCACATTTATTCGTTATTCCATCTGCATTCACGTACCAAACCTTCAACTTCTTTTCTATAACTGTGGTCTGGGGAGAAAAGTGGGTTAGGGGCAGCAGGTGCCACGGTGGGGGCCTATAGGGGGTTGCTGTAGGTGTGAGGGTCAGTTGTGTGGGGGTGGGGGCAGAGGGTCTATGAGGGGTTACAGTAGGGGTGGGGGTTGTGGTGAGGGGGATGGGAATAGAGGGTACAGTGTGGGTTACTGTGGGGGTGGGGTGTGTGATGAGGGGGATGGGGGAGAGGGTACATTGTGTGGGTTACTGTTGGTTTCTGTGGGTTGGTGGGGTTTGAGCTGAAGGGGATGTGTGGGTTACTGTGGATTTCTGTGGGGGTTTGTGCTGAGGGGGATGGGGCAAAGGGTTGAGTGAGCGGATTTTGTGTTAGGTTGTTTGATTGCTTTGGGATTGCCATGGTCGGGTTCCTTCTGTGGGTGGTATGGAAGGGGTTGTGTTTGTTCTTCTACCTGAGCCTGATTTCCCGTGCTCCCCACCTTCCTTGCCTCCCATTCCTCCTTGCAACGTTGCACCCTCTCTTCCAGTATCATCATTTCTTCTTGTGCTCTCTCTTGGTCGAGGTACACACTCCAGAACTATTGTTTGTCCTTTAGGCATGCTTTCTCCTGCAGGATCCGGTTTCGAGCTGACTCTGCCTTGAAAATCACTTTGACTGGATGCTTTTTTCCTCTCACAAACCACCCAATTCTTCGAAAATTTCTCAGCTGGTTCATGTCGTTCTTTCCTATTGCTTTCATGATGTTTTCAATCATTTTTTTTCTTCCTGTTTCCTTGCCTCATAAGTTTCCCCATCTACTTCTTGGAGCCCATAGACAAAAACTGCCCTCTTCCTTTCGTCCTCCCACTGTACTTCCCAGAGCATCCTCCGATATGAATTAATTCCTGCTACTGATGCATTGCTTCCCACTGTCTTTTCCCTATCCAGTGTCCCTGTGCTTATCTGTTCCTGGACATGGCAGTTGTCCATTAGAGCCTCTGTGTATAGCCTGGCTCCTTCATTGTTTTTGGCCCCCTCATTAGTTCCAGCTGTTCTCCCTGCCTTTCTCTGGGCCCCACTTGGATCCAATAGAGTCATCTCTTGCAGTACATCTCCTTTGTTTCCTACTGTCCCCTCATCAGTGACTGATGTAGCAGTTGTTTGTGTCGTGGCTGTACTGTCCTTTGGTTCTTTACACTGTTTCAGACTTTTTAGTTCTTCTACTAGCTCTGTATCTTAGCTTCAGCTGCTGTGATTTGAAATTCCCATTTCCTGCTCTCCTCAGCTATTTTCTCTTCCATTTTCTTGCTGAGCTCTTCCATCCTCCTCCCCCACTCCTCGTATCTTCTCATGAGTTCTGCCTCCCAGTCTTCTCTCCCAGGTCCACCCCTCTCTTCATCCACCAGTCCTCTGGTTCTCCATCCTGGTTTTTGGTGTCATCTGTTTTTTCCCACAGACGGAAGAGTGCATGTGTGGAGGTGGTGTTTGTTGTGGGGAGGGAGGGGTGTTTGTTGTGAAAGGGAAGGGAATAGACTAGTGAGCAGGAGGGGGACAGCAGCAGCAGTTTGTGTGTACTCACCTATTTGTACTCACCTATTTGTGGTTGCAGGGGTCGAGTCTTAGCTCCTGGCCCCGCTTCTTCACCGGTTGCTACTGGGCCCTCTCTCTCCCCGCTCCATGAGCTTTATCAAACCTCGTCTTAAAACTGTGTATGGTTCCTGCCTCCACTACGTCATTTTCTAGGCTATTCCACTGCCTTACAACTCTATGACTGAAGAAATACTTCCTAATATCTCTCTGACTCATTTGTGTCTTCAACTTCTAATGGTGGCCTCTTGTTTCTGTGTCCCCTCCCTGGAACATCCTGTCTTTGTCCACCTTGTCTATTCCACGCAGTATTTTATATGTCGTTATCATGTCTCCCTGACCTCCTGTCCTCCAATGTCGTCAGGCCGATTTCCCTTAATCTTTCTTCATAGGACATTCCCCTTAGCTCTGGAACTAACCTTGTGGCAAACCTTTGTACTTTCTCCAGTTTCTTGACGTGCTTTATCAAGTGCGGGTTCCAAACAGGTGCTGCATACTCCAGTATGGGCCTGACATACACGGTGTACAGTGTCTTGAACGATTCCTAACTAAGGTATCGGAATGCTGTTCTCAGGTTTGCCAGGCGCCCATATGCTGCAGCAGTTATCTGATTGATGTGTGCTTCCGGAGACATGCTCGGTGTTATGCTCACCCCAAGATCTTTCTCCTTGAGTGAGGTTTGCAGTCTTTGGCCACCTAGCCTATACTCTGTCTGTGGTCTTCTGTGCCCTTCCCCTATCTTCATGACTTTGCATTTGGCAGGATTAAATTCGAGAAGCCATTTGCTGGACCAGGTGTCCAGTCTGTCCAGGTCTCTTTGAAGTCCTGCCTGGTCCTCATCAGATTTAATTCTCATTAACTTCACATCATCTGCAGTGTGTGTGTGTGTGTGTGTGTGTGTGTGTGTGTGTGTGTGTGTGTGTGTGTGTGTGTGTGTGTGTGTGTGTGTGTGTGCGTGTGTACTCATCTATTTGTACTCACCTATTTGTGGTTGCAGGGGTCGAGTCGCAGCTCCTGGCCCCGCCTCTTCGCTGATTGCTACTAGGTGTTCAGTGGTCAGTCGTCACAGTGTTCAGTGGTCAGTCGTCACGTGAGGTCACAGACCCTGAGCTGCTTTGGGGATTAGCGTGGACGGTTACAAAGCATGGCTTGCTTCTGCAGTGTTTTAAAAAACTGAGGTTGGAGAGTTGAAGGAGGAGGGTCTTGCTTCTCCAGGAGGAGATTAGGAGGCTGAAGGTCCACCTCAATGGGCCTGGGAGAGAGTGTGAGGTGGTTGGAGATGTGGGGAATGAGGCTTCTAGCAGTGAGGTGCAGTCTGTCTCTCACTGTGAGGAGGCTGTAGGTGGGGAGGTAGCAACGGCTACCAGCAGTGAGGTGCAGCCAGCACCTGCTACAAGTGGCGAGTTGTTCACAGTAATGGGGGGCGCATCAGAGTAAGGAAAGTTAAGAGTGAAGATCTGAAGGTAGGAAATCGCTTCTCTGTTCTCCAGGATGAATGTACTTCAGTGGCCAGTGAAGGTAAGGGTACTACTGCCCCTGCTAAGGGAAGGTAAGCGCATTCTTGGGGTTTGGGTGACTCTCGGGTTTAAGATATGTTACCGTGCTTTTGTAATAGGAATAAGAAGATGAGAGATAGAGTGTGCTCCCTGGAGCTGGTGTTGGGGACATTGTCAACAGACTGGATAATATCATGTCAGGTAATGGGAACAAGCCCATTATCTGTCTCAGTGCTGGTGGAAATGATATTGGGAAGGGTAGGAGAGAAGAGCTGCTAGTTAAGTACAGGTCAGCTATAGATTTCATTAATCTAAGGGAGGGATCCCAATCATATGTAGCATCTTGCCTAGAAGGGGAGTAGGAAATGAATGGTTGTCTAGGGCAATTGGTGTAAATTGCTGGCTAGACAGATACTGCAAGGAACTTGCAAATCCCATTCATTGACAACTGGAACAACTTTTATGGCAAACATGATATGTATGCAAGGGATGGGGTTCATCTCTCTGGGGCAGGGGTGGTAGCACTTGCAGACTCGATTGAGAAGGCCATTGGTGAAATGCCTATGATTTTAAACTGATGGAAGATAGAGGTATGGGTGTGTGTGGGAAACAAGCAGGTTGCAACACTAGGGTTGGAAAACAGTAAATGTATAAAAGGCATTCAGCATGAAGTTATAAATAAAGACAATAGAACAGGTCAGCAAACAAAGGGGGACAGCAGAGGGCAGCAAGGGACTAGCTCCCTTAAGGTTTACTATAAAAATAGCAGGAGTGTTTGAAATAAGATAGATGAGCTAAGATTAATTGCAAGTGCAGGAAACATAGATATTATTGCTATAACAGAGACCTGGCTCAATCTGAAAGATAGAGAGATGCCCTCTGAATGTCACATACAAGGCTATAAATTATTCCACACTGACAGGGTCAACAGGAAAAGGGGGTGGAGTAGCGATGTATGTCAGAGACAATTTAAAAATTTTTGTGTTAGACAAGATATTAAAATTAGAAGCGTCAGCCACTGAATCTGTTTGGTTACAGCTTCTCGAGGGCCCAGAAAAACTAATTTTGGGTGTGATTTTTCAGGGCCCCAAATCTTGATAGGGAGTGCAGTAAACTTCTATGGGACGAAATTCGTAAGGCATCTACTACGAAAATGTTGTGCTAATGGGAGATTTCAACTATAGACAGATTGACTGGGGCAATTTGACAGGAAATTTAGAGTCGGGTGACTTTCTTGATACGATCCAGGATTGTTTTTTTTAAAACAGTTTTGTGACAGAGCCAACTAGGGAAATAACCTCCTTGACTTGGTTCTTGCCAGTAGGGAAACATAATTAATAATCTTGAGGTTAATGATGACTTGGGGAGAGTGATCACAAATCACTCAGTTTTTAACATATCCCTGGAATTCCCCTAAAAATGGCAATCAAGTCTCCGTCCCTGACTTTCGCTTGGCTGATTTCATAGGACTGAAAAATTTACTTAGGTGGGCTGAACTGGAATGACCTGACTAGGGGTCAGGTAGGTGGTGATGGTTTCCGATATGATGCTTTCCAGGGCATAGTTCTAGCTGCTCAGTCAAATTATGTTCCAAATAGGGAAATCAATCAAACAAAAATGATCCTAAATGGATGAACAATAGATTAAAATATCTGATTGGTCAAAAGAGAGGCATATAAGGCAAATCAAAAGAGGAGAGGGGCAATTAAGAAATCGATATATTCAGTTAAAGAGAGAAAAAAAAAAGGGAATTAGAAAAGCAAAAAGAAAATTATGAGGTTAAAGTTGCAAGAGAATTTGAAGACTAACCAAAAGGGTTCTTTCAGGTATACAGAAGTAAGTCAGGGACAAGATAGGCCCACTCAAAAGTTCCTCGGGTCAGCTCACTGACGTGATAAGGAATGTGTAGAATTTTTAACCATACTTCCTTCAGTTTTTACACAGGAGGATACCAGCGATATTCCAGTAATGTTTAATTATGTAGAACAGGACGATAAATAAACTGTGCACTATTGGGGTCACAGTTGACATGGTTCCTTAGGCAAATAGATAAATTAAAACCTAACAAATCCCCAGGCCCTGATAACTGTATGCAAGGGTTCTAAAGGAATGAAAAGAGGAGCTTAGCACACCTTTGGCTAATCTTTTCAACATATCACTACAAACTGGCATGGTGCCAGATAAGTGGAAAATGGCAAATGTGACCTATTTTCAAAACAGGTGGGCAGGTCCTTAGCTTCGAACTATAGACCAATAAGCCAACCTCCATAGTGGGAAAATTTTGGAATCAATAATTGCCCAGGCAGTTCGTAGCCACCTTGAAAAGCATAAATTAATCAACCCAATCTCAGCATGGTTTTACAAAGGGGCGTTCCTGCCTTACGAATTTTTTAACTTTTTTCACTAAGGTATTTGAGGAGGTAGATCATGGTAATGAATATGATATTGTGTATATGGACTTCAGTAAGGCTTTTGACAGGGTCCCCATCAGAGACTATTGAGGAAAAATTAAAGCACATGGAATAGGAGGAGGGAAATTTTTTCCTGGATAGAGGCAATGGTTGACAAATAGGCAGCAGAGAGTTTGCATAAATGGGGAGAAATCAGAGTGGGGAAGCGTCCGAGCGGTGTTCCACAGGGGTCAGTGTTGGGCCCCTGCCCGTTCACAATCTACATAAAAAGACATAGATAGGGCATAAAGAGCGACATCGGCAAGTTTGCCCATGACACCAAATAGGCCGTCGAATTCATTCTGACGAGGACATTCGAGCACTCCAGGGAAAATTTGAATAGACTGATGCAGTGGTCGGAGAAAATGGCAGATGCAGTTTAATATAGACAAAATGCAAAGTTCTAAATGTTGGACAGGACAATAACCATGCCACATATAAACTAAATAATGTAGATCTTAATATTACGGATTGCGAAAAAGATTTAGGAGTTCTGGTTAGCAGTAATCTGAAACCAAGACAACAGTGCATAAGTGTTCGCAATAAAGCTAATAGAACCCTTTGGGCTTCATATCAAGAAGCATAAATAATAGGAGCCCTCAGGTTGTTCTTCAACTCTATACATCCTTGGTTAGGCCTCATTTAGATTATGCTGCACAGTTTTGGTCACCGTATTCCCAGAATGGATATAAATTCTCTGGAAATGTACAAAGGAGGATGACAAAGATGATCCCATGTATCAGAAACCTTCCCTATGAGGATAGACTAAGGGCCCTGAAACTGCACTCTCTAGAAAGACGTAGAATTAGGGGGGATATGATTGAGGTTTATAAGTGGAAGACAGGGAAAAAATAAAGGGGGTGTAAATAGTGTGCTGAAAATATCTAGCCTAGACAGGACTCGCAGCAATGGTTTTAAGTTGGAAAAATTCAGATTCAGGAGGGATATAGGAAGTACTGGTTTGGTAATAGAGTTGTGGATGAGTGGAACAAACTCCCAAGTACCGTTATAGAGGCCAGAACGTTGTGTAGCTTTAAAAATAGGTTGGATAAATACATGAGTAGATGTGGGTGGGTGTGAGTTAGACCTGATAGCTTGTGCTAACCGGTCGGTTGCCGTGTTCCTCCCTTAAGTCAATGTGACCTGACCTGACTAGGTTGGGTGCATTGGCTTAGGCCGGTAGGGACTTGGACCTGCCTCGCATGGGCCAGTAGGCCTTCTGCAGTGTTCCTTCGTTCTTATGTTCTTATGTTCTTATGTCCTCTCTCTCCCTGCCCCATGAGCTCTATCATACCTCGCCTTAAAACTATGTATGGTTCCTGCCTCCACTACATCACTTTCTAGGCTATTCCATGGCCTGAGTACTCTATGACTGAAGAAATACTTCCTAACATCCCTTTGATTCATCTGAGTCTTCAACTTCCAATTGTGACCTCTTGTGTCTTGTCCCTTCTCTGGAACATCCCGTCTTTGTCCACCTCGTCTATTCCTTGCAGTATTTTATATGTCGTTATCATGCCTCCCCTGACCCTCCTGTCCTCCAGTGTCGTCAGGCCGATTTCCCTCAACCTTTCTTCATAGGACAATCCCCGTAGCTCTGGGACTAGTCTTGTTGCAAACCTTTGCACTTTCTCTAATTTCTTGACGTGCTTGACTAGGTGTGGATTCCAAACTGGTGCTGCATACTCCAGTATGGGCCTGACGTAGATGGTATACAGAGTCTTAAACGAATCCTTACTGAGGTATCGGAACGCTATCCGTAGGTTTGCCAGGCGCCCGTATGCTGCAGCAGTTATCTGATTGATGTGCGCCTCAGGAGATATGCTCGGTGTTATACTCACCCCCAGATCTTTTTCCTTGAGTGAGGTTTGCAGTCTTTGGCCATCTAAACTATATTGTGTCTGCGGTCTTCTTTGCCCTTCCCCAATCTTCATGACTTTGCATTTGGCAGGGTTAAATTCAAGGAGCCAGTTGCTGGACCAGGCTTGTAGCCTGTCCAGGTCTCTTTGTAGTCCTGCCTGATCCTCGTCCGATTTGATTCTTCTCATTAACTTCACATCATCTGCAAACAAGGACACTTCTGAGTCTATCCCTTCCGTTATGTCGTTCACATATACCAAGAACAGCACAGGTCCTAGGACTGACCCCTGTGGAACCCCGCTTGTCACAGGCGCCCACTCTGACACCTCGTCGCGTACCATGACTCGTTGTTGCCTCCCTATCAGATATTCTCTGATCCATTGCAGTGCCTTTCCTGTTATGTGTGTTTGTGTGTGTGTGTGTGTGTGTGTGAGTGTGTGTACTCACCTAATTGTACTCACCTAATTGTGGTTGCAGGGGTCGAGACTCAGCTCCTGGCCCCCCTCTTCACTGATCGCTACTGGGTCCTCTCTCTCTCTGCTTCCTGAGCTTTGTCATACCTCTTCTTAAAACTATGTATGGTTCCTGCCTCCACTACTTCACTTGCTAGGCTATTCCACTTGCTGACAACTCTATGACTGAAGAAATACTTCCTAACGTCCCTGTGACTCGTCTGAGTCTTCAGCTTCCAGTTGTGACCCCTTGTCCCTGTGTCCCCTCTCTGGAACATCCTATCTCTGTCCACCTTGTCTATTCCCCGCAGTATCTTGTATGTCGTTATCATGTCTCCCCTGACCCTTCTGTCCTCCAGTGTCGTCAGTCCGATTTCCCTTAACCTTTCCTCGTACGACATTCCCTTGAGCTCTGGGAGTAGCCTTGTTGCAAACCTTTGTACTTTCTCTAACTTCTTGACGTGCTTGACCAGGTGTGGGTTCCAGACTGGCGCTGCATACTC
Organism: Cherax quadricarinatus; assembly: GCF_026875155.1. Taxonomy (NCBI): domain Eukaryota; kingdom Metazoa; phylum Arthropoda; class Malacostraca; order Decapoda; family Parastacidae; genus Cherax; species Cherax quadricarinatus. The sequence continues at coordinate 33,558,277 of NC_069454.1, read as the reverse complement.
CAGTATGGGCCTAACATACACAGTGTACAGTGTCTTGAACAATCCCTTATTAAGGTATCGGAACGCTATTCTCAGGTTTGCCAGGTGCCCGTATGCTGCAGCAGTTATTTGGTTGATGTGTGCCTCCGGTGATGTGCTCGGTGTTATGGTCACCCCAAGGTCTTTCTCCCTGAGTGAGGTCTGTAGTCTTTGTCCACCTAGCCTATACTCTGTCTGCGGTCTTCTTTGCCCCTCCCCAATCTTCATGACTTTGCATTTGGCTGGATTGAATTCGAGAAGCCAGTTACTGGACCACATGTCCAGACTGTCCAGGTCTCTTTGCAGTGGTGCCTCATCCTCGTCCGATTTAATTCTTCTCATCAACTTCACATCATCTGCGAACAGGGACACTTCAGAGTCTATTCCTTCCATCATGTCGCTCACATATATCAAAAATAGCACTGGTCCTAGAACTGACCCCTGTGGGACCCCGCTCGTAACAGGCGCCCACTGTGATACCTCTTCATGTACCATGACTCGTTGCTGCCTCCCTGTCAGGTATTCCCTTATCCATTGCAGTGCCCTCCCTTTTACATGCGCCTGATCCTCCAGCTTCTGCACTAATCTCTTGTGGGGAACTGTGTCAAAGGCCTTCCTACAGTCTAGGGAAACGCAATCTACCCACCCCTCTCTCTCGTGTCTTACTTCTGTTACCTTGTCATAAAACTCCAGGAGGTTTGTGATACAGGATTTGCTTTCCATGAACCCATGCTGGTTTTCATATATAATCTTGTTCCTTTCCAGGTGTTCGACCACTCTCCTCCTGATAATCTTCTCCATGACTTTGCACACAATACATGTCAGAGACACAGGTCTGTAGTTCAGTGCCTCGTTTCTGTTTCCTTTCTTAAATATGGGGACTACATTAGCTGTCTTCCATTTCTCAGGTAGTTGCCCAGTTTCAAGGGATGTGTTGAAGATTGTGGTTAGAGGCATGCACAGCATCTTTGCTCCTTCTCTAAGGACCCATGGGGAGATGTTGTCCGGTCCCATCGCCATTGAGGTGTCAAGGTCACGAGTTTCTTCACCTCCTCCTCAGTTGTTCGTATGTCATCCAACACTTGTTGGTATATTCCCTCTTGATGTTCCCTTCTGTGCTCTCTTCCCACAGCCCTTCCTGTCTCTACTGTAAAAACTTCCTTAAATCTCCTGTTCAGCTCCTCACATACCTCCTGAACATTTCTTGTGAGTTCTCCACCTTCTGTCCTTAATCTGATCACCTGGTCTTTGACTGTTGTCTTCCTCCTGATGTGGCTATACAACAGTTTCGGGTCAGTCTTGATTCTCGATGCTTTGTCATTTTCTTCTGTCGCGGGGCCCCCTCCTTTCCGTGCTTACCATTCCTGGCTCTGCGACTATTCTCCCTTTTTTCTTGTGTTTCTCCCTTCTGTATTTTTTTCCATTCTTATGCATTTTTTTTTTTTTGCCCCCTTACACCGTGGGAAAAACCAGGGGCTCTTTTCTGGTTTCCCTTGTTCTGTTGCCCTTGGGGATAAATTTTCCCAAAGTCCTTGATTTTGTTGTTATGTATTCCATCATTTCATTTATGGCTTTCCTCCCAGTTCTCTGCCCCATGGACTCCCGCAAAAAGTTCTTCAACCCGGTAGCCCCCTCTTTTTAGTCAGGTTTTTCCCTTCAACTCCTGTTATTCTCCCCATTGAGCTCTACTATTATTCAAAGCACAGAACCACGTGGTCGCTAGCCCAGGGGACTTCTACTTGTTTGTCCCAGTCTTAGCCCCCCAGGGTAAACACAAGGCCAATCTGCTGGTTCATCCTCCCCTCTCCTCTGGTAGTGTCCTTAACTTGTTGGGCATGAGGGTTTTCCCCGCACCCAAATCAAATCCTGGCTCTCCATGTTTCAGGACCCCCCTGTGGTCCGGTTTTCCCAGCATATCCTGTGGTTGAAATCCCCCCAAAAAAAAAAACTTTTCTCTGCGGAATGAGTCTTCTTGCCCCTCAGCAAGTGTGTCAACCATGCTCTGTTTTCTTCTTTTTTCCCTTTTTGGCCTCCTGCAGTTTTGTGGTGGGATTATACATCACTGCAAGACCCTTTGTGTTCCCCAGACGAAGTGTACCTGCTATGTAGTCTCTTTCTCCCGTCTCATCTATGCCTTCCCCTTTTTCTCGAATTCCATTTTTTTTACGAGCAGCAAAACCCCCCCCCCCCCCCCCATTTTCTTCTCATGATCTGGTATCTGGTGGAAGATTGCTCTGTTTTTGTCTCGTGAGTTTTGTTTTGTAACTGCATGATGTTGGGGGCTTTTCATTGTTTCTTTTTTGCCCTTCCTCTGTTTATTCATTAAACCCTCTGCGTTTGTGTACCAACCTTCAACTTTTGTTTAAAAACTGTAATGTGGTCAGGGGGTGGGGGAGTGTGTGTGGGTGTGTGTGTGTGTGTGTAAATTTTAATATTTTAAGTTATAAGTATTGTATACCTCATGTAAACGATATTTCTACAATACTACTCGGTTTTTTTTATGACAGCTTCACAATTACATCTTAACCTGCAATTTTTCCCTCAGGAAAAAATGGGATCCCCCGGGGCAACATATTGGGTGAAGAGAATTATCGGGGTTTTTAAGCATTGTGGGCATTACTTGCAGTTGAATCTTAAAATCATTATCTCCCCCCACCCCCTTTTTCTTTCTCTCTCTCTCTCTCTCTCTCTCTCTCTTTTTTTGTAAATGGTCCAAGTCGGGTCGAAACGTTCATCATAAGCTTTCTCTTCTAAGTGCAGGATATTTGAGTATTGTTCCAGTTACTGTACTGTCCTTTTTTTTTATTGTTGGTAGTTGAAAGCTGCGCTTCCATACATGAGTGTCCTCGGATCATGACAACCCACCCGAACTGTGGGTTCATAATCTTTGTAAGATCGTGGTTTGAATTAGATAAGGCATTGTGAAGTTGTTCTCTTCTTGAGGAGGGAGAATGTGCCAAGCTCTATTCCCGGTTGATCGCAGCCTGGTAAAATGATTCAATATCACTTGTTTCGTGGTTCCCATGTACTATACAAACCTGCTTGTGGAGATGGTATTCAAACGGAGGGGCGAAATTAGCCTGAGGCTTGCGTTACCACGACTTTCCTTTTATCATGACCCTAAGGTCTACTGGGGTGCATAAATTCTTGTCAGGATCGATGGTTACGTGGTTCAAAGCAATGTGAAAAAGCCCTGAAGGATAAAACCAACCACCAGGGCTCCCAGTACCAATTTTGACCTCCCTGATATTTCAGCCTGTGAAGAAAATTTACCCTACAGGATGCTGATGTGTATAAGCCGTTCTGTCATTTCCACAGAGCTCAGCATGGAGTATCACCGGTTTAAGGCCACAACACACAAAACAAATGCTCAATCCAGCTTTTTGGTGCGGTTTCGGTGAGGTAGCAGTGTGTATGACTGGCAGTGGGCCCGGAGGGCCCTTACACCCCTCTTCAGTGGTGCCTTGTCACCCTTCGGCGCCTTTCACCAAGGCTGCATGACGAATTGTAAGTCAAGCGGCTCCCACACTGTTAAAGCCAACACAGCTCGGTTTTGATGTTCACGAGCCGTGAAGCAGCTACCCACGCAACACGAGTATACTTCACCTGATCAAATAGGATTTCGCCTTCGTTTCAAACTTAGACCGTAGGGATCTGCTCTCCAAGCAGTTCTCGGACACTTCCGTTCTCTCTTTATCCTTCATACAAATCGTGTTTACGTGTGCACTTCTAAAGCATTGTTTGGGAGCATGAAATTGATCATGAGAGGGTGTAGCAACAGGGGACCCTCTCAGCCCTTTCTAGTTGTCTGTCTTCAGGAAGCCACAGAAGGCGCCTTCCCGTGAGTCTCAACATATGGTTTCTTGGATGATGGTACCTAGTGGCATTAACAGAATCTCTCCTAGAGGACATCAGAAAAAATTAAGACATGGGAAAGAGCCTGAACTTTTCTTAATCTATGCTGCCCACGCTGCTCTGTACCTAGCCATACTTGTCTCTCCCCCCCCCCCCCCACCCCTCCCCCCCCCCCCCCCCCCCCCCCCCCCCTTTTTCCCCCCCCCTTTCCCCCCCCCCCCCCCTTTTGGTCTTCTGTGCCCTTCACCTATCTTCATGACTTTGCATTTGCAGGATTAAATTCGAGAAGCCATGTGCTGGGAAGGTGTCCAGTCTGTCTCAGGGTCTCTTTGAAGTCCTGCCTGGTCCTCATCAGATTTAATTCTCATTTACTTCACATCATCTGCAGTGTGTGTGTGTGTGTGTGTGTGTGTGTGTGGTGTGTGTGTGTGTGTGTGTTTGTGTGTTGTGTGTGTGTGTGTGTGCGTGTGTACTCCTCTATTTGTACTCACCTATTTGTGGTTGCAGGGTCGAGTGCAGCTCTGGCCGCCTCTTCGCTGATTGCTACTAGGTCCTTCTCTACCCTGCCCCATGAGCTCTTTCCATACCTCGCCTTAAAACTATGTATGGTTCTTTTACCTGCCTCCACTACATCCACTTTCTAAGTCTAATCCATGCCTGAGTACTCTATGACTGAAGAATACTTCTAACATCCTTTCGATTCATCTGAGTTTCCAACTTCCAATTGTGACTCTTGTGTCTTGTCCTTTTGAAACATCCCGTCTTTGTCCACTCGTATATTCCTTGCAGTATTTCTATAGTCGTTATCATGCCTCCCTCGACCCTCTGTCCTCCAGTTGTCGTTCAGCCGATTTTCCCTCAACCTTTCTTCATAGGACAATCCCGTTGCTCTGGGACTAGTCTTGTTGCAATCCTAGGCACTTTCTCTAAGATCTTGACGTGCTCGACTAGGTGTGGATTCCAAACTGGTGCTGCATACTCCAGTATGGGCGCCGACGTAGTTGGTATACAGAGGACTTAAACGAATCTTACTGAAGGTATCGGAAACGCTATCCGTAGGTTTGCCAGCGACCGTAGGAGCAGCAGTTATCTGTTTGATGGGCGCATCAAGGTGATATGTCGGTGTTTTTCTCACCCCACGATCATTTTTCCTTGAGTTCGAGTTTGCAGTCTTTGGCCATCTAAACTATATTGTGTCTGCGGTCTTCTTTGCCCTTCCCCTATCTTCTGACTTTGCATTTGGCAGGGTTAAATATTCATGGAGCAGGTGCTGGACCGGCTTGCTAGCCTGTCTCATAGGTCTCTTTGTAGTCCTGCCTGATCCTCGTCGATATGTTCTTTCATTAACTTCACATCATCTGCCCAAGGACACTTCTGTGTCTATCCTTCCGTTATGTCGTTCACATATACCAAGGAACAGCACAGGTCTAGACAGAACCCCTGTGGAACCACCGATTGTCACAGGGCGCCCATCTGACACCTCGTCGGTACCATGATGTTGTTGCCTCCCTATCAGAATATTCTCTGTTCCATTGCAGTGCCTTTCCTGTTAATGTGTGTTTGTGTGGGGTGTGTGTGTGTGTGTGTGAGTGTGTGTACTCACCTAATTGTACCTCACCTAATTGTGGTTGCAGGGGTCGAGACTCGCTCCTGGCCCCCTCTTCACTGATCGCTACTGGGTCTCATTCTCTCTGTTCTGAGCTTTGTCATACCTCTTCTGAAAACTATTACTGGTTCCTGCCTCCACTACTTCACTTTGACTAGGCTATTCCCACTTGCTGACAACTCTATGGACTGAAGAATTACTTCCTAAGTCCCTGTGACTCGTCTGAGTCTTCCGCTTCCGTTGTGACCCTTGTCCCTGTGTCCCTCTCTGGAACATTCCTATCTCTCGTCCACCTTGTCTATTCCCCGCAGTATCTTGTATGTGTTATCATGTCTCCCCTGACCATTCTGTCCTCCAGTGTCGTCAGTCCGATTTCACTTAACCTTTGCATCGTACGACCTTCCCTTGAGATCTGGGAGTAGCCTTGTGCAAACCTTTGTACTTTCTCTAACTTCTTGACGTGCTTGACAGGTGTGGTTCCAGACTGGCGCTGATACTCCAGTATGGGGCCTAACATACAAGTGTACAGTGTCTTGAACAATCCTTATTTAGGTATCGGACCGACTATTCTCAGGTTTGCCAGGTGCCCGTATGCTGCCAGCAGTTATTTGGTTGATGTGTGGCCTCCGTGTTGTGTGCTCGGTGTTTTGGTCTCACCCAAGGTCTTTCTCCTGAGTGAGCGTTGTAGTCTTTGTCCACCTAGCCTATACTCTGTCTGCGGTCTTCTTTGCCCCTCCCAATCTGCTTGGATTGCATTTGCTGATTGAATTCGAGAAGCCAGTTACTGGACCACATGTCCAGACTGTCCGGTCTCGTTGCAGTGGTGCCTCATCCTCGTCCGATTTAATTCTTTCATCAAACTTCACATCATCTGCGAACAGGGACACTTTCAAGGTAGTCTATTCCTTCCATCATGTCGCTCACATATATCAAAACATTAGCACTGGTCCTAGAAATGACCCCTGTGGGACCCCGCTCGTAAACAGGCGGGCCCCCTGTATACCTCTTCATGTACCCATGAATCGTTGCTGCCTCCCGGTCAGGTATTCCTTATCATTGGCAGTCGCCCTCCCTTTTACATGCGCCCGATCTCAGCTTCTGCATAATCTCTTGTGGGCGTGGAACTGTGTCAAAGGGCCTTCCTACAGTCTAGGGAACGCAATCTACCCACCCTCTCTCTCTGTCTACTTCTGTTACCTTGTCATAAAACTCAGGAGGTTTGTGATACAGGATTTGCTTTCTTGAACCATGCTGGTTTTCATATATAATCTTGTTCCTTTCCAGGTGTTCGACCACTCTACTCCTGATAATCTTCTCATGACTTTGCACACAATACTTGTCAGAGACACAGGTCTGTAGTTCAGTGCCTCGTTTTGCTTTCTTTCTTAAATATGGGGACTACATTAGCTGTCTTCCATTCTCAGGTAGTTGCCCAGTTTAAGGGGTGTGTTGAGAGTGTGGTTAGAGGCATGCACAGCATCTTGGCTCCTTCTCTTAAGGACACTGGGGTGATGTTGTCCGGTCCCTCGCCATTGTGGTGCTCAAGGTCACGAGTTTCTTCACCTCCTCTCAGTTGTTCGTATGTCATCCAACACTTGTTGGTATATTCCCTCTTGATGTTCCCTTCTGTGCTCTCTTCCCACAGCCTTCCTGCTCTACTGTAAAAACTTCCTTAAATCTCCTGTTCAGTCCTCACATACTCCTGTACAGTTCTTGTGACGTTCTCCACCTTCTGTCCTTTAATCTGATCACCTGGTCTTTGACTGTTGTCTTCCTCCTGATGTGGCTATACAACGTGTCGGGTCAGTCTTGATTCCGAATGCTATCGTATTTTCATTTCTGTCGCTGGGGACTCCCCCCCTCCTTTCCTGTGCTTACTCATTCCTGGCTCTGCGACTATTCTCCCTATTTTCGTGTGTTCTCTGCCTTCTGTTACTTTTTCCATTCTATAATTGACTTGTTTTTGCCCTCTTACACCGTCGGGTAAACCAGGGCACGTTCTGGTCTTCCCGTTGTTACGTTGCCTTGGGAATAAACTTTTCCACTGCCTCCGTGCATTTTGTTGTTATGTATTCCATCATTTCATTTATGGGCTTTCCTGCCAGTTCTCGGTCCCACTGGATCCTCCCGCAGGAAGATCTTCAACCCTGTGTAGTCCCTCTTTTATAGTCAGGCTTTTCCCAGTCAACTCCAGTTATTTCTCTCCACTTTGCAGCTCTACTATGTATTCAAAGCACAGAATCCCACGTGGTCGCTAGCTCCTAGGGGGGACTCTCATACTTGATGTCATCATTGTCTTAGCTGCCCAGGGTGAACACAAGGTCCAATCTTGCTGGGTTCCCTCCCCCCTCTCACTCTGGGAGTGTCCTTAACATGTTGGTGCATGAGGTTTTCCAGTCCAGTCCAACATCCTGGCTCTCCATGTTTCAGGACCCCATGTGGCTCCAGGTTTTCCCAGTCGATATCCGTGTGGTTGAAATCCCCCTAACTAGCAACTTTGCTCTGCTGGAATGAGCTCTTCTTGCACCTCAGCAAGTGTGTCACCATGCTCTGTTGCTCTCTTCATATTCCTCTCTTGGCCTCCTGCAGTTCTGTGGTGGATTATACCATCACTGCAATGACCCACTTTGTGTCCCAGACTGAAAGTGTACCTGGCTATGTAGTCTCTTTCTCCCGTCTTCATCTATGCCTTCCATTCTCGCGAATTTCCATCTGTTTTTTACGAGCAGAGCAACCCCACCTCCCCCCCTGCCCCTTCTATCTTTCCTCATGATCTGGTATCCTGGTGGGAAGATTGCATCTGTTATTGTCTCCGTGAGTTTTGTTTCTGTAACTGCTATGATGTCTGGGGACTTTTCATTGTTTCTTTCTTGCCATTCCTCATGTTTATTCATTAATCCATCTGCGTTTGTGTACCAAACCTTCAACTTCTGTTCTAATACTGTAACTGTGGTCAGGGGGGTGGTGAGTGTGTGTGTGTGTGTGTGTGTGTGTGTGTAAATTTTAATATTTTAAGTTATAAGTATTGTATACCTCATGTAACAACGATATTTCTACAATACTACTCGGTTTTATATGACAGCTTCACAATTACATCTTAACCTGCAATTTTCCATCAGGAACAATGGGATCCACCGGGGCAACATATTTGGGTGAAAGAGAATTATCGGGTTGTTAAGCATTGTGGACATTATCTTGCAGTTGAATACTTAACATCATTATCTCCCCCCCCCTTCCTCTTTCTTCTCTCTGCTCTCTCTCTCTCTCTCTCTCCTCTCTGTATATTAACATTATATATATAATCTATAAATTATATATATATAAATATTATATATATATATATATATATATATACTATATATTATATATATTTATATTTATCTATATACTATTTAAATATATATATATATATATATATATAAATCTGGAGTATCTGAGTGAGTTAGAGCAAAGGAAGGGGTCGCAGTAATGTTAAATGAATCAGTTATGGAGGAGAAAAGAGAATATGAATGTGTTAAATTCAAGAAATTATGTGGATTAAGTAAAGGTTGGATGCGTGAGAGAAGTGGGTCATAAATAAGCGTGTATGCACCTGGAGAAGAGAGGAATGCAGAGGAGAGAGAGAGATTTTGGGAGATGTTAAGTGAATGTATAGGAGCTTGATCAAGTGAGAGAGTAATTGTGGTAGGGGACCTGAATGCTAAAAGTAGGAGAAACTTTCTAGAGCTCGCGGTGTGGTAGGTAAGTTTGGGGGCTGGCCGGTTAATGATAATGGGAGCCTTTGATTGAACTTTGTTTAGAAAGGGGTTTAGATATAGGTAATACATATTTTAAGATAAAAGAGTATAAATAAGTATTCACGATATGATGATAGCGAAATGACAGTAGTTTGTTGGATTAATGTATTGGTAGATAAAGACGGTTGTGTAGACTTCAGGATGTTAATGTTTTTATAGAGGGGCCACAGATATATCAGACTCACTTTCTTAGTTGGTATCTACCACTGAGAGTAAAAAGGTAGAATGGGTACAAGGAGATAGAAGCATCAGGAAGAGAGAGGTGAAGGTTATAAAACTAAAGAGGAGGCAGTTAGGGTAAAGATATAAAGAGCTAATGGAGGGATACATGGGCTAATGAGAGCATAGGGCAATGGGTACGAAGAGGTTGGGGTAGGTTTTAAAAATGTAGTGTTAGAGTGTTCAGCAGTTGTTTGTGGTTCCAGGCAATGTGGGGCAGGAGGGAAGCGGAGCGATTGGTGATTGATGCTGTAAAGAGATAGTAAGGAGGAAAAAGTTAGCATATGAGAGTTTTTACAATGTAGAAGTGATGCAGGTGGGAAGAGTTATGGAGAAAGAGAGAGGTTAAGAGAGTGGTGAAAGCAATGTAAAAAGAGAGCAAATGGAGAGTGTGTTTGGTTTTTGTAGGTGCGATGTTATCACAAATTTGTTGAAATAAGAAAAAGTTTTGGAGTTGAGATTAACATGTTAAGAAAGCTAGAGAACAAATGGATTTGTCAGTTAAATTAGGAGTGGAGAGTTATTAAATGGAGAGTTAGAGGTATGGGAAGATGGAGGGGAATATTTTGGGAATTGTTAAATGTTATGAAGATAGGGAAGCTGGTGATTTCGTGTATAGGACAAGGAGGGAATAACATCTT
>NC_069454.1:33460641-33543141 GCF_026875155.1 Cherax quadricarinatus | reverse complement strand
ACTACAAATTCGTAAAGCTCTCAAAACATGATGAGAAAACAGACAGCTTTGACTTATCTTGGATGGAGGAAAATAGTGTACATAGGAAACAGTTATTTGTAGGTTTCTGTAATTTTACATTTGAATTCATTATTACCCTAATAATTAAAAACATCTAGAAAAGGAATGGTTATTTTCTTCAAACTCAACAGTAAGCATTAGAGAATGGGTCTAGCTATTTAATTTGCCTAGGAAATTTGTGTATATCTACATTTTTTTTAGGCATTTAGGAACAAAAGAACATTCAACATATCCTGACCATTTTAGCTCTATTAGGGTGGATTGTGTTAAGTAACCTGTTTCACAAAAAATTCCATGTATAGGTTACTAAGAAAGGTAAAGAGGATTTCCCATTGCCATACCAACTTCTGAGTGTAAAACTTATCAATTAATACAAATTTTGCATCACAATGCAAAGTTTATAAGTTAATGATAGTGAAAAACCTGGCAATGGTAATCATGTTAACGAGTCTTCAGATAAGAAACTTAATAGATCATCAAAGGAACCTTTCGTAAACAAGGACGTAACATCAAAAACTAACATGTTAAAATCATTTAAGTCAGTCAAGAGCTTAATTTATCAACCAAGTCTTTGTTGTTTTTACATAAGTAGAAATTTTGACAACAATAGGGGCTCAAATATCTACCAAGCCATCAACATGCGTTTTGAGACTCTATGACCGCGGGTTCAAATCCCGGCAGGGGGTCATGTTTATCAACTAGCCATTTGGATAATTTATATGAAACTGACTATGGAGCTAATAATTGGTTGACTGGATTCCTGGTTTGTGTGTTTTTATTAGTCCATACATGTAAGGTAAAGATGGATTAAGTGGAAGTAAATTGTTTGATATTCATCTTTGCCCTTTCTGTAGACGTTTTATTGTTTTATTGAAAATTGATGTTAACGTTTTCTAGGGGATTTTTCCTAAGTTTAGAATAGGTTTCAGTATCATCTAAGAGATTATCATTTTTTCTTGGTAATATTTTCTTTCATAATTACTATTGCATTTATTTGTCTGCTTTAGTAAGGCGCAAATTTTTATCTGTTATTAAGTGTATATTAAGACTTAAAGAATCTTTGAGGGCAATTGGGAATGTTTGGTTTTACATTGAGCATCACTCAACCTCTGATGAAATAATATTAGGTAAAGAATGGTATACAGCTCTATGTTAAAACCAAAACATTCCCAATTGCCCTCAAAGATTCTTTTAAGTTTTTATGATACACTTATAACAATAAAAATTTGCGCCTCACTAAAGCAAGACCAAAGTAAATGCAATATTAATTATGAAAGAAATTGATTACACAAGAAGAAAAAAATGAATAATCTCTTAGATGATACTGAAACCTATGCTAACTTAGGAAAAATCCCTTGGAAACCCGTTTAAAAACATTTCAATTAAAACAATAAAACTCTACTGAAAGGCAAAGATGAATTAGTCAAACAATTTACTTCCACTAATCCATCTTTGCCTTACATGTATGGGACTATAAAAACACACAAACAGGGAATCCAGTCAAGTCCAATTTTTAGCTCCATAGGGTCAGTTTCATATAAATATCCAATGGCTTGTTGATATTTTGAGACCTATTGTTGGCAAAATTTTAACTTTAATGTTAAAAACACATGACTTGGATGATAAATAAGCTCCTTGACTGACTTAAATGATTTTAACAGGGTTAGTTTTGCTGTTTCCTTGTTTACGAAAGTTCCTGTTGATTGGATGATTTATTAGATTTCTTATCTGAAGAAATAAAAAAAAAACCCTTCTTTTAATTATGAATTTACTATTGCCAGTTTTCTATCAGTAAACCTATTAAACTTTGATTGTTGTGCATGCCAAAAATTTGTATTTAATGATAAGTTTTACACTAGAAGTTGGGTATGCAAAGGGAAATCTCTTTACCTGTCTTAGTAACCGTTACATGGAATTTTTTGATGACACAAGTGGGGGTACTTAACACAATCCTCCCTAATACGAGCTAAATGGTTCAGATATGTTGATGATATTTTTGTGTCTTATGCCCAAAACTGTGATATACACATTTCCTAGGAAAAGTAAATAGCTTAGGCCCCCATTCTATAAACTTTAACTGTTGAGTTTGTGAAGAAAATTAACTATTGCCTTTTTCTTGATGTTTTAATTATTAAGGGGTAATAATGAATTCCAATTGTAAAATTTACACGAAAACTACAAATAACTGTTCCAATGTCCATATTATTCCTCGCCATCAAGATAGAGTCAACTGTTCTGTTTTCTCATCAATATTTTTGAGAGCTTTCGAATTTGTAAGTCCTGAGTTCATAGATGAGGAAATATCCAAAATTTATGAAATAGGTAATGATTTGAAATACCAAGGAAATGTAATTGTTAAATCTTTTAAAGTTGCTAGAAATACTTTTTACAATCCAAAAAGGGACAACCAGCCTTATTCAAATAAAAATATGTTGGTTCTCCCTTACATGAAAACTTGGTTGATATGCCTTCTCTTCTTAAGACTTTTAATATTAAAGTTGGATTTAAAAATCCTTGATACAGTAAAAAAACTTTTGATAAGAATTCCCCCCAAAATTGATGATGGATGTGTCTATAAGCTTCCTGTAAAATTTGCGATTGGATGTTTATTACGGGTTTCAAAATGGGATTAAAAAACTCGAAACTAGATTTAAAAACATAAATATAGCATTAGAATCTGGAAAAGATTCCAATGCTCTTTTTTTATTCATGTAATGGGGAGTATTTTAACCATCCAATGGATTTTCAAAAAGTTGAGAAAGTAGTATCAAGCAAGTCCATGGTCGACAGGAATTATGGAATCTTGTTTCATAAGACGAACAGTTTTGGACAATAATATGAATATTTCCTTTGGTTTTATATAAATTAGATCATCTTATAATTAATAGAATGTTGGGAAGAATTTCATAATACATGGACAAATAATCTTTAAAAATTTCTTATTTCTTCTGGTGAATAGTTTGTGAGGTGAGTGTGCCAAGGACCTATCCAAGTTGGGTCGGCGGCGCAGTCAGGTGTTTAAACGTTGTGGGATTCTGATAGTGCGGTGCGGCCAGACCCCTTATATAGCTTCCTTGGTGCTTTACTTTCATAGTCCTTGATAATGTGAGTAGTCACGAAAGCGCTTGGAATTTTTATTCTTTCAGAGTGGTTGTTTTGCATATTTCTGAAATCACCTGTTTACAGTGATCTTATTGCATATATATATGTATTATATATATATATTATATATAATATATATATATATATATATATATATATGATATATATAAATATATATATAGCATGAAAATCACGAAAAAGGGTTTTGAAATATTTACCAAAACCTGTGCCAAGCCCGGGCTCGACCCCACGACACATTGTCCCTCCTCAAGAGGACAACCACATAATGTCCCCTTACCCCCGAGCCAGCGCTCCTACAAAGATTACGCACAGCAGAGTTAGTTGTTTTCTTCTATATCCGAGTGCTAAATGTCTACCTTCTTCTAACTTTCACAGTCACCATCTGGTAGAATCCTCCCTTATACAGAACTTTCTTGTATGAATCTTTAGTCTGGCTTTGTTGTCTGTAGATGCCTCCTTTCCCATTACATTGTAAACTGCTTCAACATCAGAACACCCTTGACTTAACAGATTCTTTCTTCCCTTCTCCCTCTTCCCTTTCTTATTTCTCCTTTGAGTTTTCTTTTTCTGTTTTGATTTTTTTTCCCATTTTTATATTTCCTTCCTTGTGTTCTTGCTCCATACTCTATGTGATCCCCTAGCTCCCTGCAGTGCTCCTCTTTCTTAGTATTTGACTAACTCCACTACCGCAGCTACAACTACCTCCACCACTAACTCTCTTGTCCCGTCCTTGTCTGGTGACCTATATATACTTCCTCTTTCTTCTCTTTATTGGTAGTGTGGACTTTGTAAATGGTCCAAGTCGGGTCGAAACGTTCATCATAAGCTTTCTCTTCTAAGTGCAGGATATTTGAGTATTGTTCCAGTTACTGTACTGTCCTTTTTTTTTATTGTTGGTAGTTGAAAGCTGCGCTTCCATACATGAGTGTCCTCGGATCATGACAACCCACCCGAACTGTGGGTTCATAATCTTTGTAAGATCGTGGTTTGAATTAGATAAGGCATTGTGAAGTTGTTCTCTTCTTGAGGAGGGAGAATGTGCCAAGCTCTATTCCCGGTTGATCGCAGCCTGGTAAAATGATTCAATATCACTTGTTTCGTGGTTCCCATGTACTATACAAACCTGCTTGTGGAGATGGTATTCAAACGGAGGGGCGAAATTAGCCTGAGGCTTGCGTTACCACGACTTTCCTTTTATCATGAACACCTAGGTCTACTGGGTGCATAATTCTTGTAGGATCGCTGGTTACGTGGTTCAAAGCAATGTGAAAAAGCCCTGAAGGATAAACATCCACCCAGGGCTCCCAGTACCAATTTTGACCTCCCTGATATTGCAGCATGTGAAGAAAATTTAACCCTACAGGATGCTGATGTGTATAAAGCCGTTATGTCATTTCCACAGAGCTCAGCATGGAGTATCACCGGTTTAAGGCCACAACACACAAAACAAATGCTCAATCCAGCTTTTTGGTGAGGTTTCGGTGAGGCTAGCAGTGTGTCTGACTGGCAGTGTCCCGGAGGCCATTACACCCCTCTTCTGTGGTGCCTTGTCACCCTTCGGCGCCTTGTCACCAAGGCTGCATGAAGAATTGTAAGTCAAGCGGCTCCCACACTGTTAAAGCCAACACAGCTCGGTTTTGATGTTCAACGAGGCCGTGAAGCAGCTACCCACGCAACACGAGTATACTTCAACCTGATCAAATTGGATTTCGCCTTCGCTTTCAACTTAGACAGTAGGGATTCTGCTCTCCAAGCAGTTTCTCGACACTTCCGTTCTCTCTATCCCTTCATACAATCGTGTTACAGTGTGACTTCTAAAGCATTGTTTGGGGAGCATGAAATTGACTCATGTGAGGGTGTGCAACAGGAGGACCCTCTCAGCCCCTTTCTATGTTGTCTGGTCATCAAGGAAGCCACAGAAGCGCTCTCCAGTGAGCTCAACATCTGGTTCTTGGATGATGGTACCCTAGCTGGCATTACAGAATCTCTCCTAGAGGACATCAGAAAAATTAAAGACATGGGAAAGAGCCTGGACTTTTCTTTAAACCTTGATGCCCACGATGCTCTGTATCTCCTCACAAGGTGTCTTACTATGCCAAGACTCACTTACTTCCTGAGGTGTGCACCCTCTTCTGACAACCCAACACTTGACGAATATGGCACACACCTGAGATCAACCTTTAAGAAGGCACTGAACCTGTCACTAGACGATCAGCAATGGGATCAGACAACCCTCCCAGTGCGACTGGGAGGTATAGGGGTGCGCAATGCATGTAGCTTTACATGCTTTTCTGTCTTCGTGTTTGGCTTCCAGCGCATTAGTCAAGAAGATTGTCCCCGAATGCTTGAGAGACGTGGTAGGAGCTCAAGACCCCAGGTTTACTGAAGCAGCGATGCGGTGGGACACCCTTAGAGTCTCCTCCAGTAGACCAGCTCCTCCCAAAGCGCACAAACAGTCCCACTGGGACAAACCGATCACGGAAAAAATCACCAAGACAATGCTTACCAACGCTTCAGGAAAGTACAAAGCTCGTCTCCTGGTGGCGAAGGCCCACATTCAGGGTTTTCCTTCAGCATTCCCCAAATTCCCTCCCTGGGCACTCGTCCTACAGGCGTTTTGGGAAATTGGTGTTGCTCACGCCTAACTACCCCCATCATCATCGAACATGGGGTTATTTGCGGCGGGCGACGGTGATCAATTGGACTTCATGGTCTGTGTGTCCACAGCGAAAGAAAGTATGCCAGCACGAGGAGGTCTGCCATAAAGGAAGCCTCGCCCAGCCCCTTCCCGTAACGGGAACCCCCAAAAGCGAGGTATGACGGGGTTTTAAAAACGTCATGAGGAAACCAATATCTACCCCTGGAAGGGTTTTGAAAAACAGATGCCTGGGACTACACCTGTGCCGCCCATTGGCGACAACTACTTGCCTATCCGTAGCGAAAAGGGGGGGAGCTGCCAGCCCCGGGGGACCAGAAAATTGCAAATTGAAAACCTCCCCCTTTTACAACTTCATCCCAATAGGGGCGGGGGGGCGTGGAAATAATGGTTAAAAAAACCGACCAAGGAAATATAAACACATATGCATACAAGGACCTTTATTGACAAAATTTCGTCCACACAGTGGGGTTTTTTCAAGTTGCAAAAATTTACCCGGGTGGAAAGGTACGCGGTATTTATCAGGTTCGAATGACCCCAAATGGATAATAATAGGCTGAAATTTATGGGGATAAAAAGGAATTTTTAGGCGTATCAAAAGGGCGAGGGCCATCTTTTGAATCAGTTTTTGACCTAAGAGGGAATTAAAAAGGGGAAAAGAAAAGCAAAAAAAGGGACTATGAAATAAAAGTTGCTGGGGTTTCAAAAAACCCAAAAAAGTTTTTTCCAGGTATATAAAAAAAAGTAAAGGATAAGATAGGCCCCCCTTTAAAAAAAACTATGGGCATTTTGTAATAAATTTGGGGTAGAATTCCCGACAATATGTAAAGTAAAAGGAACAAGTGAAATAATGACATTTTTTGTAGCAACGTTTCGCTCCCAGTAATGGCTTGAAAAGCCCGGGAGAGCGAAACTTTTGCTACATAATGTACATTAGTTGCATTTGGGCCCTTTTACTTTACTAGGGGCATCTTATGCAAAGAAAATGAAAGTGCTCGATTTTAAAAAATTTTAATTTCTCTGGGTTTTTTTACACAGGAAGACATGTATTTTCCCGGAAATTAATTTTTATAGGGGGCCAGAAAAAGAAAATTATGTAAACTAGTCACTATGAAAGGTTGTGAAGCGATAACCGAGGAAGCAAAATAAGTCACCGGGTCTGATGATTTTTTTTCAAAGGGTTCTAAAGGAATGCAAAATGGAAGTTGGAACCATTAACTAAATTTTTATTTACTCTTCAAACAGGTGTGTTTGATATGTGGGAAAATGGCTAAGTAATTTCCTTTTTTAAAACAGGGGGCAGTCGTTACCTCAAATTACCGCCCTAACCTGACCTCAATTGTAGGAAATTACTAGGTCAATTAACCAAATTATAAGAAAACCCTCTCGATAAGCATAGCTTTATTAATGATACTCAGCTGATTCAAAAGGGGTCTTGTCTAAATAATTTATTTAAATTTTTCGTAAAGCTTGTGGGCTGTTTTATCCGATAAAGAATTTGATATTTTTCTTTGATTTTTTGTAAGGCATTTATAGAGTTCCACCAAAGACTGTTTTAAGAAAGTAGCGCTCTGGTTGGGGGAAAGTGCCCTTTATGAATCTGGCTACAACAGGGAAAAGAGGTGTCCCTAAATGGGGTTTAAATCCAGTGGGGATCAAACAATTGGCGTTCCCCGGGATCAGTCTTGGGGCCCCTTGTTGTTTTAATAATATAAAAGATCTTGATGAAGGAATTACTAGTGAAAAGAGAAATTCGCCCATGCCCGAAGATAGGTAGGAAATTTATTCAAACGTAGATGTTAAAAGGGGAAATTTAGGGGATTTAGACAAAATTACTCTTGGTCAGAAAAGTGGCAGATGCAGTTCAATGTAGATAAATGCAAGGTTCTGAAGCTCGGAAGTGTCCATAACCCTAGCACTTATAAGTTAAATAATGTAGAACTTAGCCATACAGATTGCGAAAAGGACTTGGGGGTTATGGTAAGCAGCAACCTTAAACCAAGACAGCAATGCCTAAGCGTACGTAATAAGGCAAATAGATTACTGGGATTTATATCAAGAAGTGTAAGCAACAGAAGTCCAGAGGTCATACTGCAGCTTTATACATCATTAGTAAGGCCTCACCTAGATTATGCAGCTCAATTCTGGTCTCCATATTACAGAATGGACATAAATTCGTTAGAAAACATTCAGCGTAGGATGACTAAATTAATACATAGCATTAGAAATCTTCCTTATGAAGAAAGATTGAAGACTCTTAAGTTACATTCACTTGTTAGACGAAGAATGAGGGGAGACCTGATCGAAGTGTATAAGTGGAAGATAGGTATTAATAAAGGGGATATTAACAAGGTCTTGAGGATATCTCTCCAAGAGAGAACCCGCAGTAATGGATTTAAATTAGATAAGTTTAGATTTAGAAAGGACATAGGAAAGTATTGGTTTGGAAATAGGGTAGTTGATGAGTGGAACAGTCTACCTAGTTGGGTTATTGAGGCTAGGACTTTGGGTAGTTTCAAATTTAGGTTGGATAAGTACATGAGTGGGAGGGGTTGGATTTGAGTGGGACTTGCACATCAGAACTTATTTCTTGGGTAGCATTGAAAATTGGGTTGGTCAAATGTTTGTTAGTGGGATGAATTGTAAAGGACCTGCCTAGTATGGGCCAACAGGCCTGCTGCAGTGTTCCTCCTTTCTTATGTTCTTATGTTATGTAGGTGGAGAATGCTGCATCTGATGATATACCGAGTGAGGTTATAGAGTCTAAAATCTTGGGTAGCTTGGAAGGGAGATTGGATAAGTTTGTGAGCAGACCTTCTGCAGTGTTCCTTCATTCCTATGTTCTTATGTGGGATAGCTATGTAGAAGTTTCTTGGCGAGTGATTCAGCTATGTTATAGAAGCTATTGTTCTGGTTGAAGTTGTCGGATATAGAGATAAGCGATGATTCCAGGATTCTTCGGTATTGAATGTTGTCTTCTCTGGCGATAAGTCTTGAGTTTCTGTAGTTTATTAAATGGTTGTGCGAACTACGGTGTTGTACACAGGCATTTCTTGCGTATTGATGTTTTGAAATACGTGTTTGGAGGTCTCTTGATGTTTCGCCTACGCATAATTTGCTGCAGTCATTACAAGGGATTATGTATACCCCTGCAGAGGATGGAAGCTTGTCCTGTCTGTTACTGGTAATGTCCTTGATGGTCGTGGTTGTGGAGGCAGATACTTGGAATGAGATATTGGAAAAGATGTTGGAAACGTGTTTGGGAAAGAAGTTGGTGGGGAGGACTATGTATCTCTTCTCGGCAGTGTCTTTGGGTGTGTCTCTGCGTGTGTTGAAGATGTTTAATGCCCATCGTCTGCAGTCTCTAATGAAGTGATGAGGATAGTGAAGTTTGGAAAATGCTTGTCCACAAGGAACTCATTGCTGCAGATTCTGAGTGCGCGCAGGAAGAAGTCTATAATTACATCACGTTTAGTTTTGGTGTCGTGGTGAAAGTAGAAGTGGAGAAGATCGTTTTGGTTGGTGGGTTTTCGATAGACTTTAAAACGAAGTTCATGGTCAGTTTTGCAGAGAGCATCAAGGAAAGAAAGAGTGTTGTCGACTTCCTCTTCAAGTTTGAACTGGATTGTGGGCTCGACCTGGTTGAGCTTGTCTTGGAGAGCTTGAACGTTGAAGTGTCTGGGAGTTATGAGGAGAATGTGGTCAACATAACGGAGCAAGGTGACAGACGAAGGAATAATGTTGGAGAAACGCTCGGCTTCCAGATGTTCCATGTATAGGTTCCTCAGGACGGCACTGAGTGGCGAATCCATGTGTAGCCCAAAAGTCTGCTGAAAGAGGTGATTTTCGAAAGAGAAACACGTAAAACCAACACATAGTTCAACAAGGTCGATGAAATCGCTGGCTGGAATAGGAAGATCAAGTGAATCGTCAATTTTACTCTGTAAGAGATCGATGGCTTGTGTAGTAGGTACTTTGGTGAATAGGGAAGTTACGTCAAGGCTAGAAAGTTTCTTGCTCTTGATGCTGATGTTGCGAATGCGATTGAGAAGATCACCCTAGTAAGTCTGATCTTCTGTTGAACATTCGCTGTGGTAACTCTGCTGCGTATGATTTCGGCAGTGCGTCTGTTCATGATGTCCCGAAGTGCTGTGCCTAGTGTTCTGGCTTGGAGAAAGGCTTCCTTTGTAGCATTGTTGTTATCATGAACACTGATGATTACAGGAACAAAATGCTCAATCTACTTAATGACCCAGATACCTACAAACCTCTCACAACTAAAGAAGTGCACAACCTTACTAAAACTTTTCTTCAGAGGACTCGCCGCATTCTTAGAGACTCAGAACAAGGGAAGAAACTTCTGCACACCATACCTAGCATCCCCAGACCTGCCAGAATGTACGGCCTGCCAAAAACTCACAAGCCTGGTATCCCATTGAGGCCTATATCTTCGGGAAAAGGCAGTGCTCCCCACCAACTCTCGCAAAACACCACTCTAAACTCTTGGACACTATCAGTCCAGCACATCTCAAACACTCAGGTGATCTTCTCAATCGCATTCGCAACATCAACATCAGGAACAAGAAACTTTCTAGCCTTGACGTAACTTCCCTATTCACCAAAGTACCTACTACACAAGCCATCGATCTCTTGCATAGGAAAATTGACGAGTCACTTGATCTTCCTATTCTAGCCAGCGATTTCATCGACCTTGTTGAACTATGTGTTGGTTTTACGTGTTTCTCTTTCGAAAATCACCTCTTTCAGCAGACTTTTGGACTACCCATGGATTCGCCACTCAGTGCCGTCCTGAGGAACCTATACATGGAACATCTGGAAGCAGAGCATTTCTCCAACATTATTCCTTCGTCTGTCACCTGGCTCCGTTATGTTGACGACATTCTCCTCATAACTCCCAGATGCTTCAACGTTCAAGCTCTCCAAGACAAGCTCAACCAGGTCGAGCCTACAATCCAGTTCACACTTGAAGAGAAAGTCGACGACACTCTTCCTTTCCTTGATGTTCTTCTCTGCAAAGCTGACCATGAACTTCGTTTTAAAGTCTATCGAAAACCCACCAACCAAAACGATCTTCTCCACTTCTACTCTCACCACGACACCAAAACTAAACGTGGTGTAATTATAGGCTTTTTCCTGCGTGCACTCAGAATCTGCAGCAATAAGTTCCTTGAAGAAGAATGCACTATAATTGAACAAGTATTTTCCAAACTTCACTATCCTCATCACTTCATCAGAGACTGCAGACGACGGGCATTAAACATCTTCAACACACCCAGAGAAGACACTGCCGAGAAGAGATACATAGTCCTCCCCACCAACTCCATTCCCAAACACGTTTCCAACATCTTTTTCAATACCTCATTCCAAGTATCTACCTCCACAACCACGACCATCAAGGACATTACCAGTAATAGACAGGACAAGCTTCCGTCCTCTGCAGGGGTATACATAATCCCTTGTAATGACTGCAGCAAATTATACATGGGCGAAACATCAAGAGACCTCCAAACACGTATTTCAGAACACCAATACGCAAGCAGGTCTGACGATACAAGAAATGCCTGTGTACAACACCGTAATTCACACAACCATTTAATAAACTACAGAAATTCAAGACTTATCGCCAGAGAAGACAACACTCAATACTGAAGAATCTTGGAATAATCGCTTATCAATATATATCCGACAACTTCAACCAGAACAATGGCTTCTATAGCATAGCTGAACCACTCGCCATGAAACTATTACATCGCTATCCCACATAAGAACATAGGAATGGAAGAACACTGCAGAAGGTCTGCTTACAAACTTATCCAATCTCCCTTCCAAACTACCCAAGATTTTAGACTCTGTAACCCCACTCGGTAGATCATCAGATGCAGCATTCTCCACCTGACCACAGCATTCTGAACCTGACTATAAATACTCGCGTACCTTCCACCCACGTAGATCTGTTTGTGACTTGAAAAAGCCCACTGTGTGTTTGAAACGTTGTCCATAAAGGATCACATTATACTGAATAAGTGTTTATATTTCCACTGGGTGGGTCGGAGACCCTTGGAGCATGGGGCAAGTGTGCTCTAAAGTTCCTCGAAGAGCTGGGTGAAAAGCTCATCATAGAAACCAAGGATCACCTTCCTTTTTCTGAGACTTAGTGTCTCGATCCAGAGAGGAAATGTCTGCAGCATTTTGGGCACGTGGCCCACCGCTAGGGAGCTGGACGAAGTATTCGAGATGCAGCTCTGAGTTGTTATCTATGTTTTACTTTCTATTGCATTTTTGTGAATGTTGTCAATGTATTTTGCCTTTAAATAAAACATATATTAAATATAAGGGGTGGTAGGGGAAAATTTTCAAACATCTTCAGGGAGAACCTTGAGTTTTCCCTGAAGAAAGTTTATTCTTTTCTCTGAGGATCAGGGGTCCCCAGGACAGTTCTAGAGGTGGTACCTCCCTATTTATATGTAATATATATATATATATATATATATATATAATATATATATATATATATATATATATATATATATATATATATATAAAGCGTGCATGAGCGTGTTAGATAGGAGTGAATGGAGACGAATGATACTTGGGACCTGACGATCTGTTGGAGTGTGAGCAGGGTAATATTTAGTGAAGGGATTCAGGGAAACCGGTTATTTTCATATAGTCGGACTTGAGTCCTGGAAATCGGAAGTACAATGCCTGCACTTTAAAGGAGGGGTTTGGGATATTGGCAGTTTGGAGGGATATGTTATGTATCTCTATACGTATATGCTTCTAAACTGTTATATTCTGGGCACCTCTGCAAAAGCAGTGATAATGTGTGAGTGTGGTGAAAGTGTTGAATGATGACGAAAGTATTTTCTTTTTGGGGATTTTCTTTCTTTTTTGGGTCACCCTGCCTCGGTGGGAGACGACCGACTTGTTGAAAAAAAAAAAAATATATATATATATATTTTATATATATATATATATATATATATATATATATATATATATATATATATATATATATATATATATAATATATATATATATATGTCGTGCCGAATATGTAAAACTGGTCAATTAGCAAGAACTCATTTAAAAATAAGTCCTTTCTAAAATTTTCTCTTATACGTTTAAAGATATATTTTTTTCATTAATGTTCATGTAAAAATTTATAATTTTGCACCAAAAGAATCTTAGAAAACTTACCTAACCTTATTATAACAAGAACAATTTATTTTAGCCTAACCCAACTAAATATATTTTAGATTTGTTTACAGTAATTTAGTACTAAACAAACACAGTGAAATATATTTTTTTCGTTAGGTTCAGAATGATTTTTGCGAAATTATTGCATACACAAATTTTCGCTTGTCCTATATGGCAAGATGAGCATTGCTATTTAAGCCAAGATCGCAAGTTCTGCCTATTCGGCACGACATATATATATATATATATATATATATATATATATATATATATATATATATATATATATATATTTTATATATATATATATATATATATATATTATATATATATATATTATATATATATATATATATATATATTATATATATATATATTATATATTATATATAGGGGTCCTTCATACTCAGAGAGGGGAAACCTCAAGGTTTTCCCCGGAGCTGTTTGACTATTTTCTTCTCCTGCCTACTTCCATATTTTATATGTGAACCTTATTAATAGACAGAATACACTGACAGTAAACACAAACATGAATACTTCGCTACAAAATATCAAAGATTATGAATCACTTCCAGCTTCTTCAGAGCCGGACGCGAGCCAAGTATGCAGCAAGCTCTCCCTTCGCTGGGCATGCAGGTGTAGCAAGGGTTCTCTTTATGATGTCGTTTACTTTATTGTGTATTGTATACCAGCCCTTGGTTTTGGAACACTTAAGACAATATAGACCATATTGCTTTGCTTGCAAAACACAACATATACACATATGTTCCTTGTAAATTAGGACAGCGAGACGAAGAGCCACTGCAGTACGGAGGGTCTTCTATAACATAGCTGAATCACTCGCCAAGAAACTTCTACATAGCTATCCCACATAAGAACATAGGAATGAAAGAACACTGCAGAAGGTCTGCTTACACACTTATCCAATCTCCCTTCCAAACTACCCAAGATTTTAGACTCTGTAACCCCACTCGGTAGATCATCAGATGCAGCATTCTCCACCTGACCACAGCATTCTGAACCTGACTATAAATACTCGCGTACCTTCCACCCAGGTAGATCTCTTTGCAACTTGAAAAAACCCACTGTGTGGACGAAACGTTGTCAATAAAGGATCACATTGTACTGCATATGTGTTTATATTTCCATTGTGTCGGTATTTTATACCATTTATTTCCACGGTCTCCGACCCTATTGGGATGAAGTTGTAACAAGGGGTGAGGTCTTCATATTTGCAGATTTTCTGGGTCTCCCTGTGGCTGGCAGCTCCACCCACCTTCAGCTACGGAGTATGGCAAGTAGGTGTCTGCCAATGTGGTGGCACAGGTGTAGTCCCAGGCGATCTGCTTTCTACCCTTCCAGGGTAGCATAGTGGCTCCATCATGACGCTTTTAACTTCTGTCATACCTCTGCATTTGGGGTTCCCGTTGAGCTGGGCAACGGGCTGTGGCGAGGCTTCTCTTTATGATGTCATTGACCTCCTCGTGTCTGGCATACTTTCCTTCTGCTGTGTGACTGTGAAGTCTTACTCAGCCCTGTAACAACTTCAGACAGTATTACCAAGGCTGGCTCCTCCTCAGGAAAATTAATGAATAGAAAAAGAAATAATACCAGACAAACATAAACACTTTATTATATAGAAAATATAAAATATAAAACACTTAAATATGAAATATTAATCCTACATTAAAGAAAATGAAAAATGAAAAATATAAATAACTGAATTCAATGCTAATTTAAAACTTGGGTGTCTGGTGTTGGTGACACTGTGTTGTGGAAATTGTAGCCGTTGCTGATGATAGGGGAGGGGTCGCAGGTGTTGGTTACAACCCACCGGTTCGTTCTTCACAGTACAGCCGTGAGTATGATATCCTGATGACAGGAAAGCAGGTTCTTTACCACTGCAATGATGAGGAGTTACGTCCTGCATTTTCATGTAGGTGCACAGGTAATTAAATCCAAAAAGGGGAAATCTCAGGACATTAGTCCATCTCCATCAGTTCTGCTCGTTGATTGGCAGGTGACCCTCTCTGTCATCCAAGCTGGAAAGATAGATAGGTTACCCACTGCTTAAGAAATCACTCTCCATGATAAGTACAATACCTAAAAGATGTGGTGATTATTACAACATTCAACTTAGAGCAAGACTGAAAGGACTAAGTTTATTATTGGTCAAAAGTGAACCTTTCAACCAATAAATCCACTAGAATACAAGGCAGGCATGTACTTACAGTAGTGCTGGGAGCTGTGAGTCTAGTGATTACTGTTTGGACCGGAGCCCCACACGTCACCTTTCGGGGGGGGGATGAAGGAGGGGAAGGGATAGCGGGAGCTAGACTGACCCTACCTTAACAAGCAGCCGGCAGTCAAACTATCACTTTCGGGGTATTGGAAAAAAGGCGGGAACAGCGGGAGCTTGACTTACCCTACCTTAACAAGTAGCCGGCAATGAAACTATCACTTTCGGGGAGGGGTAAAAAGGCGGGAATAGCGGGAGCTTAACTTACCCTAAGTTAACAAGTAGCCGGCAATGAAACTATTGTTTCTATATACACCCTCTCTACTCCTATCTATTGAACTTTTCCCTCACACTCCCCTATACCAAGACTTATAGTCAAGGAGTATAAGAAGAATAGGGGAGGAAAAAGTTCTAACATGTGGAAGTCACGTAAGGCAAGAAATCTTCTACTGACTGTCACGACTTAACCAGTCAGAGAAATAATTGGATGAACCATTGACATACACAATTTGGAATTTAAAAGCCTGGAGTGCCAATGTCCACCTCAAGAGGCGACTGTTGGTTCCCTTAAAAGTTTCTAGGTATATCAAAGGTTTGTGGTCCGTTTCTAAAATGAATTCTTTTCCCAGCAAATAAAATTTAAGTTTGGAGATACCCCACACAAGGGCCAAACATTCCTTTTCTATGGTGGAGTATCTCGTTTCTGTGGGAAGGAGTTTCCGGCTTAGGAAGCATACAGGGAAGGGAGTACCATCATGGTATTGTAGTAGCACCACACCTAAGCCAGTATTGGAGGCATCAGTTCTTAAACAAAATGTTTTATTAATATCTGGAATCTTAAGTATAGGGTCTTTCGAAAAGATACTTTTAATCTCATTAAATTTTTCCCGAGCTACGTCGGAAAGTTTAAGAGGTTCCTTCACAGACTTTTTAAGGAAGTCGGATAAGATGCCTGTAAGATCAGTAAGGTTCGGGATAAACCGTGCATAAAAATTTACAGAACCAAGAAAGCTATATGCATGAGCTTCTTGGTTTTGGGGAATTTAAATTCTAATAAAGCTTTGATCTTACTGGGGAGAGGCTGCAGAGAGTTACTAGAAAGTATCAGTCCAAGATATCTAATCTTGTTATACCCAAGGAAGCATTTCTTCGGCTTGGCAGTGAGGCCATGTGAGCATAACCTACGCAAAACTGATGTTAATGTTTGGATATGTTCGCCCCACATGGATGTCATTACGTAAATGTTATCAAAATAAACTGAAACATTTGGCATATTACCCAAGACCTTTCTCATCTGTCTCACGTAGGTAGCACAGGCAGTTACCAAGCCGAAGGGCATAGTTCTATATTGCATCAGTCCTTTGTGTGTAGGAAAAGCGGTGTACTGCTTAGAAGAAGGATCTAACATTACTTGATGATATGCCTGCACAATATCAATCTCTGAAAAGAAGGAAGAGTCATAAAATTTGTGTAGATCGCTATCTATTAAGGGCATAGGCTCAGCATCCCACCGAGTTATAGCATTAAGGCCTCTGAAGTCTATGAATTATCCTCCTTCTTAACCATGACTACTGGTGAACAATATGAAGATACTGAAGGTTCAATGATCTTTAGTTTTAATAATTTGTCTACCTCTCGGTCAAATGCATCCCTAAGGTGAACTGGAACTGGGTATATTTTTCGTTTGATAGGATTGTCCATCACTAAGTCAATCTTATGGACTACCGAGGAGGTAACACCTGGAATATCAGTAAAGACGTCTGAAAAGTTACTCACACATTGAAGTAGTTCATGTCTCTTATGGTCATCCAAAGATTCATTAATATTAATGTTGGTTGCGTCCGAGTGGTCAAAAGTCACCAAGTCATGTAGTTCTTCATCATAGTCTAAGTTAGAGGTGTCAATTACGCACACCTTACATTCTTCAGTTGCCGTATCAAGTTCGTGTGGAAAAACTAAGTCAAAGTTATTAAGGCAGTTAACCGAATTTCGTCGGTAATATTTCTTAAGGATGTTGATATGATAAAGTTTAGGTTTCCCCTTGACTTCTATGAGGTAGTCAACTTTCCCACAATTTTTTAATACTTTACATGGACCTTTCCATGCTACTAATAATTTATTTGACTTGATAGGCAAAAGTACAAGAACTTCATCCCCTACTTTAAAACTTCTCCTCTGACTTTTGGAATCAAAACAGGTTTTGTACTGGTCCATTGACAAGCTTAGGTTTTTCGAAACTATGTCAGAGGTCTCCTCAAGTTTGGATCTAAGGTCAAGGAGAAACTGGTAAGAAGACTGAACCTCAGCATTTACCTCCTAATTAGTCCTTAAGTCATGAAGGATGGACAATGGGCCTCTGGCCTGTCTACCATAGAGAAGTTCAAAAGGTGAAAACCCCAAAGAGTCACTGGGAACTTCCCTCATGGCAAACAAAGCACAGGGTAGGTAACGATGCCACTCCTTAGGTTTAAGGGAGCAAAGTTTCCTTAAAATGGACTTGAGAATCGAATGCTGGCGCTCAATCCTCCCATTACAGCTGGGATGATAGGGTGTGGTGAAGAGAGGCTTCACTCCCAGAAGTTGGTATAGATGTTGCATTAAGTCAGATGTGAATTGTGTCCCACGGTCAGACAAAATTTCTCTAGGGATGCCCACTCTGGAGAAGATGGACAAAAGGGCTTCAGCCACCTCTGTAGTGGTTATGATCTTTAAGGGTATGGCTTCAGGGAAACTCGAAGCATAATCAACTAATGTTAATATATATCTATGTCCCCCAGATGACAGTGGAGATAAAGGACCAAAGATATCAATAGCTACTCTTTCAAAAGGTACCGTAAAGACTGGCATTTTGACCATAGGTACTCGCCTGGTATCTCGGGAGGATGACAGTTGGCAAACTTTACACGATCTACAATAGGTAGTGATATCTGAGGACATTTTTGGCCAAAAATAGGTTTCCCTAATTTTATTTAAGGTTTTACGATGCGAGAAATGTCCGGCCACTGGCAAAAAGATTATTGTGTACTGCACCCATTCTCTTGTCTCCAGACTTCTCCAAACCTTTTTCATTACAGGTTGATGCTTGTGAGTCTGGGGTTGGGGCAGTACTATTACAAATCGGGAACAAGGAGTTGCAGCCTGTAGCATACTTTTCAGCCAAGTTCCAGCCACATCACAGGGCTTACTCTACCATTGAAAAAGAAGCCCTCACGCTGGTACTGGCTTTGGAGCATTTCGATGTTTATGTGTGCCAGACATCGCAGGTGGTCACAGTCTACAGTGATCACAATCCTCTAGTATATCTCCAAGCCATGAAGAACCACAACACAAGGCTTATGCGCTGGATGCTAAGGCTGCAGCCCTATAATATTTCCATTAAATATATTGCCGGCAAAGAAAATATGTTGGCAGACTCTTTATCTAGAGTCTAATATTTTATTTAGGTTAGGATGTTATTTGTGGTAACCCCTTTTCACGCTCTTTTTTTTATCCCCTGGTGTGGGTTTTTTTTTTAGTGAGGGGATGCGGGCTACCGTCCGCCTGTATCTTGGACCTATGCTAGCCTGACTGCTGTCTCACTCTTAAGTTTAGGGTTTGGCTTTTGGTCACGAGAAAAGCTGAGCTCTATCTAAGAGTTGGATGGTGGAGAGGAAAGGTGGTCCCATTATTTTGTGCCATGGCGGCACGGTTACCACTAGGAGGTGGCAGCCTAATCCTGAGCCTTCTCGGGGTGGGAGTGTGGCATGCAAAGAGTACGTAACCTTTATTCGGCGCATGTACACACCCTCATTTACAGGCTATCTTCCCCAACCAGCGAACCAGGTTGCTAAGAGTTGATGATGGGGCCCCGTCGTTCAACTAGTGACCAGGTTCTAGCCAATAAGAAGATGGTTTTGGCAATCGCAGAGGTTATGTGGGTACAGCTCTCCTGTCTGCCCTTGTCATTCCCATTCTAGAGCTGGTTGAAGCACGGTCTGCTATCTTGTGGCTTCTATTTCTGCCTTGCTTACCGTGGAGTGCACTATACTTATCACTGTACATAGTGTACATATTGCTGTTCTAAATTGGTGAAGGATAATATAAGTCAAAACTTTTTCTGCTGTGTTTATTTTGCTCCCATTACACCCGGGATAACAGGCCATTTGGAATCCTGGGATGTAATAAAGTCTATCACGCTCCTTTTTGTCTTCTCTCTCTCTTTCTAACTGTCTTACTTGGACTTCTCTCTCAATTCTCTCTCTCTCCTTTTTCTCTTCACTTTCGAATCTCTCTCTCTCCTTTTTCTCTTCTCTTTCTATTCTCTCTCTCTCTCCTTTTCTTCTTCTCTTTCCCTTTCTAACTGTCTTTCTTCTCTCTCAATTCTCTCTCTTTCAAGTCTTTCCTGGATCTTAGCACTAATGAAAGATTCTAAATTTTTCCCTGTTATTCCTAACTTACTTCCAGCATTCATCCAAAACTGGTATTCATCCATACTTGCAAGAATAACTTAAACTATCAGGGGAAATGAAATGGGTATTAAAGAAAACGGAGGGTTCAATTCCTGCTCTGCTCAAACTGTAAATAAACCAGAGGGCTCGATCTCTACTTCAATTAAACAATATGTATTAATTAAAACTAAGGGTTCTATGCCGGCTCCGAGCAAACAGTAAGTAGAATGGGGTCACTTGACCATCCAATCTTCTCACCAACAAATCAAGAGTGCCCTATGACAGTTCCCTTGATATAATAAAGAGCTCAATGAAACAAATTGTCACTGGAAAATCTCGGGTCCCTAGAGTCTAATCCTCCAAAGTGTTTCAAGCTCACACAAAAATAGATGGCAGAATTAACTATTATTCCTGCCTTGACTTGACTTACAATAAATTGAGACTATAACAATCACCAAATCTTTTAAATACCTGTACTGTAGTCCTACCATAGAGAATGATTACTCATGGCTGGTGGTAACCGTCTGTGGTATGCGGCGTTGAAGTTCCAATGGTAGATTGGAGTTGAATCTTGATTTAGTAGAGTTGATCCTGGCAAGGTCGCCACTTGTGAAGGCTTACTCAACCCTGTAACAACTTCAGACAGTATTACCAAGGCTGGCTGCTCCTCAGGAAAATTAATGAATAGAAAAAGAAATAATAACAGACAAACATAAACACTTTATTATATAGAAAATATAAAATATAAAACACTTAAATATGAAATATTAATCCTACATTAAAGAAAATAAAAAATGAAAAATATAAATAACTGAATTCAACGCTAATTTAAAACTTGGGTGTCTGGTGTTTGGTGACACTGTGTTGTTGAAATTGTAGCCATTGCTGATGATAGGGAAGGGGTCGCAGGTGTTGGTTACAACCCACCGGTTCGTTCTTCACAGTATAGCCGTGAGTATGATATCCCGATGACAGGAAAGCAGGTTCTTTACCACTGCAATGATGAGGGGTTATGTCCTGCAATTTCATACAGGTGCACAGGTAATTAAATCCAAAAAGGGGAAGTCTCAGGACATTAGTCCATCTCCATCAGTTCTGCTCATTGATTGGCAGGTGACCCTCTGTCATCCAGCTGGAAAAGATAGACAGGTTACCCACTGCTTAAGAAATCACTCTCCATGATAAGTACAATACCTAAAAGATGTGGTGATTATTACAACAGTCAACTTAGAGCAAGACTGAAAGAACTAAGTTAAAAAAAAAAAAATTAAGAGAGGTTGGCTAACGACAAACTGTGATGTAGCACATAGCGTGAACAAGCTAGACAGAAAGGGATATATATTATATAATATATATATTATATATAATATATATATATATATATATATATATATATATATATATATATATATATATATATATATATATATACATAAATATGTATAGCAGAGTGGTGGCAGCAGTAGGCCTGAGGAAGTAGTGCTGCCATAACAGGTTGGGTGTCATCACAAATAAGAAGTGTACTTACCAAAAGTGAAGTGTAAATTATAAAAGTAGCAGTATACAAGTGATAAGTGTGGTAAATAAGGACTCAAAAGGGCAACAAAGAAAAGAATAGCTGAAGAAGTCAGGGGGCGGAAGGGCGAGGTGAAACGAGTCATCGTACAGCGAGCATCGACAGCGAGCATCGTACATCAGGCACTGGATGGACGTCCCTATGAGGAGTAACGTACAAATCACCTTTTGTGGTTGGCGGGGAAGTTTTGAGTGGTAGAGCCGGCCCTACGGTCACTGGTAGCCATCACAAACCCTGCCCCCAGAGCGATTATCATACACAAAAACACCTAGCAGTAGTAGGAAGATAAAATTTGTAGGAGCAAGTAATAGGCAGGAGGATTAATCGTGGCTAATGGGACTACAGTCCTGACAACTGTTTTGGGGAGATAATGTTTAGGACACAAAGACAGTACAATCTGAGAAGCAAGTATTGGGTACACATGTAGTAAAAGGTAGTACATAACTGGGTGAAAGAATGACTTGTTAACACACGCTAGTATTATAATTATTAGAATTACTCTCAGTGTTAATGGTATCTCATTAGTATTATGGATACACAGAGGTGAATTGTATTTCTGGGACATATAAACAACTGACGTGCTCACACACACACGCACGCACACACATACACTCGGGGACAGGAGCTGAGTCTCGACCCCCTGAAACCACAACTAGGTGAGTACACACAGCTGATCCTTGAAATCTGACCACGTCCCCTCACCCCCCACACACCTTTCCCTCCCCCACAGACCTTTCCCCTTCCCCGCTCTTGCCTTCAGGCCCGGTGGCCTGGTGGCTAAAGCTCCCGCTTCACACACGGAGGGCCCGGGTTCGATTCCCGGCGGGTGGAAACATTTCGACACGTTTCCTTACACCTGTTGTCCTGTTCACCTAGCAGCAAATAGGTACCTGGGTGTTAGTCGACTGGTGTGGGTCGCATCCTGGGGGACAAGATTTAAGGACCCCAATGGAAATAAGTTAGACAGTCCTCGATGACGCACTGACTTTCTTGAGTTATCCTGGGTGGCTAACCCTCCGGGGTTAAAAATCCGAATGAAATCTTATCTTATCTTATCTTATCTTACTCCCTCCTCTTTCCCTCTCCCCCTCCCTCGTGTTTCTCTCTCTCATAGCCTTTTTCCCTCCCCTTCCCCCTACTCTTTCTCTCTCTCTCTCTCTTTCTCTCTCTTCCCTCCTCACTCCCATAACCCTATTTCACCCTCCCTCTCTCTATAGGCTTCTCTCTCCATCTCTCCATTTCTCTCTCTCATAGCCTTTTCCCCCCACCCTCCTTCTCCCTCTCTCTCTCTCCCTCTCCCTCTCCCTCTCTTTCTTCCCTCCTCTCCCCTTTTCCTCTCCCCCTCACATTTCCTCTCTCCCCCCTTGGTCTTACCTCACCCCCCATACTCTCTCCTCTCTCTCCCTCTTTCTACCCTTTCTTCTCTCCTTTTTCTCCCTCTTTCTACCCTTTCTCTCTCCCCCTCGCACCCTCTCCCTCCTCTAGCCTTCTGTCTGTGGTAAAAAAAAAAAAAAAAAAAAAAAATGGGTGGCCCTAGAGGACGGAAAACCAAGGGATCTGGTAGACGAACCAGGGAGGAAAAAGACTGGGAGTTAGAGCTCCAAAAAAGGGAGGAAGAGGGGGGGAAGGAAGATAGTGGAGCTTGGTAAGAAAATGGAGGAGCGGATAGCTGAAGAGTGCAGGAAGTGGGAAGTACAGGTCTTAGCAGCAGAAGCTAGGATACAGTGCTTAGAAGAGAAACTGCAAAGCCTGAAACAGATTAGAGGAGACAAATGACAATTCAGATGTGACATCGGGAAAATTTAAATGTCAGGCGCAGACAAGGGGACGGAAAGCAACAACGGAGACATGCGCACACGAAGGCCCTATCAGCCCCACGTGGGCCAGGGAAAAAGACGAGGAGCACACTAAGATCAAATGACAGGTCCGAAGACAATGAAGGTATGCTATATGCAGAGTTCAAACACCCAAAACTGCAGTAGCAAGGGACAGCTGGTCATGAAAGACAGTTCACTGAGAAAAGAAGTTTCAGATATGACAGGGACTGAAGGCAAGAACATGTCATTGGAAGGAAATAAAATGCCTCAGAGAAGCAGATGGAGACTCAGTGGGAGGGGGAAATGGCGAGGTCAGTTTTTTTGTACGGGCTCCAAGAAGCCAAGGGGGACAACTTTTAAGAAATAAAAAAAGGAGGGGAAAAAAATGATTGAAGGCATCATGAAAACAAATAGGTGAGGGCGATATGACCCAGGTGACAAATTTTCAGAGAATTGGGGGGGTTTGCGAGTGGAAGGATACGGCTGTCAGAGTAACTTTCAAGGAAGAAAACAGTTCGAACCAGGATTCTGCAAGAGAAAGCAAGACTGAGGGACAAACAGGGGTACCAGAGAGTATACCTCGACCGTGACCCAACACCAGAAGAAAGGACTACACTGAAAGAGAGGGTACAGAGGCGCAAGGAGGAACGAAGAGGCAATGACGAAAATGACAGGACCCAGACACAGGGAGGGAAAGGGGAAAAAACACCCCACAGAACCTCCCACCAAAAGACTCCAACCGCGACATTCCCAACGCAAACTGAGCAACCTATACTACAACCCACTCACTGTTTTCCTCTGCCACCAAACCCCCTTATCAAAAACCCCACCCCAAAAAGCTGTCCCTTAAAGGGCATTCTGACCCCACCCCCCATCATCACAAACCCCACCAACACCACAGCCCCATATAGGCCCCACCAAGGCTCTCGCTCCCCCCAAACCCCCAAAATTCTTGCATGACCACAAAGATAGAAAAGAAACTGAAAGTTTGGTACACAAACGCGGATTAATAAGGGAATAAACATGAGGAGTGGAACGAAAGAATCAGTGAAAAATCCCCAGACATCATAGCAGTCACAGAAACAAACTCGCTGAGACAATAACAGACACAATCTTCCCAACGGGATATCAGATCCTGAGGAAAGATAGAAGGAGTAGAGGGGGGGGAGGGTTGCACTGCTCATAAACACCGATGGGATTTGAGGGAAATGGAAGGCAAAGGACATGATTGGGAGAAAGAGACTACATTGTAGTACAATTCAGTCCGGAGAACATAAAGTAGTCATTGGAGGGGATATATAACCACCACAGAACTGCAGGAGGCCAAGAGAGGAGTACGGAAGAAAACAACAGGGTGATGGTGGACACACTGGCTGAGGTGGCAAGAAGAGCTCACTCGAGCAGAGCAAAGTTACTGGTAATGGGCGATTTCAACCACAGGGAGATCGACTGGGAAAACCTGGAGCCACATGGGGGTCCCGAAACATGGAGAGCCAAGATGATGGATGTGGTACTTGAAAACCTCATGCATCAACATTCAGGGACAAACCAGAGAGAGAGGGGAGGATGAGCCAGCAAGATGGATCTTGTGTTCACCTGAGCAGTTCAGACATTGAAGACATTTACTTACGAGAGGCCCCTTGGAGCTAGCGATCACGTGGTTCTGAGTTTTGATTATATAGTAAAGTTACAAGTGGAGAAGGTAACAGGAACTGAAGGGGACAGGCAAAACTAATAAAAGGGGGGGGACTACACCCGGTATGAGAAACTTCCTGCAGGAGGTTCAGTGGACAGAGAAATGGTAGGAAATCAGTAAACGAGATGAATGGAAAATGTGGCAACAAAGTGCAAGGAGGCAGAGGAAAGTTTTGTTCCCAAGGGAAACGAAATAATAGGAAGACCAAAACGAGTCCTTGGTTTTACCCGAAGTGTAGGGAGGCAAAACTAAATCAACAGAGAATGGAAAAGGTACAGGAGGCATAGGACCCAGGAAAACAAGAGATTAGTAGAATAGCCAGAAACGAGTATGCACAGATAAGGAGGGAAGGCCCCGCGACAGTATGTAAACGACTTAGCATCGAAAGTCAAATCTGACCCGAAACTGCTGTATAGCCACATTAGGACCAGGTGATAAAGGGTGAGGAAAGAAAGGGGGAGAACTCACAAGAAACGATCAAGAGGTATGTGAGGAGCTCAACACGAGATTTAAGGAAGTTTTACAGTAGAGACAGGAAGGACTCTGGGGGACAGACCAATGGGGAAACCCGCAAGGGGAAAACACCCAACAAGTGTTTTGGGCGACATACATACAGATGAGGAGGAGGTGAAGAAACTGCTAAGGGACATCGATACCTCAAAGGCAACACTCCCCCTGGGTCCTTAGAAAGGGAGCAGATATGTTGTGCGTGCCACTTACCACAATCTTCAAACACGTCCCTGGAAACTGGGCAACTACCTGAGGTATGGAAGACGGCAAATGTAGTTCCAATTTTAAAAAAGGAGACAGAAAAGAGGCACTAAACTATAGACCTGTGTCATTGACGTGTATAGTATGCAAAATTATGGAGAAGATTATCAGGGAGGAGAGTGGTGGAGCACCTGGAACTGAACAAGAGTTTTAAATGCCAGCCAGCAGGATCCACGGAAGGCAAATCCTGTGTCACAAACCTTCTGGAGTTTTATGAAAAATAAAAAGAAGTTTAAAACACGAGAGAGAGGGGTGGGTTGATTGCATCTTCTTGAACTGCAAGAAGGCCTTTGACACAGTTCTCACAAGAGATTAGTGCAGAAGCTAGAGCATCAGGCGCATATAACAGGAAGGGCACTGCAATGGATCAGAGAATACCTGACAGGGAGGCAACAACGAGTCATGGTACGTAATGATGTATCACAGTGGGCACCTGTGACAAGCGGGGTCCCCACAGGGGTCGGTCCTAGGACCAGTGCTATTTTTGGTATATGTGAACGACATGAGGGAAAGGGGTTAGACTCAGAAGTGTCCCTGTTTGCAGATGATGTGAAGTTAATGAGGAGAATTAAATCTGATGAGGACCAGGCAGGACTTCAAAGAGACCTGGACAGACTGGACACCTGGTCCAGCAAATGGCTTCTCGAATTTAATCCTGCCAAATGCAAAGTCATGAAGATAGGGAAGGGCACAGAAGACCACAGACAGAGTATAGGCTAGGTGGCCAAAGACTGCAAACCTCACTCAAGGGAAAGATCTTGGGGTGAGTATAAACACCGAGCATGTCCTACGGAAAGCACACACCAATCAGATAACTGCTGCAGCATATGGGCGCCTGGCAAACCTGAGAACAGCATTCCGACACCTTAGTAAGGAATCGTTCAAGACACTGTACACCGTGTATGTCAGCCCATACTGGAGTATGCAGCACCTGTTTGGAACCCGCACTTGATAAAGCACGTCAAGAAACTAGAGAAAGTACAAAGGTTTGCCACAAGGTTAGTTCCAGAGCTAAGGGGAATGTCCTATGAAGAAAGATTAAGGGAAATCGGCCTGACGACACTGGACGACAGGAGGGTCAGGGGAGACATGATAACGACATATAAAATACTGCGTGGAATAGACAAGGTGGACAAAGACACGATGTTCCAGGGAGGGGACACAGAAACAAGAGGCCACAATTGGAAGTTGAAGACACAAATGAGTCAGAGAGATATTAGGAAGTATTTCTTCAGTCATAGAGTTGTAAGGCAGTGGAATTGCCTAAAAATGACGTAGTGGAGGCAGGAACCATACACAGATTTAAGACGAGGTTTGATAAAGCTCATGGAGCGGGGAGAGAGAGGGCCCAGTAGCAACCGTGAAGAGGCGGGGCCAGGAGCTAAGACTCGACCCCTGCAACCACAAATAGGTGAGTACAAATAGGTGAGTACACACACACACACACACACACACACACACACACACACACACTGCTGTGGCTGTCCCCCTCCTGCTCACTCGTCTATTCCCTTCCCTTTCACAACAAACACCCCCTCCCTCCCACAACAAGCACCACCTCCACACATCACTCTTCCGTCTGTGGAAAAAACAGGCGACACCAAAAACCAGGATGGAGAACCAGAGGACTGGTGAATGAAGAGAGGGGTGACCTGGAGAGAAGACTGGGAGGAAGAACTCATGAGAAGATACGAGGATGGGGGAGGAGGATGGAAGAGCTCAGCAAGAAAAGGGAAGAGAAAAAAGCTGAGGAGGCGGGAAATAAAAATTTCAAACACACACTGAACAAAGAACAGACTAGTAGAAAACTAAATGTCTGAAACAGTGTAAAAAACCCAAAAGGGACAGTACAGCCACGACACAAAAAACTGCAACATCAGCATGATAGGGACAGTAGGAAAAAAAGAATTATGTAAGCGATACCTTTTGGATCCAAAGGGGGGCCCCCGGGGGGAAAAGGCAGGGAGAACACGGGAACAAATGGGGGCCAAAAACAATAAAGGGAGCGGGCTATACACAGGGGCTCAATGGACAACTGCCATGTCCGGGACAGAAAAAGCCGGGACACTGGATGGGAAAAGACAGGGGGGAAGCAATCACAGTACAGGAATTAATTGTAGGGGGAGGATGCTCGGGGAAAGTACATGGGAGGACGAAAGGAAGAGGGAGTTTTTGTCTATGGGCTCCAAGAAGTAGAGGGGGAAACTTACGAGGGAAAGGGAAACAAAAAGAAAAAAAATGATTGAAAACTTCTGAAAGAAATGGGAAAGAACGCATGAACCACGAAAAATTTTCGAAAAATTTGGGGTGGTTTGTAGGGGAAAAAAAGCATCCAGTCAAAGTGATTTTCAAGGCAGAGTCGCTCGAAAACCCGGACCCCTCAGGGAAACAGCCAAAAGGAAAAACAATAGTTTTGGAGTGTGTACCTCGACCAAAAGGAAAACAAGAAAAAATGATGAAACGAAAGAGGGGGGTGCAACTTTGGGAAGGAGGAATGGGAGGAAGAAGGTGGGGGAGGGAAATCAGGCTCGGGTAAAAGAAAAAAACCAACCCTTCCATACCCCCACAAAGGAACCCGACCTGGAAACCCCAAAAAGCAATCAAACAACCAAACCCCAAAACCCCACTCCCCAAAACCCTTTCCCCCACCCCCCTCAGAAAAACCCCCCACAGAAAACCAAAGTAACCCACACATCCCTTCAGCTAAAACCCCCCCAAACCCCACAGAAACCAACAGTAACCCCCCCAAATGTACCCCTCCCCCATTCCCCCTCATACCACCCCCCCCCCCACCGTAACCCACCACGTACCCTCTTTTTTCCCATCCCCCTCACCACAACCCCCCCCCCTACTGTAACCCCCAGACCCTCGGGGCCCCCCCCCCCACACAATGACCCCCAAAACCTCCAAACCCCTATGGCCCCCACCGTGGCACCGCTCCCCCAAACCCATTTTTCCCCCCAGACCACATTTATAGAAAAGAATTGAAGGTTTGGTGGGGAAAGCAATGGAAAACGAATAAATGTGAGGGTGGCATAAAAGAATCAAGGAGTATCCCCAATTGTCAAAGCAGTCACGAAACAAACTCAATGGGGACAATAACAGATGAAATTTTCCCCACTCAATATCAGATTCGAGAAGGGATGGGAGCAGAGGGGGGAAGAGGGTTGCACGGCTACAAAAAAACCATGGGGTTATAAGAAAGGAAAGGAATGGATAAATTTTGGGGGGGACTCTATAGGTAATTTTCAATCAGGGGGAACAAATTTAAGGTACCTTCAGTGAAAATAACACACCACAAACTCCCGGGGGCCCAAAGGGGAATATGATGAGTGCAACAGAGCAATGGGGACACACTAGTGACAAAAAGGGGTCACTTTATAGAGTGGAGTTACTGGTTATGGGCGACTTCAAACCCCAGGGGATTGGTTGGGAAAACCGGAGCCAAAGAGATGGGGGGATTCTGGCAAACCCTTTGACCAACATTTAGGCACATTACCAAGGAGGGGGAGAATAAACCGCAAACTGGACTTTGGTTCACCCCGAGTAGCTAAATTTTTAGGACAACACATATGAAAGGCCCCTTAGAGCAGTGACCACAGGTTTTACTTTTTAATACACGTGAAACACAGGTGGAGAGGGTAACAGGGGTAAACAAGCAAAAACCAAACTAAAACCGGACACTACCAGGTATGAGACCTTCCTGCAGGGAAATTCGGGGCAAAAGAGAGTTGGAGGAAAGTCAGTAAATTAAATGGGTTTTAGAACAACAAAAAGCAAAAGGCAAAGGGAAAAGGGTTTTTTCCCAAGGGGAACAGAAACAAAGGAAGAGCAGAACGACCCTTGGGTTTTTTGGGTGTAAGACAAAACAAAATGCTCTAAGAATGGAAAAATTGCGAAGGGTGGGACTGGGGAACATCTCCCCATGGGTCCTAAGAGGGAGCAGAGACACTGTGTGTCCCCTAACCTAAAACTTCAAAAATGCCCTTGAAAATGGCAAACCCGAGTATGGAAAATGGCAAATGTAGTCCCCATCTTTAAAAAAGGAACAGAAATGAAGCACTAAACTATAGACCAGTTAGACATGTATAGTTGAAATCAGGAGAAGTTATCAGAAGGTGGTGGAGCACCTGGGGGCGGGGCAAGATTATGAATGCAGCAAATATGGATTCATGGAAGGCAAATCCTTTGTCATAAACCTACAAGGTAACTGAAGTAAAACAAAAGGCCGTCGAAAAAGTTCCCCCAAAAGATTATTTCAAATTAGAGGTCAAGCACATATAACAGGGAAGGGGACTGCAAGGATCAGAGAATACCTAACAGGGGGCAACAGCGAGTCATGTCCGTGCGAGGTTGACAGTGGGCGCCCCGGCGAGCGGGGTCCCACGGGTCTCTCCGGGGGACAAAAACTATTTTTGGTATATGTAATGATATTGCAAAGGGGTAGACTCGGAAGGTCACTGTTTCAGATGAGTGTAATTAATGAAGAGAAAATTTAAAACAGATGCAACCAACTCACAACAACAGTCGCGTTTTGAGTTGCTCCCGGGGAAGGATTAGTGGTTAAAAAAAACCACATTTCCCCCGAGTTAATAAACCAATAAAATCTTCCTCAGGGGGTTCCTTGGACTGTCCTTTTTAAAAAAAAAAACTAATGCTAGTCACTGTGGCTTTTGATTTCCCCTGATGAGGCTTTTAATCACTCCTGGGTTGTGTCAATTTTGATCTGCTGTAAAGGTAATTAAAGATCTGGTTATTGGGAATTAAGCTCCCGGGCATAATTTAAATTTTCTGGTATAACTTGCACAAAAAAAAAATTCGTTCCAGTGAATTAATAGAATTCTTTTTTTTCACTGTTTTACCCTGAAGGGTTTTGCACTTTTTTTTGATTATAATAATAATAATCATGATAGCTTCTTGTATTTTAAGAAAATTGCTGAAAATGCCATCATTTCCATTCCATCAGTAATCCGGTACTTTTCAGCACTAATTTCAAATTTCATCATTATACTGACTCAGAAATTTTGCAGTTGATTGCAAATGCACGCATCAAGCAAGTGGGGGAGAGGCATGATGAAAAGAAGAAGTACAGAAATTTTCTCTTGATAGGTTAATCAAGTGTATTCAACCTAACCACTCTGTAATTTCCCGCAAATCACTAAAAACCGGGACACTTTAGGTCCCAGTGATGCCGGATTAGTGGGGGTCGACCCTTTTATTATTGAACATCTCTTTTTGTATATACTTTCAAAAAAAGTCACGACTTTTTTTTGGGGTTTTCCTAGGTAAAATTTCACTATGTGTGATAATTGTGTTTAATTACTTTGTTATAAAAGGGTTTTGAAGACCGACAATTGATAAAGAACCAGTGCAGCGAAAGGTGGGAGTGAGAGGAGGGGGAGGGGGGACTGATTTCCTCAAATCCCCCTCATCTTCGACCGTTCTCTACATTGGGCTGAAAAAACCCTGCATGGCAGATATGGTAAACACAGGGGAAATTAAAAAATTCACAGGTACAAAACAAATTTTGGCCACAAAATAGAGCGAAACCCCACGCAAAGACCGGGGGTTTATCATGGCGGGGGATCTCACCTTCAGGCCATAAAAATTGTATCAACGCTCTGCAGAAAAATGAAATGGATAATGAAAACCTTCAAAACAGGGGGGCCAAGCCCATGATGACATCCTCAGGTCACTTTTCTATTAGCTGGGAAATTGCTGCACACTAACAGCACCTTTCAAGGCAGGTGAAATTGCCGACCTAGAAAATGTACAGAGAACTTTCACGGCGCACATAACGGAGATAAAACACCTCAATTACTGGGAGCGCTTGAGGTTCCTGAACCTGTATTCCCTGGAACGCAGGAGGGAGAGATACATGATTACCTGGAACACAGGAGGGAGAGATACATGATTATATACACCTGGAAAATCCTAGAGGGACTAGTACCGAACTTGCACACGAAAATCACTCACTACGAAAGCAAAAGATTTGGCAGACGATGCAACATCCCCC
Source organism: Cherax quadricarinatus (assembly GCF_026875155.1). Lineage (NCBI taxonomy): Eukaryota > Metazoa > Arthropoda > Malacostraca > Decapoda > Parastacidae > Cherax > Cherax quadricarinatus. The sequence goes on along the minus strand of NC_069454.1, from coordinate 33,511,539 downwards.
CAATGAAAAGCAGGGGTGTCACTAGCACGTTAAGAGACCATACAATAAGTGTCAGGGGCCCGAGACTGTTCAACGGCCTCCCAGCACACATAAGGGGGATTACCAACAGACCCCTGGCAGTCTTCAAGCTGGCACTGGACAAGCACCTAAAGTCAGTTCCTGATCAGCCGGGCTGTAGCTCTCGTACGTTAGTTTGCGTGCAGCCAGCAGTAACAGCCTGGTTGATCAGGCTCTGATCCACCAGGAGGCCTGGTCACAGACCGGGCCGCGGGGGCGTTGACCCCCGGAACTCTCTCCAGGTAAACTCCAGGTATCTCTCCCGCCTGCATTCCAGAGAATACAGGTTCAGGAACCTCAAGCGCTCCCAGTAATTGAGGTGTTTTATCTCCGTTATGCGCGCCGTGAAAGTTCTCTGTACATTTTCTAGGTCGGCAATTTCACCTGCCTTGAAAGGTGCTGTTAGTGTGCAGCAATATTCCAGCCTAGATAGAACAAGTGACCTGAAGAGTGTCATCATGGGCTTGGCATCCCTAGTTTTGAAGGTTCTCATTATCCATCCTGTCATTTTTCTAGCAGATGCGATTGATACAATGTTATGGTCCTTGAAGGTGAGATCCTCCGACATGATCACTCCCAGGTCTTTGACGTTGGTCAGTCTATGACTGAAAAAATCTGTTCCTCAGAGAGTCCTCTCTTCATTTACAGTAGACCATCATTTAACATGGTTTTGTTTGGCACGATTTGGTTATAGCACTATTAAAGAATTGCTGCATATTTTTGTATAACACTTCATAAAATTAACTTTACACGATTCAGTTTGCGGGAGGGGAAAAAATTTGGAGCACACGTCGTCGTCCACGGGATACACTCTGCTTGGCTGTGTGTTAGACCACTGAATCAACGTGGGAGACCTACCATTATCCCCCACCACCCTCTGCCAGCCCCTGCCACTCCCACCACCCTCCACCACTCCCCCCACCCTTGTCCCAGTCTTTGGTTCATATGGGTGTAGAACCATCCTCTGCTTGGAGCTAACTAATATTGCAAACTAGTAATACGACAGGAAATAGCAAACAAGAGGACTCCACTAGCATTAGTGAGGATATATTACCAAAAACAACTGGTGAGAGCTCCATTGTTGGTGCTAGTGAGGATAGGAATAAGACAGGTAAACATGCACCAACAGGAAATACAGTCACAGAAACCCAAGGCAAACAGAAACCAAGCCTGTGCTTGGTATCTTGGTATCTGCTGGCATGGGAAATCTGGAAAAACAGATGGGACGTGCAACTATGACCACCCTAGAAAAGGCCGTGGCCATATGACAACAGGAAAATGCAAACTTCCTTTCTGTAAGCTTTTTCACCCTGAAATGTGCCCCTCTTCAGTTGTTAGGTAAGACACATATGCAACAGTTAGGTATCTTTATTATGAAACGTTTCGCCTACACAGTAGGCTTCTTCAGTCAAGTACAGAAAAGTTGATAGAAGCAGAAGATACTTGAAGACGATGTAATCAGTCCATCACCCTTAAAGTTTTGAGGTGGTCAGTCCCTCAGTCTGGAGAAGAGCACTGTTCCATAGTATGAAACAATACTATGGAACAGTGCTCTTCTCCAGACTGAGGGACTGACCACCTCAAAACTTTAAGGGTGATGGACTGATTACATCGTCTTCAAGTATCTTCTGCTTCTATCAACTTTTCTGTACTTGACTGAAGAAGCCTACTGTGTAGGCGAAACGTTTCATAATAAAGATACCTAACTGTTGCATATGTGTCTTACCTAACAACCTGTCGGTATTTTATACCATTTTAATGTTCAGCCCCTCTTCAGTATAGGAAAGACTGTGCTGTAACTTAAATTGCCGGCACACCATCTAAAGGGGACAAAAAGATACAAAACATCCAGGCCATGGGAAAACCTGGGTAGCCACAGCCACTCAAGAGGGAGAGGTTTTTTAGTGCCAGGAAGGGAAAAAAACTGGCAGGAAATGGCAGAAATCGGACACCAAATCCAGTCATTCCTGGAGTGGAACCACAGTCGATGGCCTCCACTCCAAACCAACACATACAGATACTAATGCCGGAAAAAAAATCCCCCCCCAGTACCAACAATACCACCAGTCCGATGACATTCTTCTTTGCAAATATACAGGGTCTAAAGCCAGCAACAAACAACAAAATACCTTTCATCCGTGGACTGCTTGCAGAGGCAAAGGCAATGTTCGCGGCTTTCACTGAGACCCACATAAAGGATCACTTGGACAACGAAATATGGATACCAGGTTACAACCTATACAGATGCGACAGAGTGAACAGGCAAAAGGGAGGGTTGGCATGAACATCACTGAGTCACTTGTTTGCACAGAACTGCTTAATGCCTGAAATGATGTAGTGGAAGTTTCAGCAGTAAAGATCAAGAACCAAAACCTAGTCATTGTGGTAGTCTACAAGCCTCCGGATGCAACGTCCCAGCAATTCCAGGAACAGCTGTTAAAAATTGACCACTGTCTGGAAAATCTGCCAGCTCATGCCCCCAACATCTTGCTCCTAGGGGATTTCTACCTAAGGCACCTAAATGGAGGAATATAGCAAATAATGTTGTTGCAGTAATAACACCAGGATGCAGCAATGACGAAAACACACACACACACGAGCTTTTAAATCTCTGCACAAAATTCAATTTAAACCAGCAAATAATAGAGCCTACTAGACTGGAGAATACACTAGACCTTATCTTCACTAACAATGATGATCTGATACGAAATGTCACCATATCAAAAACAATATATTATGAGAGAGCCACAAAATTTGGTTAACACAAACCTATCCGATGTTATCCTGACGCCAAATGACTTCGAACAGGCGATAAATGACATGCCCATGCACTCTGCCCCAGGGCCAGACTCATGGAACTCCGTGTTCATCAAGAACTGCAAGAAGCCCCTATCACGAGCCTTTTCCATCATATGGAGAGGGAGCATGGACACGGGGGTCGTCCCACAGTTACTAAAAACAACAGACATAACCCCACTCCACAAAGGGGGCAGTAAAGCAACAGCAAAGAACTACAGACCGATAGCACTAACATCCCATATCATAAAAATCTTTGAAAGGGTCCTAAGAAGCAAGATCACCACCCATCTAGAAACCCATCAGTTACACAACCCAGGGCAACATGGGTTTAGAACAGGTCGCTCCTGTCTGTCTCAACTATTGGATCACTACGACAAGATCCTAAATGCACTAGAAGATAAAAAGAATGCAGATGTAATATATACAGACTTTGCAAAAGCCTTCGACAAGTGTGACCATGGCGTAATAGCGCACAAAATGCGTGCTAAAGGGATAACAGGAAAAGTTGGTCGATGGATCTATAATTTCCTCACTAACAGAACACAGAGAGTAGTCGTCAACAGAGTAAAGTCCGAGGCAGCTACGGTGAAAAGCTCTGTTCCACAAGGCACAGTACTCGCTCCCATCTTGTTCCTCATCCTCATATCCGACATAGACAAGGATGTCAGCCACAGCACCGTGTCTTCCTTTGCAGATGACACCCGAATCTGCATGACAGTGTCTTCCATTGCAGACACTGCAAGGCTCCAGGCGGACATCAACCAAATCTTTCAGTGGGCTGCAGAAAACAATATGAAGTTCAACGATGAGGAATTTCAATTACTCAGATATGGTAAACACGAGGAAATTAAATCTTCATCAGAGTACAAAACAAATTCTGGCCACAAAATAGACCGAAACACCAACGTCAAAGACCTGGGAGTGATCATGTCGGAGGATCTCACCTTCAAGGACCATAACAGTGTATCAATCGCATCTTCTAGAAAAATGACAGGATGGATAATGAGAACCTTCAAAACTAGGGAGGCCAAGCCCATGATGACACTCTTCAGGTCACTTGTTCTATCTAGGCTGGAATATTGCTGCAAACTAACAGCACCTTTCAAGGCAGGTGAAATTGCTGACCTAGAAAATGTACAGAGAACCTTCACAGCACGCATAACGGAGATAAAACACCTCAATTACTGGGAGCGCTTGAGGTTCCTGAACCTGTATTCCCTGGAACGCAGGCGGGAGAGATACATGATTATATACACCTGGAAAATCCTAGAGGGACTAGCACCGAACTTGCACACGAAAATCACTCACAAGGAAAGCAAAAGACTTGGCAGACGATGCAACATCCCCCCAATGAAAAGCAGGGGGTGTCACTAGCACGTTAAGAGACCATACAATAAGTGTCAGGGGCCCGAGACTGTTCAACTGCCTCCCAGCATACATAAGGGGGATTACCAACAGACCCCTGGCAGTCTTCAAGCTGGCACTGGAAAAGCACTTAAAGTCGGTTCCTGACCAGCCGGGCTGTGGCTCGTACGTTGGTTTGCGTGCAGCCAGCAGTAACAGCCTAGTTGATCAGGCTCTGATCCACCAGGAGGCCTGGTCACAGACCGGGCCGCGGGAGCGTTGACCCCCGGAGCTTTCTCCAGGTAAATTCCAGGTAAACTGTGGCTGTAATGAAGCTTAACTTTGTGTGCATAAAAAGAATGAGGTAAATATGAGTTTGTGTGATGACTGACTGACTGATTCACTGATTTACTTAACTGACTGACCTACTGACTGTATTACAGACTAACTTACTGGCTTGACTGACAAACTTACAGACTTGACTGATGTACGACTTACTTGACTGACTGTATTACTGACTGACTTGATTGACTCACTCACTGACTGACTTGACTGACTGACTGACTTACTGACTTGACTGATTTACTAACTTAAAGTTAGACTTTTTCACTGAAGAGAACCCTGAAATGGTGTCTCGAGCAGCTGATGCCATACCATCAGTTGTATAATGTACTGCAGGGTGATATAGAACCGAAATCCATCACAGAATTTATGCTCACTCCAATACAGCAATTGACTTCAGTACTAGAACCTGTACCAGCCACCTCAGCCCAGTAGGGCCACAGCATAACTCTCCAATCTACACAATCGTCCACACACACATAGGTAAGTACTGGTTTTCTAACAGAGTTGTAGATGCGTGGAACAGTCTTCCCAGTGGGGTGATAGAGGCTAGGACCTTGGGTAGCTTTAAGAAGAGACTGGACAAATATATGAGTGGGAGGGGCTGGGTTTGATTGGTGTTGGGGGGTGCGGGAGTTGTTTCTTGAGTAGCTTTAGGTAGATGTCATTTTGATAAGGACCTGCCTCGTATGGGCCAGTAGGCCTTCTGCAGAGTTCCTACATTCTTATGTTCTTATTGTTTGTGTTGCATTTGTAATCTTAAGCAGTAAAAAAAAACATAATAAATCACGACAGTGAACTACAATTACATATTCACTTTTATTTTTGTAAGATCAGGGGTCTAAAAAAAAAAAGTTGTTTGGCTTTTTGGTGGCTCCCAGGAATGTAACCCTATTTTTTCCATAAGTTCTTCAGTATGTTTAACACAGTTTTGAGTAAAACGGCATTTTCAGGAACGCAGCTGTCAGTAATACTGTGTACTGTGGAACATTCTGTTAAAACTATTACTGTGAGTCATTGCCTCCCTGTATGATGTCATGAGTCCCCTTTCCTTTTGAACTACCTTGCCCCAGGGCGGTAGTCTGTCAGAGAGTGGAGTTGAAGGCGATAGCAGACTACAAGGCCAGGCTCTGGGTTCTCCTACAGAACACTATACGTATTATATGCTACCTGTCATCCAAGTGGTAGTTTAACTTATCCAAAATATACTATATAAAAAGCCTCTTGTTATGCAGAGCATTTTGGGTAATTTTATCCCCAGGAAGCCCACACCAGTCGGCTAACACCCAGGTAGCTATTTACTGCTAGGTGAGCAGGGTCAGCAGGTGTCTTAAAGAAACATGTCCAAATGATCCCCCTCCCCCTACCGGGGACTAAACCACGCAATCAAACTTGGAAGCCTCTTTTTTTTTCTACAAGCCAAGTGCTTGTGACCACTGAGCTGTAGATCATTTAAGCAAGTCAGAATGAGTATCTGAGGAACACAGTTACAGTGAATTTATAAATGTTTGTGTGTGTGTGAGAAGGTTTGAAAATTTTGCTCAAAAATAAGTTTAACAACACCACTTAAAAATTAATAAAGTATGTACATACAGAACAAAAAGCAGTACAAGTTGCAGCATGAAACGGTGGAGTGGTCGTGTTGCCTTGGTTACAGGAGCCAGTGCTGGTATTGGGGCAGCTATCTGTAGGCAACTTGTTGAAGCCGGCATGATTGTTGTTGGTGCTGCACGTAATGAAGAGAGGATTAAGGTATTGTATGTTAATATAGTTAGTTTACTTGCTTTAAGAATACTAAAAACATTAATTTGGAGATTTAGTATTTTCCATTAATACATGTAATATTCTGTGGTAAACATTAAATAATATGTATTAGACTGAAAATTATATAATTGATATGTGATAGTAAATGGGAATTGAGAACAATAAAATAACTTAATACAACCTCTCCCCATTTAACGACGGAGTTCTGTTCCTAAGACCACGTCAGTAAACAAATATGTCACTAAGTGAGGAGCATACTATAATGATAGTGGGTTTCAGTCAACCATATGTGATATTGTTTTAATGTCAACTTTGCACCATTTATATCATTTCTGGTATATTTTTAAATGTTTGTACAGCAGTGTACTGTAGAGATAAACAAATAGAGGAAATCAGCTCCAATATACAATATTTAGGTATGCATACTGGTCAGAGAGCCCGTCGTAAGACAGAGTCATCGGGAAACGAGTTCGTCGCTAAGTGAGGGAAGGCTGTATTTAGTTTTGAAAATGTCTTGTATCATTGAAAAATTGGGATATTAAAATGCATAAAAATGTGAATTTTATAATTTGAGTGTGGGTTGGATATATTGGAATACAGTACAGTACTTGAAATTACCTCAGTCCGTCACGTATATAATTTTCCAGGCTCTTGCAAGTGAACTGGCTAACAAACGTGGCTCTCTAACTCCAGTTAAGTGTGACGTCTCCAAAGACAATGATATCCTCAATCTGTTTTCTACCATTAAACAGAAGTTTGGAGGTGTTGATGTGTGTATCAACAATGCTGGAATGTCTCACACCAAATCCCTCTTAGGTTTGTGCTAGAGCAAAAAGTGTTATATTAAATAGTGATATTTCTAAAATTGGGTTAATGAACTGCAAAATTTCTGTAGCAATTTGTTGAACTAATTCCATAAACATGTTTTCCATACTTTACAATGTAGTACAGTCTTGTGGGAATTTGTTCTGAAAACATTACAGTAATCCAAGGTTTATCTAACTCAGGGATGTGAAGGTTTACCGCCCTGAACAATTCAGACAGTTTTACCAAAGGCTGGCTCCTCCTCAGGAAAATTAATGAAGAGAAAAAGAAATAATAATTCACAAAGATAAACACTTTATTATATATTAATGCAAAGATAAAAAAAGTGAAAACATAAGGTGTATCCTATTTGAAAAAAAAATGAAAAATGAAAAAAAAAATGACATTGAATTCAACGCTAATAGAAACAGTTTACGGAGTTCTGGTGGGGGTGACACTTTTGTAAAAATTGTCCCGTTGCTGATGATGGGGGGGGGGGTCCGGGTTTGGGAAACCCAACGACTAGTTCTTCACGAGTCTATAGCCTTGAAAGTCCCAGTCCAGAGACAGGAAAGCAGGTTCTTTCCACACAAAGAGAGGGTTTGTTGCTTGCTGTAGCCTCATTAATCGGGAAAGGTAGACCCAAAAAGAAAACGTCTCCGGACTTTTGCAAAAGTCCTTCTCTTCAACACTTCTCTTTGGTTGGCAGGTGCCCCGATCTGTCTTTCCCAAAAAGCTGGAAAGAGAGACAGGTTACCCACTGTTTAAGAAACACTCTCCATGTAAGTACAAACCAAAAAGACGTGGTGATTATAAAAACTCTAACATGGAGCAAGGCTAAAAGGACTAAGTTTTTTTATTGGTCAAAAGTGAAGCTTTCAACCAATAAGTCCACTAAATAGGGCAGAGCTTTTATTCAGTTGTGCGGGGGCGTGAGTCGAGGATTCGTTTGGGGAGCCTCCACCCACCTTCCGGGGGGGGGAGAAAGGGGGGGGTAGCGGGGGCAGATTACCCACCTTAAAAAAGCACCAGCAATCAAACCGTTACCTTTTACCGGCTACTCCTATCTGTTTAACTTTTCCCCCACAGGCATCAAGGCCACATGTGGCCTTCTAGGGTATTTAGTGCGGCCTCCAGAATGAATTATTTTTATTGGAGTTATTGTATAATAATTAATTTTTTACGAAATAGTCGACATTTTTTAGCACGTATATCTAATCAAAATTTCTTGAATGTAGCCTTATTACATTTCAACCAACTTTAATGCTGTCTTCCAACATAAAAAGGTTCCCTAACCAATCCCTGAAATATGTTTTCCAAATTTCAAAATGTAATTTAATGTTTTGAGCTATAATATATACCACTTATGGAAGCAGTAAGTAAGAGTGGTGAAGGCTTATAAACTAAAGGAGGAGGCAGTTAGGGTAAGATATAAACAACTATTGGAGGATAGATGGGCTGGTGAGAGTATAGGCATTGGGGTCAAAGATGTATGGGGTAGGTTTAAGAATGTAGTGTTAGAGTGTTCAGCAGAAGTTTGTAGTTGCTGAAAAGTGGGTGTGGGAGGGAAGAAGAGCAATTGGTTGAATGATAATGTAAAGAGAGTAGTAAAAGAAAAAAGTTAGCATATGTGAGGTTTATACAAAGTAGAAGTGATTCAAGGAAGGAGTATATGGAGAGAAAGAGAGAGATTAAGCAAGTGGTGAAGCAATGTAAAAAGAGAGGAAATGAGAGAGTGGGTGAGATGTTATTAACAAATTTTTTTGAAAAAAATAAAAAAAAAAGTTTTAGAATGAGATCAACAAGTTGAGGAAGCCTAGGGAACAAATGGATCTGATATTTAAAAATAGGAGAAGAGAGTTATTAAATGGAAAGCCAATGTCCACCTCAAGAGGTGACTGTTGGTTCCCTTAAAAGTTTCTAGGTATATCAAAGGTTTGTGATCCGTCTAAAATGAATTCTTTTCCCAGCAAATAAAATTTAATTTTGGAGATATCCCACGCAAGGGCCAAACATTCCTTTTCTATGGTGGAGTATCTCGTTTCTGCAAGAGGGAAGTTTTAGATTTAATAAATACACAGGAACTAGGAGTGTGTATTTTGTGCAGCAAGCACCTGACACCTATTGCAAGAACTATACTTCTTTGTAACCTGAGAATACATGCTTGGCCAAAAATAAGTGTGCTTGAGTTTATGCCACGTCTTACGATGGGCCAAGTGTTTGGTCACTGGCAAATCATGAGCCATTTGAAGAACAGTCTCTCGACATGGTTTAGGAACAACAAGGATGGAATAATCTATCACTGAAGAATGAGATTTAAATACAGATTTATATAAGATACCATTAATATATTCAAACTTATGAGATACGTATCTCCCGTGGATAACTTTGTTGTTAAAAGCTTGATTATGACAATCCCGAAGTGAAGGGCAATTGTGCTGTATACTGACAAAGTCATCCTTGGACATAAAATCTGGGAAAATAAAAGGACTTACACTGGGAGAAGAGGAGGTAGGAGAAGCCGGGGTTATGGTCTGAGCCCTAGTCAAGACATTGAGAGTGCCGGAGGCAATACCCTTACTTTCACCTGACGAGTGGACAGGTGATCCTGTTACCTCTCTATCGAGAGCAGTATCTGTTTCCACCCCCAAATGAACAGTACAAGACAATGCAGCTTCTGGTGCAGAATTGTTAAGGGGTTTATTTAACTTGCAAGGAAAGATTTAGATTTTGCCACCGAAGTGGCTAGTTTATTGTGCACCCCATATCCATCCTGTGGACGGTAGCGCGAGAGCATATGGATACATAAAAGGCCTAGGAACTAGGCCCCAAAGGGTTAACAGGAATACATATGGATTTATATCTACATATCTATAGTTCACTTATCTGTTACAAGCAAATTTAGGAAATTTGCTTAGTATATCTGGTATCTTATTTTCATTAATAAGATATCTTGACATGTCACATAGGTTATTATAATGTCTGTCTCTGAATTCCTCAATAAGTGGACAATTAAGCACATAGTGTTCAAGAGAGTGACCATATGCCTGATCACATAATTTACATTTAGTTTGATCATCATCTGTGTGTCTCCCAAACTGCCAGAAGTACTTGTAACCAAACCTAAGCCTGGCCACTACAACATCAGTCAGTCTGTTCACATTGCAAGTTGCTCCATAAACATACTTATCTACGTTCATGTTATCATAGTGGGTTATAGATCTACTCAGGCTTCTAACTGCATTCCTATAACAATCATTTTCACTATTTACTTCTCTCCTAATATTATTCCTAATGCTAGACACAGTTATACCAAAGTTATATTCTACATTCTCCTTCTGGGTACTCTTCTTGGCTAACATATCAACTTTATCATGAAGGAGTAATCCAATGTGTGATGGAATCCATAGCAATTGTACATTAATTCCTTTGTCACTAATTTTTGAGTATCTATACCTGGCTTCTCCAATGAGCATGTTGTTGGAGTCATACTTGCAAGGAAGAGGAGCTGGAAAATTTAGATCCACGGGTGGTGACGAAAGATCCGCCTCTGAAGGAAGAACGGCACCTTTAATGTTACCCACTATTATAGAACAAGTAATTGGGGCTAGTACCGCATTGGTCCAACCGGTGAACCATTTAGTTTTCAAGTAACAACGTATTGTAGGGAAAGTATTTTCACGACCCAAGTAATCTGAAAGAATAAAGGACACACGAGAGGTTTTAAAGTAAGGGAAAAGTTTGTCCGAAATTACGATGCACGTACATCCAGTGTCACGTAATATGTCTGAGACTTTTATACCATTAACTGCTCCTGAACAGAAGAGTGCTTGGTCATTACCGACAACAAAACATCTACCAACTTTCTCTATTTTCTTGGAAGGACAATCTGGACGTTTATGTCCGATACCACCACACCGATGACATGTTGGTATAATAGCTGGTGACTTTTTTCTACTGTAGGCTTCTTAATCTTTGGTTCAGGTGAACCCTTGCCCTTAAGGTTCGATCCCTTTAGGACTTTATAGGAATTGTGAGCCTCAGCATACAAGTCAGCGGCCTCAGCAACTTCATCAGCTTTAATCAGGTTACGTTCTCTAATGAATGTTCGTATCTGGTGAGGAAGAGCTGTCAGGAACTGGTCAGCAACCATGAAGTCTCTAAGAGATTCATAACTGTGATCAATTCCTGAACTCTATCCAAAAGTCGAACAAACGAGAGTGTTACCTGTAACTGCTGAAAGTTTTGGCCCGGCTGTAAGGTGGCATACCTGAAATCTTTCCTATAAGAATTTGTGGTTTTTTTATATGCTTTAAGGATTGCCTTCTTCAGTAGGTTATAATTACATATGATATCCTGCGACAAAGTTGCAAAGATATTCAAAGCTGTACCAGAAAATAACATCCCTAACCTGGTAGCCCAGGTGTCAGCAGGCCATTCACAGAGGGTAGCGGTATTTTCAAACATGATTATGTATGAAGTTATGTCTTCACCCTCTGTGAAGGGAGGTAAATTAGGTGTTGGAATATGTGCACTAGCTGCATGATGTTCAATTACTCCTTCCTCTAATTGTTGTTGTGTAAAAGCTAACTTTTTATTCTCTAATTCAAGGTGAGAATTTTCTAGCTCACGATCTTTTTCTCTCTCTCTTAATTCATATTCTCTAGCTTTTTCCTCATGTTCTCTAGCTCTTTCCTCGACTTCTCTATCCTTTGCTCTTTCCTCAAGTTCTCTTAATTTAACTTGTTCCTCACGTACTTTAGCTCTCTCCTCACGATCAAGTCACGCTCCTTTTTCTCCTCTCTTTCTCTTTCTTGATTTTCTCTTTCAATTCGATCTCTCTCCTTTTTATCCTCCTTTTGATTCTCTCTCTCTCCATTTTCTCCTCTCCTTCTACTCTTTCTCTCTCCTTTTTCTCCTCTCTTTCTCTTTCTAACTGTCTTTCTTGGTTCTCTCTCTCTATTCTTTCTCTCACCTTTCTCTCCTCTGTCTCTATTCTTTCTTTCTCCTTTTCAATTTTTTCCTGGATCTTAGCACTAATGAAAGCTTCTAAAATTTTCCCCGTTATTCCTAACTTACTCCCAGCATTCATCCAAAACTGATATTCCTCCATTCTTGCAAGAATAACTTAAACTACCAGGGAAAAATGAAACGGATATATCAAAGAAAACAGAGGGTTCAATTCCTGCTCTGATCAAACTGTAAATAAATCGGAGGGTTTGATCCCTGCTTCGATTAAACAGTATGTGTGAATGAAAATGGAGGGTTTTATGCCGGCTCCGAGCAAACAGTAAGTAGAATGGGGTCCCTTGACTATCCAATCTTCTCACCAATAAATCAAGAGTGTCCTACAACAGTTCCCTTGATATAATACATAGAACTCAATGAAACAACTTGTCACAAGAAAATCTCGGGTCCCTAGAGTCTATTCCTCCAAATCGTTTCAAGCTCAAAAACATAGGTGGCAGAATTAACTAGTATATCCTGCCTTGACTTGACTTACAATAAATTGAGACTATAACAATCACCAAATCTTTTAAATACCTGTACTGTAGTCCTACCATAAAGAATGATTACTCATGGCTGGTGGTAACCGACTGTGGTATTCGGCGTTGAAGTTCCAATGGTAGATTCGAGATGGAGTTGAATCTTGATTCAGTAGAGTTGATCCTGGCAAGGTCGCCACTTGTGAAGGCTTACTCAGCCCTGTAACAACTTCAGATAGTATTAGCAAGGCTGGCTCCTCCTCAGGAAAATTAATGAAGAGAAAAAGAAATAATAATTCACAAAGATAAACACTTTATTATTTATTAATGCAAAGATAAAACAGTGAAACATAAAGGTGTATCCTATTTGAAAGAAAAATGAAATGAAAAAATAACATTTGAATTCAACGCTAATATGTACAGTTATACTGGGGTGTCTGGTGGAGGTTGACACTGTCTTGTAGAAATTGTAGCTGTTACTGATGATGTGGGGGGGAGGTCACAGGTGTTGGTGACAACCCAACGACTAGTTCTTCACAGAGTCTATAGCCTTGAATAGTCAGTCCAGATGACAGGAAAGCAGGTTCTTTACCACTACAAAGATGAGGGGGTGTTGTCTGCTGTAGCCTACAGTTAATCAGGTAGGTAGATCCAAAAAGTGACGTCTCCGGACTTTTGCAAAAGTCCTTCTCCTTCAACACTTCTCGTTGGTTTGTAGGTGACCCGATCTGTCATTCCAAGCTGGAAAGAGAGACAGGTTACCCACTGCTTAAGAAATCACTCTCCATGATAAGTACAATACCTAAAAGACGTGGTGATTATCAAAACATCTAACATGGAGATCAAGGCTGAAAGGACTAAGTTTATTATTGGTCAAAAGTGAAGCTTTCAACCAATAAGTCCACTAGAATAGGAGCAGGCTTTTACTTACAGTTGTGCTGGGAGCTGTGAGTCGAGTGATTACTGTTTGGCAGGAGCCTCCACACGTCACCTTTCCGGGTGGGGAGAAAGGGGGGGGATAGCGGGAGCTAGACTTACCCTACCTTAACAAGCAGCCAGCAATCAAACTATCGTTACCATATACTCGCTCGCTACTCCTATCTGTTGAACTTTTCCCTCACAGGGCATCAAAGCCACATGTGGCCTTCTAGGGTATTTAGTGCTGCCTCCAGAATGAATTATTTTCATTGGAGTTATTGTATAATAATTAACTTTTTACAAAATAGTCGACAATTTTTAGCACGTATATCTAGTCAAAATTTCTTGAATGTAGCCTTATTACATTTCAACCAACTTTAATGCTGTCTTCCAACATAAAAAGGTTCCCTAACCAATCCCTGAAATATGTTTTCCAAATTTCAAAATGTAATTTAATGTTTTGAGCTATAATATATACCACTTATGGAAGCGGTAAGAGTGGTGAAGGCTTATAAACTAAAGGAGGAGGCAGTTAGGGTAAGATATAAACAACTATTGGAGGATAGATGGGCTGGTGAGAGTATAGGCATTGGGGTCAAAGATGTATGGGGTAGGTTTAAGAATGTAGTGTTAGAGTGTTCAGCAGAAGTTTGTAGTTGCTGGAAAGTGGGTGTGGGAGGGAAGAAGAGCAATTGGTTGAATGATAATGTAAAGAGAGTAGTAAAAGAGAAAAGGTTAGCATATGTGAGGTTTATACAAAGTAGAAGTGATTCAAGGAAGGAGTATATGGAGAGAAAGAGAGAGGTTAAGCGAGTGGTGAAGCAATGTAAAAAGAGAGGAAATTAGAGAATAAAAATGCTTTCAAATGAGCTGATGTAGGTAACAGCTCTTAGCTTGCCAATAAAGTTAGGAATCCTTAATCTGTAAATAGTTTGTCAATAAAGCTAGGGATCCTTAACCTTGTCAATCCCTGTGTAAAGAAAAAAAAAAAAAAAAAAAAAGAGTGGGTGTGATGTTATTAACAAATTTTGTTAAAAAAAATAAACAGAAAAGTTTTGGAATGAGATCAATAAGTTGAGGAAGCCTAGGGAGCAAATGGATCTGATATTTAAAAATAGGTGAAGAGAGTTATTAAATGGAGAGTTAAAGGTATCGGGAAGATGGAGGGAATATTTTAAGGAATTGTTAAATGTTGATGAATATTGGGAGCTGTGATTTCATGTATAGGGAAACGAGGAATAACATCTTGCAGGTGTGAGGAGGAGCCAGTTATGAGTGTGGGGGAAGTTCGTGAGGCAGTGAGTAGAATGAAAAACAATACAATTTTTATTTCTTTGAAACTTTACATTGAGATTCTGTAGCTACAATAATGAGTTGCAGTACAAAGAGTCACTATCATGCCATAGCATTATGGGCAGAATAAATTAATAGCTTACAGACTACTTAATGCTAGAGAAATTGATCATAATTTAAGTTGTACATCTGTTTTTATTTGAAGCTGACAGTAAGTTAACTCAAGTTAAAATCTTGGGATATTACACTGGGACAATTTGAAAGTATTTTGTAGGTTGTGTATATCAATAGTAAATATTTAAGCTATATTACTGTAAAATAATATTGAGTGTTGGTGAAAGTAGTTTCCAGTATGAGAATGCTACAATATGGTGTAAGGTAGTATAGTTTTGTGCTGCTATGTATGAACTTTTGGGTATTTATATTTAGAAGTGTTAAGATTTAGGTAATTGCAAAATCTTTTGGCAAATTGAAGTATTGAGTATTGAATATTTAGTTTAGGGTGAGTAGATGGTTTTTGAGATGTGCCTTAAATTCATGTTCAGACCGGGTTGCTTTAGTATTTACTGGTAATGATTTCGAAATTTTGGGGCCCTTTATTGTGCATAGAGTTCTTACGTAGTGTGATGTGGACACGGGGTACGTCAAAATGTGATCTGTGTCTTGTGTTATGGTTGTGCGTCCTGTTAAGGTTGGTGAGGAGAAGTTTGAGTGGAGGGTTTATGTTTGAGTGTAGTGTTCTATGTATGTAGTAGGTCCAAGAATAGGTATGGATGTTCTATACTGTGAGTATTTAGACTTTTGAATATTGGTGGAGTATTCTATCTGGAGTGGGAATTCGTTATAATTCTGACTGCAGTCATTTGCTGCGTTATTAGAGGTTTTAGGTGATTAATGTTGTTGATCCCCATGCACAAATTCTATAGGTGAGGTAAGGGTAGATGAGATTAAGACACATGTGCAACATCTGGGTATCTTTATTGTAGACGTTTCGCCATCCAGTGGCTTAATCAATACAAATTCTAGGACATAACTTGAAGACAGTAGAACTATGTACAGAAGATGAGGTAATCAGTCCCTCAACCTAGGAGTAGGTGCGAAGAGCACCATAGTCGTGGAGATTCTGAAGCAGAAGAAAGGATCCTGGCGCTTATATAGTAACGTCAGGTGTAGCAGACGAGGGCATATTCACTGGGAGGCGGGATTCCCCAGTGGAAGTAGGTCCTTCCCAAAGAGATGGGTTAGTTGTAGTAGTAGTTGTCGTAATCGTGAAGGTTATGTACATGTCCTCAGAATTAAGATTCCATGATGTTGCAGTGTCTGACAAGTTGTGTACGAATGGTATATAATACCGACAAGATGAGATTAAGACACAACTAACCCATCTCTTTGGGAAGGACCTACTTCCACTGGGGAATCCCGCCTACCAGTGAATATGCCCTCGTCTGCTACACCTGACGTTACTATATAAGCGCCAGGATCCTTTCTTCTGCTTCAGAATCTCCACGACTATGGTGCTCTTCGCACCTACTCCTAGGTTGAGGGACTGATTACCTCATCTTCTGTACATAGTTCTACTGTCTTCAAGTTATGTCCTAGAATTTGTATTGATAAAGCCACTGGATGGCGAAACGTCTACAATAAAGATACCCAGATGTTGCACATGTGTCTTAATCTCATCTTGTCGGTATTATATACCATTCGTACACA
This sequence comes from Cherax quadricarinatus, assembly GCF_026875155.1. Taxonomy (NCBI): domain Eukaryota; kingdom Metazoa; phylum Arthropoda; class Malacostraca; order Decapoda; family Parastacidae; genus Cherax; species Cherax quadricarinatus. The sequence continues at coordinate 33,495,022 of NC_069454.1, read as the reverse complement.
AGGGTAGATGAGTTAGTGATACAGTGCCAGGAGAGCTGATTGTTGAACATAGTACCGTATCTTTGATAGTATGCCTACTGTCTTAGAGATTTTCTTGTAAATTGGTTGTACATGGGTCTGGAATTTAAGGCTACTGTCAAGGTGGATTCCTAGGAATTTTCCCTCTGTGCGTCTTGTGATGGGTGATCCATTTAGCGTTATGTTAAGTGGAACATTTGTGGCTCTGTTTCCAAACTTAATGAAATAGGTTTTGTCAGTATTGAGTGTAAACTTGTTAGTCATCATCCAGGTAGATATTTTCTGCAATTCAGCATTAACAGTGTTGGCCAGTATGACTTGGTTTGGGAGAGAGAAGACGTATGTTGTGTCATCAGCAAATACTATGGGTTTGAGTAATTGTGCTGCATTCGGCAGGTCATTGATGTAAATGAGAAAGAGGAGAGGGCCAAGGACACTCCATTGTGAAACCTCAACTGTAATTGGTTGTGTGGAAGAGTTAGCTCCATTTGTGTACACATACAGGCTTATGTTACTAAGGTATGACTTTAGGTAGTTGAGAGCGTGCCCTCTTATACCTTTGTGTGTTAATTTAATGTGCAGCAAATCATAGTCGACTGTATTAAAAGCTTTATGTAAATCAATAAAGATTCCAAGAGGACTTCTTTCTTCTCGAGAGAGGTGTATATTAGTTCTAGCATGTGTGCAATAGCATCATTTGTGCTTTTATTAGTCCTAATCCAAACTGAGAGGGGTTGAGTATGTCTTGAGAGACGAGGAACGAATAGATCTGCCTATGAATTAATTTTTCAAAGATTTTAGAGAGCAAAGGTAAGTTAGATATTGATCTATAGTTGTTTAACTCTGTTTGATCTCCTTTGTGGATCGGGGTGACCCTCGCTATTTTGAGAATTGATGGGAAGGTGGAGGATTCGATGGATTTGTTAAAGAGTGTTGCAATAATTGAAGACAGTATTTGAGAAGCTTTTTTATACATAAGAGGTGATAAGTTATTTATATCTCCTGCCTTGTTTTTAAGTGTCTTGATGATGAGCGAGACTTCTGTTGGGTTGGTTGGAGCTAGGAATAGTGTATTCGGGCAGATACCCATGAGGTAGTCTGATGGATGGGTGTTTGACCTTAAGATTTTGCTTGCTAGATTCTTTCCTATGGTGAATTATTATTGCTATTATTATTATAATCAAAAGAAAGTGCTAAACCACAAGGGCTATACAGCGCTGCAGGGCAGGGAAGGAAGCGAGGGTATTGGGTGGCAAAAGGGAGAGAGATGATTAGTAGGTTATGGAGTACAGTGGGACAGTGGATAGTGCAGGGGTAGAGGGCAGCAAGAGATTGAGGTAGATAGGGCTGAGGGGAGTCCTAAAGGCATCATCATCAGAGTTTGCGGAGAAAATCAGTTGTTGTCAAAAGTCAATGAGAGAGTCCGAATTAAAGGAGGGTCCATCAGCAAGAAGGGAAGATAAAGAGAGAACAGCAGAGTGGAGACGACGTTGGAGGTAAATTCTGCGTGCTCGTTGATAGAGTAGACAGTCTAACAGAATGTGGCTAACAGATACTGGAACTTGACAATTCGCACAGAGAGAAACAGGGAGTCTCTCCATGAGATACTGGTGAGTAAGATGAGTGTGGCCAATGCAAAGACGGGGGTGAGTAGTCTCCCAACCTCAACAATGATGACAAAAAGATGGCCAGTAATTACACGGTTTAATGGAATGAAGTTTGTTATTGAGCAGATCAGACCAACGTTGTTGCCAACGGGTGTGAAGGTGGGTAGCAATTACAGAAAAATAGTCCGTGAATGGAACACCTCTAAATGAAACTGGAAGGTCATGTACTGCTGACCGCGCAGCAGTGTCTGCCAGTTCATTGCCCTGTACGTCAACATGACCAGGGACCCAATAAAAAACAATATCTTTGTACTTGGTAGAGATACAGCATAACCAAAGTTGGATATGGAGAACTAGGGGGTGAGGTGTATCAAATTTTTGTATAGCCTGTAAAGCACTAAGGGAATCTGAAACTACAAATAGTGACACAGGCATAGATGCAATACGGATAAGTGCTGCAAGAATAGTATTCAATTCAGCAGTAAAAATGCTAGCCGAGGATAGTAAATGCCCTCGCACGACACTGTCTGGAAACACTGCTGCGAATCCGACGCCGTCAGAAGACTTAGAGTCACCTGTGTAAACTGCAATAGCATGAGAATGAGAGTGGAAGTGGTCAAGAAAAAGAGAGCGGGAAGCTACTGTAGGCAGTTGGGCTATCGCACAAGGGAGTGAGAAAGAACAGACTCGAACAGCTGGAACATCCCATGGGAAACGGAAAAGTGAGATGCTACGTGAACATAGAAAGGTGGTAACTGAAGGGAACACAAGAGCGTTTGTAGGCGAAGAGAAAAGGGACGGAGCAAACAGGGGCGACGAACAAATAAAGAATGTCTACTAACATCAGCGACTATTCTATGTAAGGAAGGATTGCGGAGATCATGAGAGTGAACATAGTAATGAAGGCAATGGGCATCATGACAATCGGACAAGGATGGAATATTCGCTTCTGCATAGAGACTCAATAGGTGAAGAGCGAAAAGCACCGAGGCATAAATGCAATCCCTGGTGCTGGATGGGATTAAGGCTAGAGAGAGTAGCAGGAGAGGTCGCCAAATAGATCTGGTCACCATAATTGAGTTTCGATAAAATGAGGGCTGAATGTAGGCGAAGGAGAGTTCTACGATCAGCTCCCCATGAAAGATGAGCGAGGGCTTTAAGAATGTTCAACCGGCTGTGACAAGTTGCCTTCAAAGAGGTAATGTGAGGTTTCCAGGATAACCTACGGTCAAACAGAAGTCCTAGAAACCTGACCATATCATATTCGGGGATATATGAGCCATAGGTAGAATGGATGATCAGAGATGACAGAACGTCTAGTGAAAGAAATTTGGTGAGTTTTAGTACTGGAAAATTTAAACCCATGAGTGGTGGCCCAATTGGAGACATGGTTGACCGCATGCTGGAGAGAAAATGCAATGAGGTGACAGTCAGGGCCTGCACAAGCTATAGCAAAGTCATCAACATAGACTGATGACCAAATATTGGATGGAAGAAGAGAGGCCAAACCATTCACAGCAAGGAGAAAAAGTGTTGTGCTCAGAACACATCCCTGGGGGACACCTTCAGCTTGGACAAAGTCCGAGAGCAAATTATTAACCCGAAGAGAGAAATGACTGTCAGTTAAAAAGTTCTTAAGGAAGGATGGTAGATTGCCTCGGAGGCATAATGAGTGTGCTTGGGCCAAACTATTATACCTCCAAGTTGTGTCATATGCCTTCTCATGGTCAAAAAATATGGCAATAACTGAGTGGTTTTTCGAATAGGCATTATGAACATACGTATCTAAGCGTAGTAAGAGGCCAATGGTAGAACTGCCCTTACGAAAGCCATATTGACTAGTGGAGAGATTGTTGTGTCTCTAAATGCCACATTAAACGTCGATTTACCAGACGTTCTATCACTTTGCAAATTCACTGGTAAGAGCAATGGGATGATAGGGGCAGGCATCATGTCCCATAGTACCTGGTTTGTGGAAAGGGAGAACAATGGCAGATTCCCGCAGCTGGGGAAGAACGCCTTGTGACCAAATAAGATTGAAGAGTTGTAAGAGGACTGCAAGGGTTGACTGATGTAAATATTTTAACATCCGAATATGAATGCCGTTATGCCCAGCTGCCGATGATCGGCAAGGTGAGAGTGTCGCCTCCAATTCCAGAAGTGTAAAAGGCACATTATAAGATTCTTCTTTGACAGAAGAAAAGTCTAAGGGCGCTAACTCTCTGGCAGACTTTGAGGAAAGAAACGAGGGGCATAGATGGAGCCCCTGAGAAATACGGACCAGATGATTGCCAATTTCAATGGCTATATCAAGAGGGCTTGCTATATCAACACTGGCAACCTGCAGAACAGGAGCCGGGTCAGGAGAGTATTTACCACTCAGTTTCCGTACTTATTTCCAGACTACACTCATAGAGGAAGCAGAGGTGATGGTGGAAACAATCTCACCAGCAAGTTCGTTCAGCGTCACGGATGACACGGCGAGCAACTGCTCACTTCTGCTTAAAATCAAGAAGTCTCTCTGTGGTTCTATTGTGCTGGTACGTGTCCCACACAGCGCGTTTCAGACGTACTATCCGAGCACAAACAGGAGACCACTAAGGCACGCACTTCTGAGAATGCCTGCCCGAGGTTTGGGGTATAGAATGAGAAGCTGCGGTTAAAACTGAGGTCTAGAAGAGGTGTAAAAGCTCATCAATGCAGGACGAGGAACGAACCTCACTAAAAGCAGTTAGTCACGAGTAAAGGTCCCAATTTGCTCGATCAAATTGCCAGCGTGGGCTACGAAGAGGTGGTGAATATGAAGAAGTAAGAATGATTTGGAAAATGATCACTGTCATGTAAGTTCTACAGAACAGACCAAGTGAAGTCTAGTGCAGTGGAGGAAGAGCAGACCGAGAGATCGATGCAAGAGAGAGTATGAGTACGAGGATCAAAATGGGTGGGAGTACCCGTATTTAATACATGGAGGGGGTGAGAAGCGAGACAAGCCTCCAACTGAATGACTCAAGAAATCGTAATGACACGATTGCAAACAAACCATACCCCCGGCCGGGATTGAACCCACGGTCATCGAGTCTCAAAACTCCAGCCCCTCGCGTTAGCCCGTCTAGTGGCTAACGCGACGGGCTGGAGTTTTGAAAATTCTATGACCGTGGGTTCAATCCCCGGGCCGGGGATATGGTTTCTCCAACGAATGCCAAGGAGTCACAGTGAGACCCTTCCCCAGAAGAAATGATGGGCAAATTAAATTGCCAGGTAACAGAAGTGGTGGCGGTAAGGATGAAACAAGAAAAGTAACACCGGGATAGATAATGCCCGAGAAGGAGAGAGATATAAGAACAGATAGTAAAACCACTTATGCAAGTGGATTACGGCTACAGTGTAATGCAGCAAAAAATATGAACAAATTGCTGAAAGTATGGAATATCAATGAGTAGAAGAAGGGCACTTTCATTAACGGTCCCATCAGAAAAAGGATCCGATGATTACAATAAATTTTAGCCTGAGATGGGATAGATAACATAGGAGAGTAATTTTGGTTCTTGTAAGCCAACATGAACAGGAAAAAGCCGGGAGAGCAGCATCTGAAGCTCACCCCGATTACCCCTGAGGCCGTGGATATTCCACTGTAAATAGGCCATGACTGCAACTAATGTGACATTTATTGTGGCAACGTTTCGCTCTCCAGGAGCTTTATCAAGCCATTACAAACAATACATGGACACAGAGGGTATATAAAGGCTCAGAGTGAGGTGCAATACTAGTGAGGTAACATTTCGATGTTCACTAGTGGTAGTAGTAGTAGTAGTGGTATTGACAAAAGTAATACAATATGATAGAGCAATTAATTCGTACAAGAGTAAAAGGATATAAAAGCTTTTACTTGGGTAACAAAAAAATGGGTTGGAAAAAATAAGACGGAAAGAGGCAGTTGTTTCAGTTTTTCACTCTCTGTAATGTGCTTTGTTTTAGTAAACGGGAGAGCCCAGTGTGGCAGGGTTTACTGTTTTCGGGAGGTTTCTTGCTAAGATTCGGAGATGGTGAAGTGCCGTGTTTTTTTTTAATTGTATTGAAACAGCGATCAGTGCTGATTCGAGGCACTTGCGTCTGCAAAATTAGTTTATTTGATCATATTTGGGAGTCTCTGAATTTCATGAGATGATTGGTGGAAATTTTTCGGTGTTTTACACGGGCGTTGTTAATTTATCGTTCCTCATGCGAAAATGGTTCTTGAGGCGGGTTTTTTCGAGGTTTCTTGCTGTTTCACCTACGAAAATTTTGTCACGCCCCCAAGGGGATAGTGAAAAACCCGCATTGAGGTTTCGTGGTGTTTGGATTGTGTCCTGGTTAGATCCTTTTTTTGAAGTGTGAAGCGATGCGACTCTGGTGTTAGTTTGTGAAAGTATTTTTGAGACGTTCCGTGCAACCTGGCTGTTGGGAAAAATTTATAATTTGTTGGGAGTGGTGTTGAGCGTGGGAAAATTTAATGTTGAAGGCTCTTGTTTTGCAGTCTTTGTAAAAAAAAAGGAAAATGTAACTCAGTAAATGTTTGGCGAAATATTACATTCCTCGTCAAGAAAACTCAGGACGCAATTGGGTATGCTTTAAAAAAAACCCCGATGATGATCCCCTCTTTTGGTCTTGGTATCTTGACGGAATAAATGTGTAAATCATTTTATTGGGGGGTTTTCCATAAACTTAAATCTTAGGTTGTTGTCCACTTTGTGAATGGGACGTCGGGGAAAGGAGTTTGTCTTTGGGACTCTTCTTCATTAAAGGGTCACCGGTTCAATGCGTTGAGCCTTGCCTGAAGTTTTCCGAACATCAAAACTTTTTGGGTTTTTCGAGGAATGTCCCGTAACGTAACCAAGTGCGCTTGAAGGGATGATGTTGGCGAAGGGTTTTCGGACTCTAGGTTTTTCCATGTAAAATTTGGGGAGGACGGCATTATGGGGGGACCCCTTCCCCATGCCGTAGGTTTTTTTGTAGATTGTTTTTTGAAAGAAAAACTTTAAATTAACACAGATTTCAATCAAGTCAAAAAAAATCTCCGGGGGTAGGGGAAGATTAAGGTCTGATTGATTTTTACTCAAAACCTCGATGGCTTTTTTGGTGGGTACTTTTGTAAAGGGGGAAAATCCATCCAAATTTAGTTTCTTGTTAAGGATGGAGGGGTTTTCGGATGGGGGTTGGGGAAGGTGCCTAAAATTTTTTAAGTGAGCGGGGGTGATGGTCCCCCAAAGGGGGAAAAGATGTCACACACCTTAACCGATACGAAAAACAAGCACTGAGTCTGGGACTAAATTTTTACCCCCAACATACGAAAACCCCTAACTATAAACTCAATCTATTTACCAGGAACCACAGACCCCAGTGACACAACTTCCAGAAGGGGTTTAAATTTACAGGGCATTCTCATGCAGCTTTATGTGAAACCCTTTTCCTCAATCTTCTAGCGATCATCACTGCCTTAAAAACCCGCCAAAGACCCCAAAATAGTCCCACCCCCGACAAAGGAGGTGGAGCGTCATACTAACACCAGTGACTACAACACAAATGATGGGCCTTTTGAATGATCAAACTACATATGAACCCCCTCGCACTCAACAGTGGGGGACGGTCACCAAAGATTTTTTATACAAAAAAAACAAATACCAAACGCACTAAGAAGGGAAAAACTTCTGTACTTTTTACCCACAACCCTAAAACCCGATAGTATGGTTACCCAAGACCCATAAAACAAATATTCCTCTCAGACCAAAACAGTCAGAAAGGCATGCTCCACACAAAATGCCGGAGTTCTTGCCAAAAATCTTTTCCCGCCTTTTGGGGACCATCAGCCCCGCTCACTTAAACATCAGGGGGACCTTTTCAACCGCATCTGTAACCCCTCCCCTCCTTAACAAGAAACTAAACATTTGGATGTGATTTCCCCCTTTACAAAAACCTACCAAAAAAAAAACCATCGAGGTTCTCGACGTAAAGTCAATAGGACCCTTTAAATTTTCCCCTACCTCCCGGAGATTTTGTTGACTTGATTTAATCTGTGTTAATTTCAACTGTTTTTCTTTTAATAACAAGCTTACAAAACAAAAACCCACGGCATGGGGAAAGGGGGGCCCCATAAGTGCTGTCCCAGCCAAATTATCAGGAACACCCCAACCCAAAAAACTTCGCCAAAATCATCCCCTTTAAGCGTCATTGGTTCGTTTGTGGCGATGCCTCGTAATAACTCCCAAAAGTTTTATGACGGAAACTTCAGGCAAGGGTCAAGCAGTTTAACCGGCGATCCCGTTTACCAGAAGAAGAGTCCAATCAAGTACCTTTCCCCGACGTCCCCATTTACAAAGTAGACAACAACCTAAGATTTTAAGTTTACGGAAACCCCCCCAATTTAAAAATGATCTCACACACTTCTATTCCCGTCAAAAATACCAAGACCAAAAGAGGCATCATCATCGGGTTTTTCCTAAAAGGGATACCGAAATTTTCGTCCCGATTTCTTGCGAGGGTGTAAATTTTTCACCCAAAAATTTACGAGTTACATTTTTCCCTTTTTTTTTCATCAAAGACTGCAAGAAAAGAGCTCTTCAGTCATTAATTCTCCATGCATCAACACCACTCCCCAAAAAAGTTTAATTTTTTCCACAGCCAGGTTGCACTGAAATCTCAAAAGTACTTTCAAAACAACACCAGAAAGGGAATCGCTTCTAGCACTTCAAAAAGGATCTAACTAGGACACAATCCCAAACACACGAAAACCCGTCACGATAACTTGAAAAAACGCCTGTGTACAACCCGAAATTCCCCAATCACTCATGAAATTCGGAGACGCCCCAATTAGGATCAAAAAAACTAATTTTCCCCAGACGCAAATGCCCGAATCAGCACTGATCGCTGTTTCGAATAAAAATTAAACAAACAACGGCGCTTACCATCTCCCAAGTCTTAGCAAGAATCCCCCTGAAAACAGAAACCCTCCCTCCATAGTCTCTCTGTTATACTACACAAAGCACTTACAAGAGTGAACACTGAAACAAGCGCTCTTTCCAGTCTATATTTGCCCAAACCCTATTTTTATGTTCCCAAGTAATGCTTTTTATCCTTTCACTCTTGTACGAATTAATTGCTTATATACGGTATTACTTTTGTCACTACTTCTACTACACTCCCTAGGAAACATCGAAATTTACCTCCTAGTATTGCACCTCACTCTGAGCCCTTTATATCCCTCTGTGCCCATGTATTGGTTTGTAAGGGCTTGATAAAGCTCCTGGGGGGCGAAACGTTGCCAAAATAAATGTCACTTTTGTTGCACTTGTGTCCTTTTTTTACATATTGCGGTAATTCTACCAACTTTATTACGGGCCCTGATGGCAAGAGAAGATCCAGAAATCCGCAGGTAAGGGGGGGCCCGGTTTAAAAAAGTCCCGGCCCTAGGTACTCAGATTGGCGGGGCCCCTTTGGTTACGGGTAAGCGAAGGACCCCTTCCATTGGAGTTGGGGGCGGGGGGTCGGTGTGGCCTGTTAAGGTCTAATTTAATATATCTGGCTATTTAGTTTAAATTTTAAAATGGGGGAAAGTACATCAGACAACCAAAACCATTTACCAACACCCAAATTTAACTATCTTGTTAAATCTGTTTTTTAAAAAGAAAAAACTCTAAGGACCTCCCCGTATGGGCCAGTAGGTTCTGAGTGTTCCTAATTTTTAGTTTTTATGTTCTTAACTCAAGACAGCATGTATTACAGATTAGGCTATTAAAGTAGTGACTCTGTACCTATTATTTTCAGCTAACCACTACAGCACTATTATTCCCTTTATAAATCACGACATTTTGTTATTGCATCATGCATAAGACAAAATCAAAATCTAAAAACTAAAGAAAGTAAAGAATTGTTTAATTCACGGGCACTTTTAAAATAAACTTTTTTCGGGATTTCATATGCCAAATCATCAATTAATTCTGAAAATCAATATTTTTTGTTAATAGCAAAATGGTAAACAAGGCTAGGTTAACAAAATTTGTCGGGCCTTTGTTGAATGGAGCGGTTTTTATTTTTTTAAAAACAAAAAATAAACGTTCCCCTTTTCACAGTTAGTAGCTGGAAGTTTTAGGTAAGGCGATACAATTAAAACATTAGGAAGGGTTTTCTGAATACCGATTTTTTAATGTTTAAAAGCAGCTGAGGGCGAAATTTTTTTCAGGGGGAGCTTTAATTGATTATATACCAGAAAAATAAATTTTCTTAAAAAAAGTGCCTGAAATCTGCTGAAAGGTGTTGTTCAATTTTTAATGCAGTTTCTCTAAATTTCTGCATGGGGATGTATAATTTGAACAAAAATCCAAATTGTCATTGAGATTCGGGTAGATTTCTTTTCTTTTCCCCAAATTCTGAAATCAGTGAATCCAGAATGACGAAGTTGTAGCGCTTAAATTTCTGCCTTGGTACAAAAAATTTTTCATTGCTGGCTCTTCAAAATTGGTTTCCTTTTCCCTTGCCCGCTGATGATCACCCGGTAACTGTAGTCTTTCACCAGCGTTTAGCTTTCTTTTCAAACATTTAAAAAAGTTTTCACATTGCGAAGTGAGCTTACAAATTCCACTAACCTCATAGAGGTTAGCAAAAGTAGCCATTTCAATTTAAATTTTTCTGAAATGTCTTTTTCGGGGCATTTAACCGTTGCGTTGGTTCATCTCTTATTTGGATCAAAGCGAACGTTTTTTCAGCAAAAGTGTTTTTAAAAAGCTTGTTGCATCATGCGCGCTGCCCCCGTTGTTGATAATGTTTTGATGACATCCCCATGAATGGTTGACTTGAGTATACCCCCACCGATGCGTTGAAGCAGGAAAAAATTAAAAGGTGCTTGTAAAAGCCAAAAAAATAAACTGCAGCGACACAACCCTCCGCAGCACATGACCCACTTTAAGAGTTTGGCTGAGAGGGAAATTTTCAGAAAGTGGGTTGATTGCTTGATACGGGCTTGCAATCCATTATATTTCCCCGGCTTTTACTTGCATTGTCGTAGCTTGGCCACAGAAAACTAAATAGAGAGATCATGTTCAAGCAGAGTATCCATACTACATTCATCATTGTTTCTCCTATGGCCAAAAAGAGGAATTAATTTTAAAAGCCCCTTTTCGGGCTTACCACGGAGTCGAAAAAGCGAACAAGAATGTCAATTGATCGTATGTGAAATATTGGGTTAAATTACACTTTTGCAAAGTATTTTGCATTTTTCGAGCTCTTATGTTAATGGGGACCTTCTTAGTCATCAGTTCAATAAATTCTTGCATTAGTAGTAAATGTAGATACAGTCCCCTCTTCCTGTTCCAAGGGCGTGACCATGTTTGCTAGAATTGATCGAATTGTGCTAACATTTCTATGATCCTAGGAATTGCCATTTTTTCCGAAAAAAAACCTATTTTCTCCAGGAAAAAGCAAGTCCTCTTAGAGCTAAGAATTTTACAACAGCAACAATCTTTCTAGAACTTTTCCCCAAAAATTTGCGCTTTTTAGTTTGTTTTTCCCAAATGAAACCCAAAAAGCCTTTTTTTTTGTGCCGAAATAAATGGCTAAAATGCGTCCTGGAGGGTGCTGTTTTATTTTCCTCGAAACGCTTGAATTTTTTTCCAGTCATTGAACCCCTGTGTAAAGGGTATTTTTTTTGGGTAAAAATAGCTTGCCGAACAGTAAACCCTTTTTCCCGAGCTTTCAGAGATCCATCCATACTTTTCACAGTTTCTGAAATTTTCAAGCTTCCTATAAAAAATAGATGACTTTAAACAACGACGACTTCCCTCATCATAAATCCTTGTGATTTTTTAAAATCAAAGTTCGAGTTTGACTGAAATTTTCTACAAGAAAAACATTAGTAGAGAATTGGGTTTCTTTGGCCTGAGGCAGGGTCTTTTTAAGACAATCCCGTGGGGTGAAATGTCCGTTGGAAAAATTGGGGAACACAAAAGAAGTTGATCTGGCTGAGATTAATGGAGGGGGCTTCCTGTATGTTGACGTATCTGCAGACTCAAAAGACTGGTAACATCAAAACGTTTTCGTGGCATGCTTGACTTTCTGCAGCTTCTACATCTTTCTTTTTCTGTTTTCTTTTTTAAATTTTTTTCTTTCTTTTCGTGACCCTCGCATAAAAACGCCAAAATCACTTCACGAGGCCCTAAATTTGGGGTGTATCACTGTCTTTAAACATGCAAATTTCAAATTTTTCATTTCCAATTTTTTAATTTTTTAATTATTTTTAATATTTTTTTTCTGTCAAATTGGGGGGTATGGGTTGTTTGCCCTCTTTCCCCTGGCTGCAATCTAAAAAAATTTAAAACGTTTCCAGAAAAAGGGGTATATACGAACTTTTACCATAGATTAGTTAGTGATTTGGGCTACGAATATTTTACTTTCATCCTCCCTTTATCCCTTTTCTTAAAACAGAAAACATTCTGGTCCAAGAAAAAATGCACAAAGGTATTTATTACCATTTTCATAACTAAAATAATCATTAGTTTTGCATGATATATGGCCCCCACCACCTAAAAGGACTGAGAATTAAAGAATGCAGGGACAATTTTCAGTTTCACCCAACCAACGATTTTCGATTGGCTTATGTGTTTCTGGGGAAATATTTAGTAAATTAATTGATGTTCTACATTACTTCCCTCGCAACTTGAAAAAAAAGATTTGCGAGGAAGTGACTTTTAAAAATCAATCAATTGAGATTGTTATTGAAAGATTAAAGACTTAAAGAAGGACAAAGTTTTTTAAAACCCACAAACGGAAATCAGGTTGGGGTTTTAGGGTTTTTTTTTAAGATTTTTACCAAAAAAACGTCTTTTTCGTTCCCTCGTCTTTAGGCAAGTAACCTATCAGTACTCCCTTAACATTTAGAGGCGAAAAAAAAACATTTTCCATACACATCAATTCTATAACAACACTTCCCGTTAATTTGTCACAGTACAAGTTAGATAACGGTAATTACTACAGAAAAAAGGAGAGAAAACTCCCATACTCAGCCTTAGCGGAAAAAAACAGCTGTTTTGATGTAAACAAAGGCGTGTTGATGTTGCCATTATGGTTAGGGTTTTTTTTTTTTATTTTATTTTATTTCATTATTTATTTTTTTTTGATTAATTTTTAAAAGTCAATTTTTATCTAAAAAACTTGAACTTTTAGGTAGGGCCCCTTTGCACTTGCACCCTGTGGGTTTGGATGAGCCCCCGAACCCCTTGGACCGTGGGGCCCCAAAAGCGCGGGGCCCTAGGCAAATGCCTAGTTTGCCTTTGCGGTAATCTGGCCCTGGGTAAGGGTACCTATGGACTAGAGGGGTTAGAAAGGTACATTGAAGGCGCAGAAAACGTTTAAGTAGTGGGAATGGAGTGTGTGAAAAATGGGGGTTGCACAGAGGAGGAGAGGGAAAAAGAAAAACCCAGAGGTGGATCAGTGTCCCTTGTTTTTTTAGTCTCTTCAGTTTTTTGAGATGCTTTAAATGTTTTTGGGTTCAAAAAATTGTATGGGAGAAAATATTGGAGATGGGAAGGGGGAGGGAGGTAAGTTGGCAGCAAGGCTGACCAAAGTAGGGGGGGAATGAAAGAGGCAGAAGCCTGGGGGGGGTAAAGAGAGGAAAAAACTTTGGGAAGGGAACGGGGGGAAGCCAGTCGAGGAGGAGGGTGAACTCCACCTTGAGCGAGGCCCGTGAGAGGGTAAGAACAGGTACAGAGACGGAAAGGGGAAAAAGTGGAGGTGGAAGAAGGAAAAGGAGGGGGTTTAAAGGAAATTTTAGCAATGGGGATTTTTTTTAACCTCAGAAGTAGAGGGGGAACAGGGAGGAGGTGTCATACAGGTCTTGTCGATACCAGGACTTGTGAGGGGGAACCAAAGAAGTGAGAACAGACGGAGGGTTGAGGTAGGGACTTTTTTAGTCCAGGACAAACAAAAAATGAGCGACGGAGTGACTATGGAAGGGTAAACCCCAGAGGGGGCGCAGAGGATGGGACCCTAAAGGGGGGTGGACTTTAGAAACCGAGAATAGAAAGACGGAGTGTCGCCTTGGGGCATAGGACAAACTCGGGAGCATAGAGGAAACCTTTTGCCTCTTTGAGGCAATGGATTTCTCGCCATTTAAGTAATTTGGCAATGGGGAAAGTAAAAGGGTGAGCCCCATGACCTTAAGGAAGAGGTGGGGATTACAAACATTTAGAATGGTATCGGCACCCCCGCTGGGGTTCGGCTTAGATCTGCAATATTTCGCTGTGTTGCAAATCGCCAGCAATTTTACACTGTTGCAGTGTAGGGTCACCTTCGAACTTGTAAATGAATCCCATTACATAAACAGAATATGACGGAATAGTATGATGTGTGAAAAAAGAGAAAGGGCATGAGCTCGGTTAGCATTCTGGACAGTAATTATGTGTGTACCATTCTTGAGACTATGAAGGGATATATCTCTACCAACATGGCTTAGGAGCGCCTTGCCAATACTAAGGTCGGAAAGATAGGCAGTTGAGGAAGCTGGTCATAAAGTAAAGAACTTAGTCAATTGTGCATTCCAAAACTGAGCATGGAAAAGCAGGGTGTGACTTGTCGGTCTTTTCTGAGTAGAAAGAGAAGGAAGTGAAGACATATCATCAGGCAATTGTCGTGGGCGTTTAGGAGTGCGACCGGAATTGGTCCGACGTGGGATGGGCTGGGGATTCAAAAACTTCTGCACCATAGAGGGAGAGGCTGGAAGCATAGTCAAAGATGAGCAGAGGTCAGTCGTATGGAAGGAGTCAGTTGAAACCCCGGTACCTGAAGCAGGTGATGAAACAGCACAAGAGGTACAGGGGCATTAGAAGTGTCTGAAGAGTGGTCAAAAAACGAGGCAGGGTCAGAATTGGATGCAGTATCAAGAAGGGGCCCAGGGGTAGCAGATTCATGGATTGGGTCCTCCATGGTTAGGTTACGTCTTTCTTTTTGTTTTTAAGAAAAAATGAAAGAAGAGAAGAAATTAAAAATAAAAAAGAATAAAAAAATGGGGGGAACGGGAAGGAATAGTTCCTAGGAGGAATGAAAGGGTCGGGAATCTCCCTCTGTGCCCAAGAGGACCTCAACACCGCAAGAAGCTCAGATTCAGCATACCCTACCATTCATGTCAGTCAACCAGCAATCCGGGACAGCAACCTCACATCTGCCGAGCTACCTCAGTGGACAAAAGAGAGGGCTGCCGGATATCCACCACAAAGAATACCTCCTTTGGCCAATACCCCTGGAATCTGAAAGACAGCCCCCAGAGATACACCCGTCGCCTGAAAGACACCCAAAGCCACCACTCGGGAGACCGGAGAGGAATCAGGACATCCCCAGGCGATCCAGATTCCATGCCAAACTACACCACTGCCAAGAACCTCATAGGAATGGGATGGGTCCTGATACCCTTCCCCTTACCTAGGAACCCATGTGCCTGTGGGAAGAATCCCAAAGGCCAAAAAGAGGAAGGGAATATGGGAGGGATGGGGAGGAGGAGGAGGAGGAGAGGGAAAATGGAGGATGGGATAGGGAAGGGGGGACTGGGGGTAATTAGGTTCGGTCTAAGGGAGACTAACAGGTCTAATTCCTCAGACCAAGAGCCTCTTCACCATGTCAAGGAGCCCCCTTTGAGGAGGTCCTATGGTGGAGAAGAAAACATTGAGTCTGCTGTTTCAGTTGGTGACAGTAGGGGTTCATCTAATTTTGTTAATTTGAGTGTTTTGTTTTTGGATATCTCTTTAGTTCGTAGAATTTCAGATAGGCTTTACCAGGTCTTTTTCATATCACCTTTTATGTTATGAAATCTGTTCTCATAATACAATTTTTTTGGCCTGGCGAGCAATGTTTAGAATAGTTTCTGGTAATTTGGCCCATTCTATACTGTTTTTCATATAGTGACTTTGTGTTAATGGATTTAAGCATGCTGGGTGTTAGCCAGTGACTGTTTAGTCTCTTAGCTGTGATCTGTTTAGTTTTGGGGGGGCAATGCTTGTTATAGAGGTAATTTTTTTTTTTTTTTTTTTTTTAGAAAATTATTATTACATTCACCAGTACTGTATCTGTATGTTGTTAGGTAAGACACATATGCAACAGTTAGACAACTTTATTCCGAAACGTTTCGCCTACACAGTAGGCTTCTTCAGTCGAATACAGAAAGTAGGCAGGAACAGTAGAGATGTGAAGACGATGTAATCAGTCCATCACCCTTGTAGTCGTAGAATTTGAGGTTGTCAGTCCCTCGGCCTGGAGAAGTTCAGTTCCATAGTCAGGAACTATCTGAAGATCAAGCGACAGTGCGGAGACTTAAATACTGTCGGAAGGAGAGGTGCAGAGTAGTAGTAGTAGTAGTAGTTAGTAGTAGTAGTAGTAGTAGTAGTAGTAGTAGTAGTGAGAATGTAGCCACTGAGAGGTGACAACCTCAAATTCTACGACTACAAGGGTGATGGACTGATTACATCGTCTTCACATCTCTACTGTTCCTGCCTATTTTCTGTATTCGACTGAAGAAGCCTACTGTGTAGGCGAAACGTTTCGGAATAAAGTTGTCTAACTGTTGCATATGTGTCTTACCTAACAACCTGTCGGTATTGTATACCATTTTGATGTTCATCTTGTCAGACACTGCAACACATGGCATCTTGGTACAGAAAACACCTTGGACAAGCTTTTCAAGTGAGAAGTGTTAGATCTGAGAGGGACATGACCTTTCAGTGGTTACATTCTCACTACTACTACTACTACTACTACTACTCTGCACCTCTCCTTCCGACAGTATTTAAGTCTCCGCACTGTCGCTTGATCTTCAGATAGTTCCTGACTATGGAACTGAACTTCTCCAGGCCGAGGGACTGACAACCTCAAATTCTACGACTACAAGGGTGATGGACTGATTACATCGTCTTCACATCTCTACTGTTCCTGCCTACTTTCTGTATTCGACTGAAGAAGCCTACTGTGTAGGCGAAACGTTTCGGAATAAAGTTGTCTAACTGTTGCATATGTGTCTTACCTAACAACCTGTCGGTATTGTATACCATTTTGATGTTCATCTTGTCAGACACTGCAACACATGGCATCTTGGTACAGAAAACACCTTGGACAAGCTTTTCAAGTGAGAAGTGTTGGATCTGAGAGGGACATGACCTCTCAGTGGCTACATTCTCACTACTACTACTACTACTACTACTACTACTACTACTACTACTACTACTACTACTACTACTACTACTACTACTACTCTGCACCTCTCCTTCCGACAGTATTTAAGTCTCCGCACTGTCGCTTGATCTTCAGATAGTTCCTGTCTATGGAACTGAACTTCTCCAGGCCGAGGGACTGACAACCTCAAATTCTACGACTACAAGGGTGATGGACTGATTACATTGTCTTCACATCTCTACTGTTCCTGCCTACTTTCTGTATTCGACTGAAGAAGCCTACTGTGTAGGCGAAACGTTTCGGAATAAAGTTGTCTAACTGTTGCATATGTGTCTTACCTAAAAACCTGTCAGTATTGTATACCATTTTGATGTTCACACTGTATCTGTATGTTTCCAGCTCATTATTCCAGCCGATGTTAATCAAAGCTGTTAAAAAATTATTAACTACTGTTTCATTATGTAGTCTGAAGGTAATTTTAATAGTGTTTTGGGGGCAATTTACCTAGGTTGGGTATGAGAAAGGTAGGGTAGTGGTCTGTGTTGTTATCTGTGATTATGCCTGATTTTAAAGGGGATATGGTGTTAGTCCAGATGTGGTCTAATAAGGGGACACTGGTCTCGGAGATTCTTGTAGGTTTTGTTATTGTTGGTAGCAACAAGCAGTTACCCAAAGAGAATTCGATTACTTGAGGGTAAGGCAGTTGGGGTTGGTCAAATTAAATTAAATCAAATAATTTACTCTCTAGAAAGATTACAGAGTGGGGTTTACATATTAAAGGATGTTGTGTGGTTTACATATTATATAAAACTAATTACAGAGAGGGCCACTATTACATGTAGCATGACTAGGCATTTTGTGCAGACTAAGATCAATTCAAAACTCTGTATTGGTACAGATTATGGAGCATATTGATATTAAGACATTACAGACATTACATCCCAGCAATTCCAGGAACAGCTGTTAAAAATTGACCACTGTCTGGAAAACCTTCCAGCTCCTGCACCCAACATCTTGCTCCTGGGGGATTTCAACTTAAGGCACCTAAAATGGAGGAATATAGCAAATAATATTGTTGCAGTAATAACACCAGGAGGCAGCTCTGATGAAAACTCACACTCACGCGAGCTTTTAAATCTCTGCACAAAATTCAATTTAAACCAGCAAATAATAGAGCCTACTAGACTGGAGAATACACTAGACCTCATCTTCACTAACAATGATGATCTCATAAGAAATGACACCATATCAAAAACAATATACTCAGATCACAACATAATTGAGGTTCAGTCATGTATGCGCAGAGCCCCAGACCGACATAATGAGATTAGTCACGAGGGAGCATTCACCAAATTCAACTTCAATAACAAAAACATAAAGTGGGACCAAGTAAACCAAGTCCTAACCGATATAAGCTGGGAAGATGTATTAAGCAACACAGACCCCAACTTATGCCTAGAACAGATTAACTCGGTGGCACTCGATGTATGCACAAGGCTTATTCCTCGAAGAAAAAGGAGGAGTAGATGTAAAACAGAAAGAGACAGGCGCTCCCTTTACAGGCGACGGAAAAGAATAACAGAGCGGCTAAAAGAGGTCAATATATCTGAAATGCGCAGGGAGACACTGGTCAGAGAAATAGCAAGCATCGAACTTAAGCTAAAAGAATCCTTTAGGAGTCAGGAATCGCGGGAAGAACTAAAAGCCATAAATGAAATCGAAAGAAACCCAAAGTATTTCTTCTCCTATGCCAAATCAAAATCGAGAACAACGTCCAGTATTGGGCCCCTACTTAAACAAGATGGGTCCTACACAGATGACAGCAAGGAAATGAGTGATCTACTCAAGTCCCAGTATGACTCAGTTTTTAGCAAGCCGCTAACCAGACTGAGAGTCGAAGATCAAAATTAATTTTTTATGAGAGAGCCACAGAATTTGATTAACACAAGCCTATCCGATGTTATCCTGACGCCAATGACTTCGAACAGGCGATAAATGACATGCCCATGCACTCTGCCCCAGGGCCAGACTCATGGAACTCTGTGTTCATCAAGAACTGCAAGAAGCCCCTATCACGAGCCTTTTCCATCCTATGGAGAGGGAGCATGGACACGGGGGTCGTCCCACAGTTACTAAAAACAACAGACATAGCCCCACTCCACAAAGGGGGCAGTAAAGCAACAGCAAAAAACTACAGACCAATAGCACTAACATCCCATATCATAAAATCTTTGAAAGGGTCCTAAGAAGCAAGATCACCAACCCATCTAGAAACCCATCAGTTACACAACCCAGGGCAACATGGGTTTAGAACAGGTCGCTCCTGTCTGTCTCAACTATTGGATCACTACGACAAGGTCCTAAATGCACTAAAAGACAAAAAGAATGCAGATGTAATATATACAGACTTTGCAAAGCCTTCGACAAGTGTGACCATGGCGTAATAGCGCACAAAATGCGTGCTAAAGGAATAACAGGAAAAGTCGGTCGATGGATCTATAATTTCCTCACTAACAGAACACAGAGAGTAGTCGTCAACAGAGTAAAGTCCGAGGCAGCTACGGTGAAAAGCTCTGTTCCTCAAGGCACAGTACTCGCTCCCATCTTGTTTTCTCATCCTCATATCCGACATAGACAAGGATGTCAGCCACAGCACCGTGTCTTCCTTTGCAGATGACACCCGAATCTGCATGACAGTGTCTTCCATTGCAGACACTGCAAAGCTCCAGGCGGACATCAACCAAATCTTTCAGTGGGCTGCAGAAAAACCATATGAAGTTCAACGATGAGAAATTTCAATTACTCAGATATGGTAAACATGAGGAAATTAAATCTTCATCAGAGTACAAAACAAATTCTGGCCACAAAATAGAGCGAAACACCAACGTCAAAGACCTGGGAGTGATCATGTCGGAGGATTCTCACCTTCAAGGACCATAACATTGTATCAATCGCATCTGCTAGAAAAATGACAGGATGGATAATGAGAATCTTCAAAACTAGGGAGGCCAAGCCCATGATGACACTCTTCAGGTCACTTGTTCTATCTAGGCTGGAATATTGCTGCACACTAACAGCACCTTTCAAGGCAGGTGAAATTGCCGACCTAGAAAATGTACAGAGAACTTTCACGGCGCGCATAACGGAGATAAAACACCTCAATTATTGGGAGCGCTTGAGGTTCCTAAACCTGTATTCCCTGGAACGCAGGAGGGAGAGATACATGATTATATACACCCGGTCACAGACCGGGCCGCGGGGGCGTTGACTCCCGGAACTCTCTCCAGGTAAACTCCAGGTAAACAGTTCGTAAATTTAGCAATGTGAATGGTTTTGTTTTGGTACAATACATAGTTTCTATTGAAGCTCCTATATTGGAGTATCACATACAAACTTATGACTAGTTAAGATTTGTTAGGTAATAGATGTATTACGTATTTCTATGTTTATAGTCAATTGGGTGAGTGTAAGTGCGAACTGTGGGGAATCACAGATATCGAGGGGAGGTCTAGGTTTTTTTTTAGTGTGTATGATGCAAGAAAATAGGCAGTTTACATGTAGTTAGCTGACGGTGGGGCGTGTCAGGGAGATATGATGTTTTCTAATGTTAGTTTTGAAAGTAATGAATGTGTCTGCAGTTCTAGAGTTTTCAGGTAGGTATTACAGATTTTAGGCCCTATTATGTACATTGTATTTTTGTGTAGGTTTAGCTGGAAAATGGGAATGTCATAGAGATGTTTGTGTCTGGTGTTATGCCTGTAGGTAGTATCACAACTATCAAGAAAGTGTTATAGGTCAGGGTTAACGTTGGAATTTAAGATTCTGTAAATGTAGGTCGCACAGTAGTAACTGTGGATGTTCTGAACAGTGATTACGTTTAGATCTATGAAGAGTAGTAGGGTGTGTTGTTTGGGATTGGACTGCGTGTTTATTCTTACTGCAGCTTTTTGTTGGGTTATTATTCGCTTTAGATGTGTTGTTACAGTTAATCCCCAAGTACAAATAGCGTTGGTGAGGTAGGGATAAATGAGTAATGATGGATAAATTGAATAATGTGAGAAGGGGAGATTGAGGCACTTAGTAACATATCTTGGAAAGGAACCCAAAGGTTTTTTTTTTATGTGTTGGATATGGGTGCTGAGATTCAGGTTGCTGTCGAGGTGTAGGCCCAGGAATTTTCCCTCATTATGTCTGGCAATAAGAGTGTTGTCGATCTTAATGTTCAGTTGTGCAACACCTTCTCTGGAGTTTACCTGGAGAGAGTTCCGGGGGTCAACGCCCCCGCGGCCCGGTATGTGACCAGGCCTCCTGGTGGATCAGAGCCTGATCAACCAGGCTGTTGCTGCTGGCTGCACGCAAACCAACGTACGAGCCACAGCCCGGCTGGTCAGGAACCGACTTTAGGTGCTTGTCCAGTGCCAGCTTGAAGACTGCCAGGGGTATGTTGGTAATCCCCCTTATGTATGCTGGGAGGCAGTTGAACAGTCTCGGGCCCCTGACACTTATTGTATGGTCTCTTAACGTGCTAGTGACACTCCTGCTTTTCATTGGGGGGATGTTGCATCGTCTGCCAAGTCTTTTGCTTTCGTAGTGAGTGATTTTCGTGTGCAAGTTCGGTACTAGTCCCTCTAGGATTTTCCAGGTGTATATAATCATGTATCTCTCCCGCCTGCGTTCCAGGGAAAAACAGGTTCAGGAACCTCAAGACTCCCAGTAATTGAGGTGTTTTATCTCCGTTATGCGCGCCGTGAAGGTTCTCTGTAAATTTTCTAGATCAGCAATTTCACCTGCCTTGAAAGGTGCTGTTAGTGTGCAGCAATATTCCAGCCTAGATAGAACAAGTGACCTGAAGAGTGTCATCATGGCTTCGCCTCCCTAGTTTTGAAGGTTCTCATTATCCATCCTGTCATTTTTCTAGCAGATGCGATTGATACAATGTTATGGTCCTTGAAGGTGAGATCCTCCGACATCATCACTTCCAGGTCTTTGACGTTGGTGTTTCGCTCTATTTCGTGGCCAGAATTTGTTTTGTACTCTGATGAAGATTTAATTTCCTCGTGTTTACCATATCTGAGTAATTGAAATTTCTCATCGTTGAACTTCATATTGTTTTCTGCAGCCCACTGAAAGATTCGGTTGATGTCCGCCTGGAGCCTGTTACCAAACATAATATAGAAGGTTTTGTCAGTGTTAAGAGTAAATTTATTGGCTATCATCCAAGTAGATATTTTGAGCAGCTCCTCGTTAACAATGGTGTTGATGGTGGCAAGATTTGGGTGGGAGATGACACAAGTCGTGTCGTCAGCAAAGAGAATGGGTTTCAGGTGTTGCGATACTTTGGGAAGATCAGTGATGTATAAGAGGAAGAGCAGGGGACCAAGGACACTTCCTTGTGGCACTCCAGTATCAAGTGGACGTATTGATGAGGCTGTGTCTTTAATGGTGACATACTGATACCTATTAGTAAGGTAGGATTTGAAATATGCATGTGCATGACCTCTTATACCATAATGGTCAAGTTTGTGGAGTAGGATGCCGGGATCTACTATGTCAAAAACTTTTCGTGGGTCAATAAAAAGTCCTAATGGATATTCCTTATTTTCCAGTGCTGTGTAAAGCAGATCTAGCATTTTTACAATTGCATCATTAGTGTTTTCATTTTTTCTGAAGCCAAATTGGCAGGGGTTGAGTATGTTTTGTACTGTTATAAACGAATATTATCTCTTGTGCAAAAGTTACTCGAAGATTTTGGATAGCAAGGGTAAGTTTAAATTTTGGGCCAAAAAGTTTTTACATCTTTTTTGGGTCACCACCTTTGGGGTATTGGTGTAACCCCTTGCTGTTTTGAGTAGGGGCCCAGGAAAGTGCTAGTTTCCAGGACTTGTTAAAAAGTAATGTAAAAAGAGGGTAAAAAAGACAGGGCCCTGCTCGCTTTTAAAAAAAATGGTGGGACGTGAGACAGATTTCCCCTGAATTTTTTTTAAAAGTGACTCAATAATCGGGTGACTTCCGGGGCTTAGTGGGTCCCAAGATAGAAGGGGTTTGGGAAAAATTTCCCCCATCAAAAGTAATCATTTCCCACGGGCATTGGAAACCAGAATTTTACTGGCAAATTTTAAGTTTTCTATGGTTGGAAGAAGTCTTTTTATCTTTTAACTGTATAAAAGGGGAAGCAAGTGGTTTTTTCGTTCATTTTAGTTGGGAAACAATTTTCTTTTTTTTTTTCAGTTTGGGGGCCCCCAAAGAATCGGGAAAGAGTTTTTTCCCCCAGGTTTTTTTTTTAAAACCTCCTCTTTTTTTAGGAATCTGCTGGAGAGTAAAATTTTTTTAAATTGTTTTTTAAATTTTGGGGGAAAACTGTGAATAGGTTTTTAAAAAATATCTATGTGTATTAAGCCCTGTCTATATTCCCTTTTAAATTGTGTTTCTTATCAAGGGATTTCATTATTTTGCTAGTTAGCCAGGGGCAACCGAGCCGTTTTTTCCCGTGATCTGTTTCGTTTTATGGGGAAAAAGGGTTTTTGTATAGTCTAAAGTATTTTATTCAAAAATAGTCTGTCCAATCGTCAAAACCATCGGGCCTTGGAAAATTTTTTGTGGCCCAGCCCAAACGTCCCCAGCTTCCCTGTGAAATTACTTATTTGGGCCCGTTAGGGGAATCTAAATGAAACTTTGTTGTATTCCAGTGGTGGTTTACAAATGTTTTTTAAAGGAAAGGTTGGCTATTTGGTCGTAGTGATTTTTTGTGATTATCCCTGATTTAAGTGGGGGTATAAGGGGGTCTATATTTGGTAAATTTTTGGGGGCAGGGGGCCATAAAGCCTGGTTTTTTTTATTTAAATTGTTGGTATGAATTGTTGTTCATATTGTTGATAAAAACATTCCCGGCTGATCATCGGGTGGGCCCAAGGTTGATACGAAGCCTCAGCTAAGGTGGTTTGTTTTTCATTTGGCTGTTTTGAATTAGTGTCTTTAATTTCTCACTGGAATTTGGGATGTTTGTGTGAGGCCCCCGGGAAAAAGGGAAACCGATTTTTTATGGGGAGTTCTTTTTTTTTTTTTTACAGTAAAAGCAAAAAAAGGGGGATATAGTTTTGGAGTGGCTGGTGTTTTTTTATTTAACAATGTATGGAAGAGAGTAAGGAAATTTAAGGGTTGCGAGAGCATGCATATTTCCCTTTTTGTATAAAGGAAAAGTGGACAAAAGAGAGTGAAAAAATTATGGGGGGAAAATTTCGCTGAGTAAAAACCCTTTGGTAAAGTGTATGGTAGAGTTTTTAAATTAAAAATTTTTTTAAAATAAGACGTAGAGTAGGTAGCAAATAACAAGGAGGTTTTAGGAAAGGTAAAGGGTGTGAAAAAAAAGTATTTAAAAGTGAAACTTTGGGTTGAACATTATATAATAAGGGTAAAGGGGTTTTTTGGGGTAGCATATATGGTTTTTGGAAAAGGCGTGTGACGGGGTTTGGGTAAGGAAAATGGGGGCAGATTTTGAAAATTTCATAAAAAGGGAAAGTGGGTTACTAAAGACAGTGAAAAATTTTTTTTGAGGATAGTGGGGCCCCAGGTTAGAATACGTGGGAGAAGGAGTTTAATTTCCCAGTAAAACCCGGCCTTTTGGGCCCAAAGGATGTGTGATTCACCGAAATTTTTCAGTAAAATTTATAGAGGGTTTTTTGTAAGAGAAGCGAATGCTCAGGTGTTAGAAAGAGGTGTGGAGTTAAAAAAATAAAAAATTTTAAACAAAAATTTGGGAGTTGTCACAGTTGCTCTTTGCTGATGACACTTTTGTTTTTTGGGCAAATTTTGAAGGAATTTTGCAGGGTTTGGGTGGATGATTTGGGTGGGGTTTTTGAAAAAAGAAAAAAAATTTAAAAAGTGAATATAGGAAAAGAAAGGGTTGATGGGGAAACAAAAAAATAGAAAAACGAAAGTTTTGGATATAAATTGGGAGGGAGAGAGAAATGGGGGAGGTGAATATTTTCGCCCATTTAGGAGTGGACATTTTTAGCAGATGGGCTGTAAAGATGGGGTGAATAAAGAATTGATGAGAGGAAAAAGGTGAGTGACACACTGAGGATCGATGAAGACAAAGAATTTTATCCACGAAAGCAAAGAGGGGAATGAAAATGAAGTATAGTTATACAGCACTCTTAAAGGTGGGAAGCTTTGGGGGGTGAAATTTTGCAACAAGGAGAAGGCGGAGGCGTGGAGATTCATTCTGAGGGCAATGTGGGGTTTGTGGATAAGCAGAGAATCCGCATTTGGGGAAATTTAAGAGGGGGTGCGAGTTTACCAAAACTATTATCCAGGGGGGTGGGAGGGGTTTTGAAGGGGTTTTGGCCCTTGTAGAAAAGGGTTTGGATAAAAATAGAATGGTTTTCGAGTGTATAAATCTGTAGGGGGAGGGTAGGGGGGGTAGGGTCGGCCTGGGAAATAGTTGGGGGAAAGGGGGTAAAAAAGGGTTTTTGGTGAAGGGGTTTTTGACTTCCAACAAGTATGCATGAGCAGTTAATGGGAGCGAATGGTTTTAGGACTTGGTTTGCTGTTGAAGTGTGAGCAAGGAAACCCTTTATGAAGAAACCCAGGGAAACGGGGCGGGCCGGACTTGATTCCGGGAAAAGGGGAAGTACAGAGAACTGCACCCCCTGAAGAGGGGTGTTAATTTTGGGCATTTTTTAATAACTTTTAGTTTTCCCTGAAAACCCTCTGACAAGACAGTAGGGAGTGAATGAGATGAAATTTTTTTCCTTTTTTCGGGCCAACCGCCATGGTGGGAGAGGGCAGATAGGGTTAAAAACATTTTTTTCCTCTTACATTATCAAAATTCATTTGCCCTTGTGAAATTCCTTGTGAGTGTTTCACAACAAGCTCACCCCTTGGAAATAAAAATTTAAAAGGCATTTTGATCGCCCTGGAGCATTATAAAATTCCTAGTAAACGATGGTCGAGGGAAAAGACCAAAACTTTTCCCAATTTTCATCTCCAGTATGTACTTTTTAATTTTCCCGGGAAATTTTACTCCTGCCTCGTTTTAAACCTCATTTTTTGGGCCTTTTTTCTGCAATTTTTTAATTTTCTTGTAGTTTTCTATTTTGGGAAGCTCCCTTCATATATTAGTAAGTAAGTAATTTGTAATTTTATTCAGGTATACACAAATACATTAAAATAAAATTTTATCATACAAAAAGCAGCATATGTGTAGAGAACCTAGGAAAAACCCAAAAAAGTCGACAGAGTGACTTTTTTCCCTTTGGGGGCCTTTTACCTTATTTTTAAGTATAAAGGTTATAATTTTTTTCCTTATTATTCTAAAATGAAGATAACATTTTAATTATCAAAAACTAAAAAACTATCTGCAACACCAAGGTAAATTAAAGACTACCCTACAATACGGGGTCATTAAAAGGGAAAATTTAAGGGAAAAAATTTAAAAACTAGGGTTAGCTAAAAAATAGAAAATCTTTCCCCCCTCCCTTTTTCGGGTTAGCCCCCTTCCATCAGACCCCTTTTTGGCACTCTTTTTGCCCCTGGTTCACCGCTATGACGGCCTTTGACAGGGGGCGGGTAGTCTGTTCCATTCCTTTATTGCTGTACAATAAAAGGTGTTTGAAGCCGGGCCACTGACTGTGGGTACTCAAAGTTGTGTTTCTCTCCCCCATACAAAGATTGTTTTGGGTTTCCCCCCAACCTTGACAAAATTGACACAAGATATTTTGGACATTTTTTGTGAGCAATTTTAAAAAATATTTATTTAAACTTCAGTTGTTTTACTCTGTCTTCCAACATTCCCCAAAAAAATTTTTCCCCCCTGCTGTAATTCTTCCTGGGCCCACCCTGTTCTCTTGGTCCCAGCCCCGGATGAATCTTACGATTTTGTTCCCGTGATTTTCCCGTCCCAAAACTTTCAGTTTTTTTTGGGCAAGGGAGAGTAACCCAAAAAAGGCAAGCCCTAATCCCTATGGCAATTTTTATAAGGGGGAGACAAGGGTCCTGCGAGCCCAGTAGGTAACACTGTGCTTGTTCTATACAGGGAAATTCAGTTTGGGGATTCCCCTTTTTTTTACTACACTGTTCCCCCATCAAATTTTCCCCGACATGCAAGGGTCAAAGGGGGTTCCCAAATATTTTACTGAATTAAACCAAAGTGATGGGTCCCCATTTCATTGAACATTAAAATTATTTACCCTTTTCAGTTTAAATTTTTTGTGCCAAAAAGAATGGCTTCAGTTTTTCCCCAGGGGTTTAAAGATAGTTTTTTTTTTGTCTACTAAAACCCTTTTTCTTTCAAAGGAAATCCAGTTTTCCCGTGTTAAAAAATTTTGCAATACCTTGTGGGGCTTTACCGGGCACAACAGAGCACGTCATCTGCATACAGGGAGGGGTTTGCACTTGACACTGATTTGGGAATCATTTACAAACATAAGAATAAAAAGGGACCCAGAATAAATACCTTGGGGGAACTCCACAGTTTTTCGGCAGGGGGTTTTGATTTTTTGTTTTTGATTTTTCCATTTTCCCCCTGTTGCTAAGGTGGGCTTAAACCAGCCCACAGAACCTATACCAATACTTGAAAGTTTATTTCATAATATATTTTTGGTTTACAGTATCGAAAGGGCCCTTTTGGGAGGTTAAGGTTACCATTCCTATGAGGGTTCCCCCTTTTACATTTCATTTTTCAGGTAATCCATCGATTAATAAGGGGGTGTCGGTTGAAAATAGGATCTTCTGAAGCCCGATTGATAGCTATGGGGAAAAGTTGTTGCATTAAGGGGACCCTTTAATACTTGGGGAAAACAACCCCCCCCTCTCAAAAATTTTAATATTATACTGAGTATACTAACAGGCCTATAGTTCCCCTTAAAATCAACCTACTATTTTTTTTTTGAAGATAGGAGTGACTCTGGCCCCCCCCCTGAACCCCCCCCGGTACTGTTATGGTGAAATTTATAATTTATTATGTGAGGGAATAGGGATTGACGTTTCCCGAAGCACCATCTTTTGGAACTTAGACGGGAAAAGTTTTTCCCGGGCCTGTGTCTTTGTTGGGGTTTTAACCCCGCTTTAGTTCTTTTTGAAAAAAGTCATTGAAAATAACCCCTTACTGTTGACAACTGTTTTGGGGGTTTCCCCTTTATTTTGGGATAGTATGTTTTTAAACTTTTCGAGTCTGTGTTAAAAGGGATTTTATGCAGTTGGGAGTTTTCTTACTAGGTTGATGCAAAAAATGTGTAGTAGGAATTAAAGCAATTTTCCACCTTTGATGTTTTTTGGGATACCTCCCTTAAACATAGGAGTACTATGTTTGACCTTCTACTGGCTTATGGGTTACCCCAACTGTTTTTTTTTTTTTGCCAAAAGCTTTTTTTGGGGTTAAAGGGTTATACCCCTTCCAAATTTTTTAGCATAGTGCTTTTGGGTTTTCGGCCTTTTAAAAAGTCTCTGTCTCTTTTTTCCCCACCCTTTTTTTTTTTTGGGAATTTATTTAGTGCTTTTCAATACCCCTTTTGTTTGCTTTAAATCTTTTTTCAGCTTGGGCTCCCGAATTTCAAAATTTTCTAATATCTCAGTAAATTTATCCAGGGTTTTATTCTTCGGTTTTTTCCCAACCTTTTTTTAACTGGTGCAAAAAATTATTTAAGAATGGTAGTGAACATTTTTTTTGAATTTTTTCCCCCGGCATCGTTTAAAGTTCCCCGGGAACTTGTTATCTCTGTCCATCAAAAATTGGTACCTATTTTCCAGTGTTTCTTTACTGTATTTTTTAGTTGACCTCATTTTTATTGTCCTGTGGGGAGGCCTATTTCCCATCCCCCAGTTATTTTCCTGGTTTCAGTAAAGATGAAATGAAACACTAAAACCTGTGGGAAAAGACGGGCCCGACCCGACTAATTTTTCTCAGAGCGGTTTTCAAAGTTTTTTGGTCAATTTGGGTGGGGTGAGAAACTGTGTGATCCGGGTTGGAGTATTTAAATTTGTTGAGTGGGAACTATTTAATCCTAGAATTTGCTTATACCTTTTGCATAGCCCCGTTTTTTTTGCTGCTGAAAACAGATATTAAAATCGCCCATATTAAAAATCTCGCAATTTTTTTTAACTCCGGACAAACCTGGAAAATCCCTTTTAAAACTGGTTTCCCGGGGAGGAGGGGTAAAATATTCCTACTAAATTTGGGTTTTTTTTTAGGAAGCAGCACTTCAAACCCTAGAATCTCCAGTTTATTGTTTTTTTAAATCAGGGCTTGGGGTTGAAAGCCCAAGTCATTTCCCAAAGTAAAGGGACATACTCCACCAAACCCCTTTTTGTTTTCCCATCTAAGGGGTTTTTAAATTGGGAACCATCTATTTGGGCCTCGTCCCCAGTCCCCCGTATCATCCAACCAAGATTTTAGAAGGTTTTAACTGCCCCCCCTAATTTTTTTTACTTTGAATCCTAAACTCTGCCCAATTTTGGAAGAAGTGATCTTGGGATTGACATGAATAAAGTGAAGGCCTGTTTTCCCTAAAACAATCATAATCATCAAATATGGCAAAGGGGGCATTTTATTAAAATTTGGTAAAAACAAAGTCAAACACTGCTAAAGGGGAACCCGGGGCCAAAGTGCATTTTTTTACACACAAAATGAATTCGGCACCTTGTATAATTGGGACATACATCCATCATGCACCCCCCCCTTACACATTTTACTAAGGGCCTTTTCTGTTTTTTTATGCGTACTTTTTGTACAGTGTTTGCACCTGTTTGTTAGTGTTTAGATAATAATGGCTGTATTTTCTCACATTGACCCCAGTGTTTCATTTCTATGGGGTTTAAAAGGGTTTTCATTCCAAGCTACTAGACCGTCTTTTTTGCCGTTTATTTATCTGTCGTTTTTGGGCCCCTGGGACAATAGTTTGAGGGTCCGGGGTTTAAATTTTGGGAAACACCACTTAAGAGCCCCTACAATAAGACTGTGGGCCACTGGTTTTTTTTTTAGGTATTTCGGGTTTTGCCATACCTTTTTTGGGATAGTGACATTTTAAATTTTCTGGGAGGAGGCAACTGGGTTTGGGGTTTTAAAATGTCCAGGGCGCTTTACTTTTCCCTTCATCTTTTTCCCCGCCCCCTGACTGATTTTTTTTTCTTTATGGAATTGAAGAAGAAATATAAATATAATTATGGGAGCCTGTAACCCCCTAATCCTTCCATTTTCACTCTTCAATCTTTTTTCCCATATACAATAATATTTATTTTTCTTTTTCCTTTTCCCCATACACTTTTGGATCTGCTTTAGCAACACCACTGAATTACAGTAAAAAATTTTTTCTTCAAAACCCCTTCAAATGCTCACTTTTCCCTGGTTTTAAACCTTCCCCAAAACCCCCTCAGTTCCATTTATCGGGGGGGTTTTGGTTTGGGGTTGTTGCTCCCGACCTGTTTTTGCTGGAAATCAGCCCTTTTTTTAAAAAACTGGGGATAACGCCACCAAAAACCGACTTTCCTTTAGTTTATAGATATTTTTTGGGGTTTTTCCCGCATGATTTTTCTCACCCTTTCACTGGTCAAACTGGGAAAATAGGGCAGCTACTAAAACATTAAAAACCTTTTACTGTTTAATAAATTTACTTCTTCCTCACGACTGTTTCTTGGGGGGATAACCGACCTAAAACCCCTTGGGGGTTTTTTACTGTTGATTTGACGATGTTTTTCCTTGTTTTCCCCCCTCGTTAGCACTGGTCAAATGATATGATGGGGTACAGATATGATGCTACTGTCCCAAAAGATTTAACGTCAGTGGGGGGGGTGGGGAAAATTTTACTTCCCCTAGGGTTTTACGTCTGGCCCGTAGGGGCTGTTTGGATGCCGGCAGCCATGTTTAAATCTCAAATTTTTTTCCCCGTTTGGCCCCGAAGAAAAAAATCCTACAGACCTGTCATTTTCCCTTTTTGATTTAGTTGATCAGGTTTTTTTGCCAAAATTTTCTTCCCCCTTTAAAACACGGGGCAAGTTGATTGGAGGTCATTAAATTTTATTGTATGGAAAAAGTCTCATGTCTGGTTTTACGTCTGGCACAGGTCTGGTAATTGAATGCCGGTTTCCCCCCCCTTTTTTCATAAATTTGTCCATTTTGTTTTTCGGGCAAAACCGTCAGTTTTTATGTCACTTATTTAGGTTCCTTGCAAGTTGTTGTAGCAGAACTTGCCAACTTGGCCATCACTGGAGTTCGGATAGGCCCAGGGGACGGCAAGATATAGGAGCAGCCTTGTTGCTGCTTGCTGCGGCTGCGGCCGCAGCTTCATCAGTATTTGGAAAACTTTTATCCCACTGGATATGCACTGTGTTAATTC
This sequence comes from Cherax quadricarinatus, assembly GCF_026875155.1. Lineage (NCBI taxonomy): Eukaryota > Metazoa > Arthropoda > Malacostraca > Decapoda > Parastacidae > Cherax > Cherax quadricarinatus. The sequence goes on along the minus strand of NC_069454.1, from coordinate 33,463,893 downwards.
TTACTACATACTCTACCTACAGATTCCTTCAGTATTATATTTGTTATCATTTTATACATTATGTTCATTGTTCAAACTTAAACTTCACTTATAATTCCTAAGTAATATCTATAATATTGTTTTTCCTTCATTTAGGCGCCATAATAGTGGTGAGGTCTCTTGTTCCAAGGAATTAGTTATTATTTCTTTTGATAAAACCTCATTACACTTCCTACCTTCTTCAGGTGCTGTAGGCCCTTATGGGTTAAGCACTTCCCCAGATATATTATAATGATTTCCCTAACCCTAATCTTTATTTCTTCATTAACACATCGGCCGTCTCCCACCAAGGCAGGGTGGCCCGAAAAAGGAAAACTTTTGCCATCATTCACCCCATCACTGTCTTGCCAGACCCCTCAAGGAAGGTTCCTTGATGCTGGTGAGGGGCTCTTGATCTAGGAAACTGGATATGTGCTCCAGTTCCCTGAATTAACCCTGAATACCTTCCATCCCCCCCACAGGCGCTGCATAATCCTACGGGTTTAGCGCTTCCCCCTTGATAATAATAATAATAATGTCTTGCCAGAGGGGCTGCTTTACACTACAGTTATAAAAGTGCAACATTAACACCCCTCCTTCAGAGTGCAGACACTGTACTTCCCATCTCCAGGTGTGAAGGTTCACACAGCCCTGTCAGACCCTCAGAGAATATGTGATAAGGTGTGTAACTATTTTTTTTTTTTATTTTGCCGGTATTCTCCCGGGCCCCGGGTCTTTTCCAAGTAGTGGTGACCCGGCCTTGGCTCCCTATCTGGGGAGTGTCTCGTGACTTAAGTCTCCCATGGGGGGGAGGGACAAGTACCCCCCTCATCTTTGGACAAACTGTCCCAGGCCTAGCCACATTCCCCCCCTCACGGGGCTCGTAGGGAGAAGCTAGGCCTCTGGTCTGCCATCTGCCCCGCCCCAAAGGGGCTCGTGGGGATGGCAGTCTTGTGAGCTGCAGGTGGTAGCAAGCTCAGGCCTTGATGTGTAACTATTGATTTTTTCTATTTTTATTTCCATAATAGGAACCAGCCTTATCAAATATTCTCTGAGCTGTGTGAACCTTCACACCTGGGGATGGGAAATACAGTGCCTAAAACACTTAAACATGAAATTAATCCTATTTTAAGCAAAAATGAAAAATTAAATATACAAATAATGAATGATTCAGGGCTAATATTACACAATGGCGTAGTGAAGAATGGTGCCGTGCCATGTTCTGGCATGTAGCTCTGAATTGTGGTATGGAATGCCAAGCCGTTGTTGATTTTTTTCGGGGGGGAGGGGGAGGTCACAGGTGGACGTGACTGTTGAAACAGAAGACAGTGCCCCCAACACGAGTAGAGATTCTGACGAACAGAGGTTGACTGTGATCCTCTGTCCACCACAACACTTGTGAAGCAACTGAGTCACCAGCAAAGAAGTACCATGAAATGCTGGTGGAGTTATGACTGGGATAAGGCTGCTCGAATGGTGTGTAGCTGACTGGGTGGTCGGCAACATGTGGAAGGGGGACCAGTGTAGGTAGAGATGTCAAAATGATGTCTCTGATCTTGCAAAGATCTGGGTCGAATGACCCGAGTCGATAGTCAAGGATAAAAGAAAAAAACGAAGTTATACACTAATCTAGAAATCACTTACATGATAGGCGCACAGTTTTTAAAAGAAATGGCGAGGATTAAAAGATGACATAACTCTATGTAAATTCAAATCAAGGCAGGAATAAATTGGAGTCTAAATCCCTAAACAAGAGTGAAGCTCATAATGAAACCAACTTAACCCAAAACATATAATAATTTAGACAGGAATAGAAAAAAAAAACATTTGATGGGGGCAGCAAGTCAAGTGACTGACTACTGGTCGGAGACACCCTCGTAACCTCCCACCGGGTGCAGAACGGGGGAGGGGGTATCGGGAACTATGCACCCACCCTTACTGAACCAGCAGACTGCCCTACAAACTACCCCTACCATTCATTCATACTTCCACTACTTCTATCTAATGAACATTTCCCCCTCACACCAGGACTCAAGTCTGGCCTGCCGGTTTCCCTGAATCCCTTCATAAATGTTACCTTGCTCACACTCCAACAGTATATCAAGTCCTAAACACCATTTGCTTCCATTCAATCCTATCCAACAAGCTCCTGTCTAACACGTTCATCAATATATTTCGTATCTCAACCAATAAAAATAATGACAAGTTTCTTGTTTAGCACAGTCCTTTAATAACTCTTTTTGCATTTCATTTCTTACATTCTTGACATGACTACCCTGTGTACAACTTTCATGGTATATATAGGCACTTGTCTGCAGTGTTGAGATGAGTCTCTAACTCTAAGGTTCTTCGAGTCATTTTTGTACCACTGTTTAATGGATGGTGGGGTGAACACTTCTCCTGTACAAAATTGATGCTTTCAGTAATAAACATTGTTAATGAGTTTTACCTTTTTTCATATACTATAGTCCTCAAATGTTTTGTGGGTGCATATAAAAGCTCTACTTTACAAACCTGGGTTTATTTTATCACAGCTGTGTTGGATATTCAAAATTTCAGCACTCAAAGCCTCCTTTACCTCCTCCCTCCCTATCTTGTGTACATTATTAAAGTAATTTTTGTTTGGTTCAATAACAGAGGGAACACCACAAGAGTGGCGAGAGATGCTGGACATTAATGTTGTTGGCATGTGTCTGTGCACACGTGAAGCTGTTGCATCCATGCAAGCCCGCGAAGTTAATGATGGCCAGATTATCCACGTCAGCAGGTAAAATATATCATTCAATAATATTTTAAGCCTCCGTGATTGCCTATTTTTTTTATATATTTTATTTAAAATACAATACATAGCTTAACATAAAACCCCTTAAACAAGGGTTGATATACATTTAATATAAATACATTATGAATCACAATCCCTCAGGACGTACAATAGCAAAATAACAAACACAATATTAACAGACACAAAGAGGTTACACAAATACACTAGAAAATATCGCTTATGACAGAACATAACATTAAGACAGATTGGCAATCTTAATCCTATTTACGCAAGAACAACAACAAGGACATAACATGTAGGTGACCCCTGTAACAGGTTCAATAATATAATGAAAGCCATAATCCCTTCAGGTATACACTATTTACATAATATTACTCTGACAATTGTCAATGCACAATACAATAAGAAGAATATTAGATAAAAAAATCTTTTCCACAACCCCGCACAAATAA
>NC_069454.1:33443354-33460141 GCF_026875155.1 Cherax quadricarinatus | reverse complement strand
TTTTTGCCCCCCAGCCCATCCCACGTGGGACCAATCCGGTCGCATCCTAAACGCCCACGACAATTGCCTGATGATATGTCTTCACTTCCTTCTCTTTCTACTCAGAAAAGACCGACAAGTCACACCCTGCTTTTCCATGCTCAGTTTTGGAATGCACAATTGACTAAGTTCTTTACTTTATGACCAGCTTCCTCAACTGCCTATCTTTCCGACCTTAGTATTGGCAAGGCGCTCCTAAGCCATGTTGGTAGAGATATATCCCTTCATAGTCTCAAGAATGGTACACACATAATTACTGTCCAGAATGCTAACCGAGCTCATGCCCTTTCTCTTTTTTCACACATCGATACTATTCCTGTCACTATCCTCTGTTTATGTAATGGGATATCATTTACAAGTTCGAAAGGTGATCCCTACACTGCAACAGTGTAGAAATTGCTGGCGATTTGGCAACACAGCGAAATATTGCAGATCTATAGCCGAATGCCCAGTCTGTGGTGCCGATGACCATTCTAATATGTCTTGTAATCGACCTACCTCTTGCCTTAATTGTCATGGGGCTCACCCTTCTTACTTTCGCCATTGCCAAATCTACTTAAATGAGCGAGAAATCCATTGCCTCAAAGAGGCAGAAGGTTTCCTCTATGCTCTCGCAGTTTGTCATCTATGCCTCCAAGGGCGACTACTCCGTCTTTCTTATTCTCGTGTTTCTAAACGTCCACCCACCTCTAGGGTCCCATCCTCTGCAGCCTCCTCTGTGGTTACCCATTCCATAGTCACTCCTGTCGCTCATTCTTTTGCTGTCCTGGACTCAAAAGTCCCTACCTCAACACCTCCGTCTGTTCTCACTTCTTTGTGTTCTCCCTCACAAGTCCTGGTATCGACAAGACCTTGTATGACACCTCCTCCCTGTTGCCCCTCTACTTCTCAGAGGTTCAAAAAATCCCCATTGCTCAAATTTCCTTTAACCCCTCCTTTCCTTCTTCCACCTCCACATTTTCCCTTTCCAGTCTCTGTACCTGGTTCTTACCCTCTCACTGCCTCTGCTACAAGTGTGGAGGTTCACCCTCCTCCTCGTACTGTGCCTTCCTCCCGTGTCCCTTCCCAAGTTTCTTCCTCTCTTTACCCCTCCCAGGCTTCTGCCTCTTTCATTGCCCCCTACTTTGGTACAGTCCATTGCTGTCCCAATCTTTACTCTCCCTCCTCCTTCCATCTCCAATATTTTCTCCCATACAATGTCTTTGAACTCCAAAAACATTTGAAGCTATCTCAAAATATACTGAAGAGACTAAAACAACAATGGACACTGATCCACCTCTAGTTTTTTCTCTTCCCTCTCCTCCTTCTGTGCAACTCCATTCTTCACAGCACTCCATTCCTCCACTACTTGAACGTTTTCTGCTGCCTTCACATGTGGACCTTTCTAACCCCTCTAGTCCATAGGTACCCTTACCCAGGGCCAGATTACCGCATAGGCAAACTAGGCATTTGCCTAGGGCCCCGCCCATTTGGGGGCCCCACGGTCCAAGGGGTTCAGGGGCTCATCCAAGACTGCGCCAGGGTGCAAGTAAAAAGGGCCCCTACCTAAAAAGTTAAAGTTTGGAGAGAAAATTGTTTTTAAAAAATTAAATCAAAAAAAATAAATAATGAAATAAAATAAAATAAAAAAAATAAACCAACCATGATGGCAACACCAACAGCCTTTTTTTACTCAAAACGCTGTTTTTCCCCGCTAAGGGCTGAGTATGGGAGATTCCTCTCCAATTTTCTGTATAAGACGTTTTCTAGACTTGTACGGCAAATTAACTGAAGTGTTTTTGAAACTTGATTGTTAAAAAATGTTTGTTTTCCCCTCAAAATGTTAAGGAGTACTGATGGGGTTTACTTGACCATAAAGACCCATGGAACAGTAAAGACGCTTTTTTGGTAAAATATAAAGAAAAACCAAAAAAACGCAAATGATTTCCGTTTGGGGTTTTAAAAACACTTTTCCTGTTTTTAATCTTTATCTTTTCAATAACAGATCTAATTTGATTATGTTTACGTCATTTTCCGTCCAAAGCTTAGTTTTCAAGTTGCGAGGGAAGTAATGTAGAACTCAAAAAAATTTACACTATTTCCCCGAAACCTAAGCCACATCAAAAAATCTTGGGTTTGGGGTGAAACTAAAAATTTGTCCCTCTTTTTTTAAATTCTCATCCTTTATCAGGGTGGTGGGCCATATATCGCAAAACATTGATTAGTTTATTTATAAAAAATGGAAATAAATACCTTTGTGCATTGTTTTTGGGGACTCAGAAGATTTCTTTTTAATTTTAATTGGAGATAAAGGAGATGAATTGTAAAAATATTCGTACCCCAAATCACTAACTAATCTATGTTAAAATTTTGTATAGACCCCTTTTTCGGGTAACGTTTTGAATTTTTAGATTGCACCCAAAGGGGAAAAGGGGGAAAAGGGGCCTACCCCCTAATTGACAGAAAAAAAATTTTAAAATAATTAAAAAATTAATAATAATTGGTAATGAAAAATTTTGTTTTTGCATGATTCAGACAGTGATACCCTCTTAGGCATCCGTAAACGTGATTTGGACTTTCTTATGCGAGGGGGTCACAAAAAAGAAAGAAAAAAATTCAAAAAGAAGAACGAAAAAGAAAGTTTAGGAAGCTGCAGAAAACACAGACATGCCACGAAAACTTTTTTCTGATGTTACCAGACAGTTGAGCCCGAAAATTGTCAATCTTAAGGAAGCCCTCCCTCCTTATATTCCCCCAAACTACTTCTTTTGTGTCCCTCCAATTCTCAACGGACATTTCACCCACGGGATTTGTTTTAAAAAAGATCCTGCCTCTGGCCAAATGAAACCCCAGATTCTTAAACTAATTTTTTCATTTAAAAACTTCAGCAACTTGAACGTTGACTTTAAGAAATCAGCAAGGATTATGATAGGGAAAGTCGTCGTTGTTTAAATCATCTATGTTTATGGGAAAGCTTGAAAATTTCAAAAAACTGTAAAAAAGCAGGTGTATACTCTAAAGCTCAGAAAAGTGTATTTTCCCGCATGCAAGCTATTTTTCCCCAAAAAAATACCTTCCACAGGGGTTCAAGACGGGAAAAATTTTCCAAGCGTTTCGGGGAAATGAAAACACCCACTCAAGGAGCTGCATTTTAGCCGTGTTTTTCGTGCCAGAAAAAGGCTTTTTGGGAATTCCATTGGAAAATCAAACTGAAAAGGCGCAATTAGGGAGAAAATTTTCTAGAAAGATGTGCTTTGAAAATTTTTAGCTCTAAGAGGCTTGCTTTCCGTGGAGAAAATGAGGTTTTTTGGTTAAAAACAAGGGCAATTTCCTAGGGAAAAAGAACTGTTAGCACAATTCGTCAATTCTTAGCAAACATTTTCACCCCTTGGATCAGGAAGGAACTGTATCTTACTGTTATTTTACTATACAATAAATTTTATTAAACGATGACTAAAAGGTCCTCAAAAAACATCATAGCAGCTCTGAAAACTGAAAAATATTTGCAAAAGGGTAGATTCAACAAAAGAATTTCACATACAGAAAAATTGACATTCATTGTTCGCTTTGTCGACCCCGTGGTAACCCTGTAGAGGGCTTTTTTAAAATTAATTCCTCTTTTAGGCCTGATGGAGAAAAAATGTGAAGTAAACGGGGTACTCGCTTGAACGATCCTATTTTTGATTGCTGTGCCAGAGCTACGACAATGCAATAACATCCGGGTAAATATAAAGGATTGCAAGCCCCTATCAACAAATCAAAACCACTTGCTGAATATTTCCTGCTCAGCAATTCCTTTAAACTTGTTGGGTCATGTGCGCGGAGTGTTGTGTCGCTGCATTTCATTTTTTGGACTTTTTCAAGCAATCTTAATTTTTTTCTGTTCAAACGCATCGGGGGGTATAATCAAGCAACCCTTTTGGAGAGTCATAAATCATTATCAACAACAAGGGGTCAGCGCAGCAGATCAACACATGCTTTGAAGACAGCTTTTCTGAAATACGTTCTGCTTTGATCCAAATGCAAGGATGAAACCAACAGCAACGGTTAAATGCCCCCGAACAAAACATTTTCAAAAATTTAAATTAAATGGCTACTTGTGCTAACCCCTAGCAGGCTTAGTGGGAAATTTGTAAGCTCACTTGCAATGATGGCTTTTTAAATGTTTGAAAAGAAAACTAAACGCTGGTGAAAGACTACAGTTACCGGGTGATCATCAGCGGTCAAGGAAAGGAACACAATTGAAGAGCAACAATGAAAATTGTGTTGCTACCAAAGGGAGAAAAGTAAGAAGTAATACTTCATTTGGATTCCTGATTACAGAATTGGAAAAAAAAAGAAAATCTACCAGAATCTCAAAGACAAGTTTGGATTTTGTTCAAATTTTACTATGGCCCGATGCAAATTGAGAGAAGCTGCATTTTAAATTGAACAAACCTTTTTGCAGAGTTCAGGACCATTTGTTGAAGAAATAGTTCATTTTTCTGGGGTTTTGAAACAGTTAAAGCTCCCCTGAAAAATGTGCGCCCCCACTGCTTTGAAACATTTAAGAAAAGCAGGTATCTCGAAACCCTTCCCCAATGTTGACTAGTGATCGCCTTTTCCTAACACTTCCAGCACAACTTGAAGGAGAACGTTTATTTTCTTTTGAAAAAAGTGAAAAAAACCAGCTCCATTCAACAAAGACCAAGACAAATTGTGTAACCTAGCCTTGTTGACCATTGTGTTATTAAAAAGAAATATTGTTTTTAGAATATAATTGAATGAAAAATTTTAATATAAATCCAAAAAAATTTATTTTTGAGGCCCCTTTAAATATAAACAATTCTTTCTTTCTTGAGTTTTAGATTTGAAGTCTTATCATATGCAATAAAAATAATGGTCAGTGAATTATAAAGGGGAAAATAGTGCTGATGTTAGCTGAATAAAATGGTACATGATTCAACTTTTAAAAGCCCAATCTAAATTCTATGCGTCTTAGTTAAGAAAAAAAAAAAGAACATAAGAATGTGGAAAACTGCAGAAAGGGCCTATGGCCCATACGGGGAGTCCTTGAGTTATTTCTTTAAAATGCTGATTAACAGATAGTTATAATGGCTGTTGGTAAATGGTTTTGGTTGTCTTGATGTACTTTCCCTATTAAATTTAATCTAAATAGCCAGAATATATTAAATTAGACCTTAAACAGGCTCACACCGACCCCCCCGCCCCCAACTCCAAGCTGGAAGGGGTCGCTTCGCTTACCCGTAACTCAAAGGGGCCCCGCCAATCTGAGTAGCCTAGGGCCCGGAGACTTCTTTAATCCGGCCCTGCCCTTACCTGCGGATTTCTGGTATCTTTCTCATTGCCAGTCATGGCCTGTAATAAAGTTGGTAGAATTACCGACAATATGTAAAGTAAAAGGACACAAGTGCAACTAATGTGACATTTATTGTGGCAACGTTTCGCTCTCCAGGAGCTTTATCAAGCCATTACAAACAATACATGGACACAGAGGGTATATAAAGGCTCAGAGTGAGGTGCAATACTAGTGAGGTAACATTTCGATGTTCACTAGTGGTAGTAGTAGTAGTAGTAGTAGTGACAAAAGTAATACAGTATGATAGAGCAATTAATTCGTACAAGAGTGAAAGGATATAAAAGCTATTATTTGGGGTAACAAAAAAATAGGTTGGACAAATATAACTGGAAAGAGGCACTTGTTTCAGTGTTCACTCTCTGTAATGTGCTTTGTGTAGTATAACAGGAGAGACTATGTGATGGCGGGGTTTTTACTTTTTTCAGGGGGATTCTTGCTAAGCTCGGAGAGGTGAAAGCTGCCGTTGTTTTTTTTAAATTTTGTATTCGAAACAGCGATCATGAGTTCGAGGCACTTGCGTCTGCGGAAATTAGTTTCTTTGATCACTAATTGGGCGCTCCCGAATTTCATGAGATAAATTGGTGGAATTTCGGTGTTGTACACAGGCGTTGTTCAAGTTATCGTGACTGGTTCGTGGTGCTTGGATTGTGTCCTAGTTAGATCCTTTATTGAAGTGCTAGAAGCGATTGCGACTCTGGTGTTAGTTTGTGAAAGTACTTTTGAGACGTTCAGTGCAACCTGGGTGTTGGGAGAATTATAACTTTGTTGGGGGAGTGGTGTTGATGCAATGGAGAATTAATGATCTGAAAAGCTCTTTTCTTGCGTCTTGATGAAAAAAGAAGGAAAATGTAACTCAGTTTAATGGTTTGGTGGGAATATATGTACATTCCTCGTCAAAGAAACTCCAGGAACTGCAAATTCGGGATGCTCTTAGGAAAAACCCGAATGATGATGCCTCTTTGGTTGGTATCTTGACTGGAATAGAAGTGTGTGAGATCACTTTTATTGGGGGTTTTCCGATAAACTTGAAACTTAGGTTGTTGTCTACCCTTTGTGAATGAGGACGTCGAGGAAAGGTAGCTTGTCATTGGACTCTTCTTCTAGTGTAAACTGGATCGCCGGTTCAACTGCGTTGAGCCTTGCCCGAAGATTCCGTACATCAAAACGTTTTTGGAGTTATTACGAGGGACATCGTCAGTAACGTAACCAAGGTGACGCTTGAAGGGATGATGTTGGCGAAGTGTTCGGACTCTAGGTGTTCCATGTATAAGTTGGCTAGGACAGAGCACTTATGGGGGACCCCATTCCCCTGCCGTAGGTTTGTTTGTAGAGCTTTTTATTGAAAGAAAAACAGTTGAAATTAACACAGAGTTCAATCAAGTCAACAAATCTCCGGGAGGTAGAGGAAGATTAAGGTCCTGATTGACTTTACGGGCGTAGAACCCCGATGGTTTTTTTGGTAGGTACTTTTGTGAAGAGGGAAGTCACATCCAAACTGGCTTGTTTCTTGTTAAGGATGGGAGAGGTTACAGATGGGGTTGAGAAGGTCGCCTGAGTGTTTAAGATGAGCGGGGCTGATGGTCCCCAGAAGGCAGGAAAGATGTTTGGCAAGAACCCCCGGCTATTTTGTGTGGAGCACTCCCTTTTCCCTGACGTGTTTGGGTCTGAGAGGAATATTGTGTTTATGGGTCTTGGGTAAACCTTTACATATGTGCTGGTTTAGGGTTCTTGGTAACAAGTACAAAAAGTTTCTTCCCTTCTCTAGTGCGTTTGAGTTTTTGCTGGTTTTGTATAGAAAATCTTTGGTGACCGTCTCCCACTGTTGAGTGCTGATGGGTTCATATGTAGATTGATCATTCAAAAGGTCCATCACTTTAGTGTTGTAGTCACTGGTGTTGAGTATGACGACTCCACCTCCTTTGTCGGCGGTGGTGACTATAATGTTGGGGTCATTGGCGAGGTTCTTAAGGGCAGTGATGTATCGTCTAGGAAGATTAGAGGAAGAAGGTTCACATAAAGCTGCAGTGAGAATGCCCTGTATATAACCCTTCTGGAAGTTGCTGTCACTGTGTCTGTGGTTCCTGGTAAATAGATTGAGTTGATAGTTAGGTTTGCGTATGTTGGTGGTAAATTTGAGTCCCAGACTCAGTGCTTGTTTTTCGTAGTCGGTTAAGGTGTGTGACATCTTTCCAGCCTTCTGGGGACCATCAGCCCCGCTCATCTTAAACACTCAGGCGACCTTCTCAACCGCATCCGTAACCTCTCCATCCTTAACAAGAAACTAAGCAGTTTGGATGTGACTTCCCTCTTCACAAAAGTACCTACCAAAAAAGCCATCGAGGTTCTACGACGTAAAGTCAATCAGGACCTTAATCTTCCTCTACCTCCCGGAGATTTTGTTGACTTGATTGAACTCTGTGTTAATTTCAACTGTTTTTCTTTCAATAACAAGCTCTACAAACAAACCTACGGCATGGGAATGGGGTCCCCCATAAGTGCCGTCCTAGCCAACTTATACATAACACCAGATCGAACACTTCGCCAACATCATCCCTTCAAGCGTCACTTGGTTACGTTACGTGGACGATGTCCTCGTAATAACTCCAAAACGTTTTGATGTACGGAATCTTCAGGCAAGGCTCAACGCAGTTGAACCGGTGATCCAGTTTTCACTAGAAGAAGAGTCCAATGACAAGCTACCTTTCCTCGACGTCCTCATTCACAAAGTGGACAACAACCTAAGATTTCAAGTTTATCGGAAACCACCCAAAAAAAATGATCCCCACACACTTCTATTCCAGTCAAGATACCAAAACCAAAAGAGCATCATCATCGGGTTTTTCCCAAGAGCATACCGAATTTGCAGTCCTGAGTTTCTTGACGAGGAATGTACATATATTCGCCAAACATTCACTGAGTTACATTTTCCTTCTTTTTTCATCAAAGACTGCAAGACAAGAGCTCTTCAGATCATTAATTCTCCACGCATCAACACCACTCCCAACAAAGTTATAATTCTTTTCCCAACAGCCAGGTTGCACTGAACGTCTCAAAAGTACTTCACAAAATAACACCAGAGTCGCCATCGCTTCTAGCACTTCAATAAAGATCTAACCAGGACACAATCCAAGCACCACGAAACCCGCAATGCAGGAGTTTACACTATACCCTGTGGAGGCTGTGACCCAAAATTTACGTAGGTGAAACAGAAGAAACCTCGACACCCGCCTCAATGAACACATTTACGATGAGGGAAAGATAACTTGAACACGCCTGTGTACAACACCGAAATTCCCCCCAATCATCTCATGAAATTCAGAGACTCCCAACTAGTGATCAAATAAACTAATTTCTGCAGACGCAAGTGCCTCGAATCAGCACTGATCGCTGTTTCGAATACAATTAAACAAAACAACGGCAGCTCACCATCTCCGAAGTCTTAGCAAGAATCCTCCTGAAAACAGTAAACCCTGCCATCACATGGTCTCCCCTGTTATACTACACAAAACACATTAACAGAGAGTGAACACTGAAACAAGCTCGCTCTTTCCCAGTCTATATTTGTCCAACCTATTTTTATGTTACCCAAGTAATAGCTTTTATATCCTTTTATTTCTTGTACGAATTAATTGCTCTTCATATTGTATTACTTTTGTCAAAACCACTACTACTACTACTACCACTAGTGAACATCGAAATGTTACCTCACTAGTATTGCACCTCACTCTGAGCCTTTATATACCCTCTGTGTCCATGTATTGTTTGTAATGGCTTGATAAAGCTCCTGGAGAGCGAAACGTTGCCACAATAAATGTCACATTAGTTGCAGTCATGGCCTATTTACAGTGGAATATCCACGGCCTCAGGGGTAATCGGGGTGAGCTTCAGATGCTGCTCTCCCGGCTTTTTCCTGTTCATGTTGGCTTACAAGAACCAAAATTACTCTCCTATGTTATCTATCCCATCTCAGGCTATAATTTATTGTAATCATCGGATCCTTTTTCTGATGGGACCGTTAATGAAAGTGCCCTTCTTCTACTCATTGATATTCCATACTTTCAGCAATTTGTTCATACTTTGCTGCATTACACTGTAGCCGTATCCACTTGCATAAGTGGTATACTATCTGTTCTTAGTATCTCTCTCCTTCTCGGGCATTATCTATCCCGGGTGTTACTTTTCTTGTTTCATCCTTACCGCCACCACTTCTGTTACCTGGCAATTTTAATGCCCATCATTTCTTCTGGGGAAGGGTCTCACTGTGACTCCTGTGGCATTCAGTTGGAGAAACCATACCCCCGGCCGGGATTGAACCCACGGTCATAGAATCTCAAAACTCCAGCCCGTCGCGTTAGCCACTAGACGGGCTAACGCGAGGGGCTGGAGTTTTGAGACTCGATGACCGTGGGTTCAATCCCGGCCGGGGGTATGGTTTGTTTGCAATCGTGTCATTACGATTTCTTGAGTCATTCAGTTGGAGGCTTGTCTCGCTTCTCACCCCCTCCATGTATTAAATACGGGTACTCCCACCCATTTTGATCCTCGTACTCATACTCTCTCTTGCATCGATCTCTCGGTCTGCTCTTTCCTTCCCCTGCACTAGACTTCACTTGGTCTGTTCTGTAGAACTTACATGACAGTGATCTTTTTCCAAATAATTCTTACTTCTTCATATTACCCCCCTTTTTCGTACCCCACGCTGGAAATTTTGATCGAGCAAATTGGGACCCTTTAAATCGTGACTAACTGCTTTTAGTGGGGGTTCGTTCCGTTTTCCCGCCTTGAAGGCTTTTTCACCCCTTCTAGACCCCCAGTTTTAACCCCCAGTTCTCAATTTTTATACCCCCCCCCTCGGGCAGGATTCCAGGAAAAATGTGGTCCCTTAGTGGTCTCCTGTTTGTGTCGGTAGTACGTCTGAAACGGCTGTGTGGGACATCCCAGCAAAATAGAACCACAGAGAGATTCTTGATTTTAGCAGAAGTGGCAGTTGCTCGCCGTGTCATCCGTGCGCTGAACGAACTTGCTGGTGAGTTGTTTCCACCATCCCCTTGCTTCCTCTAGAGTGTAGTCTGGAAAAAATACGGAAAGAGGGAAAATACTCTCCGACCGGTCCTTTTTGCGGGTTTGCCAGTTTTGTATAGCAAGCCCTTTGTTAGCCATTAAATTGGCAATATCTGGCCCGTTTTTCTCGGGGGGCCCATCTATGCCCTCTTTTCTTTCCTCAAGTTCCCCGAGGTTAGCCCCTTTTAGACTTTTCTTTGTCAAAAAAGAATCTTATAATGGCCTTTTACATTCTGGAATGGGGCGCACTCTCACCTTCCCGTCTCGGCAGTGGGCATACGGTTCATATTGGATGTTAAAATATTTACTCAGTAAAACCCTTGCAGTCCTCTTACAAAATCTTCAATTTTATTTGGGCACAAGGCGTTTTCCCCCGCTGCGGGAAACTGCCCTGTTTTCCCTTTCCCAAACCAGGATTTTGGGGAATGTGCTGCCCCCCATATCCCATTTCTCTTTCCAGTGAATTTGCAAAGTGATAGAAGTCTGGTAAAAGCGTTTAAAGTGGCATTAGAGAACAACAATTTTCCCCCTAGTCAAAAGGGTTTTGAAGGGCGTTCTCCATTGGCCCTTACTAGCTTGAACGATGTTCTAATGCTATTCAAAAACCCTCGTTATTGCCCTATTTTTTTCCTAGAAGGCATATGAAAACTTTGGGGGTATTTGTTGGCCCAAGCACATCATTATGCCCGAGGAATTCCACCTTCCTTAGAACTTTTTAATGACAGTCATTTCTCTTTGGGGTTAAAAATTTGCTCTCGGATTTGCCAAACTGAGGGTCCCCCCGGGATGTGTTTGAGCACAACACTTTTTTTTCCTTCTGTGAATGGTTTGGCCTCTTTTTCCCCAATATTTTGGGCATCGTCTTGTTGATGACTTTGCTATAGCTTGTGCAGGGCCCCGCCCGTCACCCCATTTCTTTTTTTCTCCCGCATGCGGTCAACTGTCTCCATTGGGCCCCATCATGGGGTTTTTAAATTTTTTCCATACTAAAAACTCACCAAATTTCTTTCATGACGTTCTGTCATCTTGATCATCCTTTTACCTAGGCTCATATATCCCGAATATGATTGGTGGTTTTTAGGACTTCTTTTGCCCGTGGGTTATCTGGAAACCTCAATTCCCTTTTTGAAGGAAAATTGTCCAGGGGGTTGAACTTTCTTAAACCCCTCGCTCATTTTTAGGGGGAGTGATCGAGAACTCCCCTTCGCCTACATTCAGCCCATTTTATCGAAACAAATTTGGTGACCGATCTATTTGGCGACCTCTCCTGAAACCTTTTGGGGGGGGGGGGGCCTTTCCCATCCAGCCCCAGGGTTGCTTTTATGCCTCGGTTTTTCGCTCTTCCCCTATTGAGTTTATGCAGAAGCAAATTTCCACCCTTTGTCGTTGTCGATCCCCATTGCCTTATTTATGTTACTTAGTCTCCCCCCTTCCTTTAAAGAAGTCGCGATGTTTGTAGACTTCTTTTTTGTTCGTGCCCCCGTTTGCCCGTCCTTTTTTCTTCGCCTACAAAGCTTTGTGTTCCCTTTAGTTACCCCTTTCTTGTTCACGTAGATTCACTTTTTTGTTTCCCCGGGTGTTCCAGCTGTTCGAGTTGTTCTTTTCACTCCCCGTGGTGCCCAATGCCCACATTTGCTTCCCGCTCTTTTTTTTTGCCCTTCACTCTTTCCGCATTGCAGTTTACACAGGTGCTCTAAGTCTTTTTCGGCGTCGGTTCGCGCAGGTTTCCAGACAGTGTCGTGGGGGTTTCTATCTCGGCTAGCATTTTTACTGCGAATTAAATACTTTCTTGCGCATTATCCGTATTGCATCTAGCCGGGTTTACTTTTGTAGTTTCGATTCCCTTAGGCTTTACGGGCTATACAAAAATTTGATACACCTCACCCCTAGTTTCCTTATCCAATTTGGGTTTGCTGTATCTCTCCCAAGTAAAAAGAATTGTTTTTTTTTGGGGTCCCTGGTCATGTTGACTACGGGAAATGAACTGGCAGACACTGCTGCGCGGTCGCGTACATGACCTTCCGTTTTTTTAGGGGTGTTCCTTCCGGGACTATTTTTCTGTAATTCTACCCCCTTCACACCCGTTGGCAAAACTTTGGTCTGATCTGCTCAAAAAACAACTTCTTCCCATTAAACCCGGAATTCGGGCCTTTTTTGTCATCATTGTGGGTTTTGGGAGACTACTACCCCGTCTTTGCATGGCCACACTCTTTATCACCGTATCTCAGGGGAGAGCTCCCTGTTTCTCTCTGTGCAAAATTGTCAAGTTCCAGTTCTTTTACCACATTCTGTTGCTGTTCTCTATCAACGGAGCAGAATTTTACCCCCAACGTCGTCTCCACTCTGTGTTTTCTTTATCTTCCCTTTTTGCTGATGGCCCTCCTTTATTCGGACTCTCTAGGATTTTGAAAAAATGATTTTTCCGCAAATCTGATGATGATGCTTTAGGACTCCCCCCAGCCCATCTACTCAATTCTTGTGCCCTTACCCCTGCACTATCCACTGTCCCCCGTACTCCAAACCCCTATCATCTCTCTCCCCTTTTTCCCCCAATACCCCTGCTTCCTTCCTCCCCTGCAGCGCTGATAGCCTTGTGGTTTAGCATTTCTTTGATTATAATATAATAGCAATAATAATTACCATGGGAAAGAATTAGAAAGAAAAATTTAAAGGTAAAACACCACCCATCAGACCCTATGGGTATCTCCCCGAATACACATTCTAGCTCCAACCACCCAAACAGAAGTCTGTCACATCAAGACATTAAAAAACAAGGCAGGAGATTAAAAATAACTTATCCCCTCTTTGAAAAAAAAAAGCTTCTAAAAATACTGTCTTCAATTATTGCAACCTTAAAACAAACCCATCGAACCCTCCCCTTCCATCAATTCTCAAAATGCGAGGGTCCCCCCGTCCAAAAAGGGAGATCAAACAGAGTTAAAAAAACTATAGTCAATATCTAATTCCCTTTGTCTCAAAAATTTTGAAAATTAATTATGGCGTCTATTCGTTCCTCGTTTTAAGAATACTAACCCTTCATTTTGGGATTAGGCTAATTTAAAAGCAAAAATTGCTTTTTGACACATGCTGAACTAATATACCCCTTCTCGGAGAAAGAAGTCCTTGGAATTTTTTTGATTTACATAAAGCTTTTTTACAGTCGACTATGATTTGCTGAAATTTAAATTCACACAAAGGTTAAGGGGGCCGCTCTAACTCCCCAAAGTAAAACCTTAGAAACAAAAGCCTGTATGTGTCACAAATGGAGAATTTCCACACAACCCAATTTCAGTTTAGGGTTTTACAAAGGGGTCCTTGGCCTCTCCTCTTTTTTTTCATCAATGACCTGCCCAATGCGACAATTACTAAACCCATAGTTTTGTGTGACACAACATACGTCTTCTCTCTCCCAAAAAAAGTCTACGGGCCCAACATGTTATGCTGAATTGCAGAAAATATCTACCTGGATGTGACTAAAAGTTTTTCATCAATATGACAAAACCTTTTCATTAAGTTTGGAAACAGACCCCACAAATTTTCCCCTTAAACTAACGCTAAATGGATCACCTCACAAGACGCCAGAGGGAAAATTCCTAGGAATCCCCCTTGACGTACCCTTTAAATTTTCAGACTGAAAAACCAAATTTTTCAAGAAAATCTCTAAGACAGAGGCATATATCAAAGATCGGTAACTATGTTCAAAAATCAGCTCTCTGGCACTGTATCACTAACTATCTACCCTTGTGTACGAATGGTATATAATACCGACAAGATGAGTTTTAAGACACATGTGCAACATTGGGTATCTTTATTGTAGACGTTTCCCCACCCAGTGGCTTTATCAATACAAATTCTAGGACATAACTTGAAGACAGTAAGAACTATGTACAGAAGATGAGGTAATCAGCCCCTAAACCCTAGGGTAGGTGCGAAGAGCACCATAGTCGTGGAGATTCTGAAGCAAAAGAAAGGATCCTGGCGCTATTAGTAACGTCAGGTGTTAGCAGACGAGGGCATATTCATGGTAGGCGGGTTTCCCCCAGTGGAAGTAGGCCCTTCCCAAAGGATGGGTTAGTTGTGTCTTAATCTCATCTTGTCGGAAATTTATATACCATTCGTACACAACTTGTCAGACACTGAAAACATCAGGAATCTTAATTCTGAGGACATGTACATAACCTTACGATTACGACAACTACTACTACAACTAACCCATCTCTTTGGGAAGGACCTACTTCCACGGGGGGAATCCGCCTCCCAGTGAATTGCCTCGTCTGCTACACCTGACGTTACTATATAAGCGCCAGGATCCTTTCTTCTGCTTCGAATCCCCAGGGACTATGGTGCTCTTCGCACCTACCCCTAGGTTGAGGGACTGATTACTCATCTTCTGTACATATTTTCTACTGTCTTCAAGTTATGTCCTAGAATTTGTATTGATTAAGCCACTGGATGGCGAAACGTCTCAATAAAGATACCCAGATGTTGCACATGTGTCTTAATCTCATCTACCCTTACCTCACCTATAGAATTTGTGCATGGGGATCAACAACATTAATCACCTAAAACCTTAATAACGCAGCAAATGACTGCAGTCAGAATTATAACGAATTCCCACTCAGATAGAATACTCCCCCAATATTCAAAAGTCTAAATACTCACAGTATAGAACATCCATACCTATTCTTGGACCTACTACATACATAGAACACTACACTCAAACATAAACCCTCCACTCAAACTTCTCCTCACCAACCTTAACAGGCGCACAACCATAACAAAGACACAGATCACATTTTGACGTACCCCGTGTCCAATCACACTACGTAAGAACTCTATGCACAAATAAAGGGCCCAAAATTCGAAATCATTACCAGTAAATACTAAAGCACCGGTCTGAACATGAATTTAAGGCACATCTCAAAAACCATCTATCCCCCTAAACTAAATATTCAATACTCAATACTTCAATTTGCCAAAAGATTTTGCAATTACCTAAATCTTAAAACTTTCTAAATATAAATACCAAAGTTCATACATAGCAGCACAAAACTATACTACCTTACACCATATTGTAGCTTTTCTCTTACTGGAAATTTCTTCACCAACACTCAATTTATTTTCAGTAATATAGCTTAAATATTTACTATTGATATACAAAACCCTACAAAATACTTTCAAATTGCCCCAGTGTAATACCCCAAGATTTTAACTTGAGTTAACTTACTGTCAGCTTCAAATAAAAACAGATGTACAACTTAAATTATGATCAATTTCTCTAGCATTAAGTAGTCTGTAAGCTATTAATTTATTCTGCCCCTATTTTATGGCATGATAGTGACTCTTTGTACTGCAACTCATTATTGTAGCTACAGAATCTCAATGTAAAGTTTCAAAGAAATAAAAAAATTTTATTGTTTTTCATTCTACTCACTGCCCCACGAACTTCCCCCACTCATAACTGGCTCCTCCTCACACCTGCAAGATGTTATTTCCTCGTTTCCTATACATTTAAAACACAGCTCCCAATATTCATCAACATTTAACAATTCCTTAAAATATTCCCTCCATCTTCCCGATACCTTTAACTCTCCATTTAATAACTTCTTCACCTATTTTTAAATATCAGATCCATTTGCTCCCTAGGCTTCCTCAACTTATTGATCTCATTCCAAACTTTTTGTTTTTTTTTTAACAAAATTTGTTAATAACATCACAACCCACTCTTTTTTTTTTTTTTTTTTTTCTTTACACAGGGATTGACAAGGTTAAGGATTCCCCAGCTTTATTGACAAACTATTTACAGATTAAAGGGTTCCTAACTTTATTGGCAAGTAAGAGCTGTTACCTTTCATCAGCTCATTTGGGAAAAAATTTTATTCTCTAATTTCCTCTCTTTTTACATTTTCTTCACCACTCGCTTAACCTCTCTCTTTCTCTCCATATACTCCCTTTTGAATCACTTCTACTTTGTATAAAACCTCACATATGCTAACCTTTTCTCTTTTATACTCTTTTACATTATCATTCAACCAAATTTCTCTTCTTCCCTCCCCCACCCACTTTCCAGCAACTACAAACTTCTGCTGAACACTCTAACACTACATTCTTAAACCTACCCCATACATCTTTGACCCCAATGCCTATACTCTCACCAGCCCCTCTATCCCCCAATAGTTGTTTATATCTTACCCTAACTGCCTCCTCCTTTAGTTTATAGCCTTTACACTTTCCGCTTCCCTAATGGTATATATTATAGCTCAAACATTAAATTACATTTTTTAAATTTTGGAAAACTATTTCAGGGTTGGGTTTGGGAACCTTTTTAGTTGGAAGACGATTAAAGTTG
>NC_069454.1:33425042-33442854 GCF_026875155.1 Cherax quadricarinatus | reverse complement strand
CCCCCTTAGAAAATTAAATTTTTTACTGCCTTTTTTAACGCACTCTTTTCCATTCCCCAAAAATTTCCCAACCAGAGAGAAGATAATGGTTTATTACCCCGGGAAAATTAAAACCAGTCCTGTTGACAAAATTCCCCAAACTAAAAAGGCAAAAGTTGGGCAAGCACATGCACCATCCCCCCTATCGGGTTCCTCCGTTAAAAGCCCATAAAAATGTACCCAGTGAAGTGTACACCATTGGGGATACACAAGGATTTTCACAATACAGCAAAATATCCGGACAGGTACTCAAAATTTTCCGTCCCAAGAGCAACAGCCTTTGATGGTTCTGAAGACCTTCCCAACCCCCCTTTGGGACGGGAAAATTTAATAAACTGGGGTATACTACAAACCCTATCACACAAAAGAGTGAAAAGTGATGTGAAAGACCTGGATTTGCAATATCTGAGAATGTCACCATCAAGGGATCAAAATAATGCCACTATCACACTGCGAGGAAAAGATAGGAAAAATAATGAAAAACATTAAATGCAAGAGATCCCAAGCCAAAAATGATCCTTTGTAATCATTGTTTCTAGCTGGAATCCTGCTGTACATTAACTCAATTCGGCAGATGAAATCGCAGCCCAAAGAGAATGAGAGAGAATCTTTACTGCACATATAAGTTCCATACTGGGAACGTTTGGGGAAGAAACTTGACTTGTACCCACTGGAGCAAGGGAGAAGAGATACATCATAATCTACACCTGGAAAATCCTAGAGGGACTAGTCCTTAATTTACACACTAAATCATTCACTACAAAAGCAAAAGACTTGGCAGGCGATGCAGCGGCCCCAATGAAAAGTAGGGCACCATTAGTAAACTAGGGAAAACACAGTAAGTTTCGAGGTCCAAGACTGTTCAACAGCCTTCCACCACCTTAAGGGTAATTACCAATAGACCCCTGGTTGTCTTCAAGAGGCAGCTGGACAGATACCTAAAGCCATGCGGATGAGCCGGCTGTGGTTCATATGCTGGGCTATGTGCGGCTATCAGGAAGAGCCTTGTTAATCAGGCCTGATCCCCGGGGGGCCTGGTCATGGGCCGGCCGCGGGGGGATTGATACCCGGGAATCCCTCCAGGTAAGGGCCCTAACGGTCTAATGATGTAAAGGACCTGTTTTCACATTCACAAGTCATCATTTGGAAATTAATGTCCTAAATTTCTTCAGTAAAATGGGAAACTTTGACATAGACCGTCTTATTAAAATCCCTTTAGAGGGACCAAGGATACCATATCCTTCAAGGGGAAGGTTTTTAACAAGGATACCAGTAATCCTTCAGAGGGACCAAGGATACCAGTACCTAAACACACAAGCACATCAGATGAAGCTAAATTACTTGTGTATTTTTATAATGGGTTTTGAGAACACACAGAGGCTCCAGCACAAAGAAAACATTAAGTATATTTAACCCAAGATAACTAAATAAAGTTAAACACTTTATTAGACATTCTCCATTTATTTCACTGATAGAAGTTTGATATAAAAACTATGTTTAACTTTCGAAACCTAAAGTCAAGAGACTGCTTCCTTTGAGGAAAACCATTGGCACCTATTGGCTGACCAAAGATGCATTTTTCCCGATATTGCACCGAATCTAACAAAATTTGTGCCTACACAGCCTAAACCCTTAAAACTTTTCCCTTACATTCAGTTCATCTGCCACTGAAATTGATGCCGTTTAAAAATCGTTATTTTTAACAAGGAAGCTAAATCCGGAGGGGTGATAACGCTTGTGAAAAAAGGGGATTCCCTTTCAATCAATGCAAGGGAAAAAAAAGTCTAGTTCTTTGGGCAAGACCCCCCCCCCACATAAAGGCAAAAATTGCTATTCTATTTCGAGAATAAATAAAAAAATGGCTTAAACACACTTTTAAAATTTTAAAAACAAACCTTTTTTTAAGAAAGGTTTAAATAAAGGATTTTGTAAAAGTGTCAGAAAAGGGTTGTGGTCCAGCACAACCAAAAAAACCCTATAAGATCTTGTAACAGTGTACAACAAAAACCAAACAAAACAACACCCCGGGTAAATATTGCCCTTGCTCATTACACAAGCTTTTAAAATTTTGAGGGGGGGGGGGGTTCAAAAAAAACGTTATTTTGCGATAAACGAAAATTTACGAGAAAGTGAAGGAAAAATATAGCTGAGAATGTTTTTGCATTAAACAATGTTTACACAAAAAACCCCACAAAGGAGAGAGAATTTACGCGACTTTTTTCGGTCCAAGCCGACCGAAACCCCGTGGGTAAGCTCCACCTCCTATTTGCTATAAATCTGTGTTTTTGCTAAACATGGCTTTAAAGGGCCTTTTTTTTTTCCCTGGAGTTTACCTGGAGTGTTTTTCGGGGTCAACCCCCCCGCGGGCCTTTGTTAAACTTTAAAAATTACTAAAACCGGGGTTTTCCCCCCATTTTATTTTCCTCATTTTACTTAAAATGAAATTCAATGTAGTCCTGAAAGAAAAATAAATTTTTTAATCAATAAAAAAATCTAATCTGATAAAAAATTTTCATAAGAATACATTGGGAAAAAAAAAACCCCCCCCCCGCATTTTGGGTTTTTAAACTGATTGAAGAGTGATTTTTCTTTTTTTTAAATTTTGGGGAAAAAATTGGGTTAATAAAATTTGGCAAATTTTTAAAATTTTTACAAATTTAAAGTGACAACGGTGTTTTCAATGGGTCAGTTTTTAAGCCAGTCAGAAAATTTATTCCCAGTAAATGTCCCTTTAATTCCCAACGATTCTACAATTTTTAATTTGTTGTTAGGGAAAATTCAATAGATAGGAGTACCCAGGGAGTATATATTTAAAAAATAGTTTCATTGCCGGCACTTGTTTTAAGGGGGGTAAGTCAAGCCCCACTTTCCCTTTCCCCTTTCCCCCCCCCCCGAAAAAATGACGTGGGGGGCCCGGCCAAAAAAGTAATCACTAACTCACACTCCCAGCACTACTTTAAGAAAATGCCTGCCTTTTAATTTTAGTGGATTTAAATTTTTGGTGAAAAAAATTCAAATTTTGACCCAAAAAAAAACTTTTATCTTGCTCTTTAAGGGTTTACTGTTGTAAAAAAACACCACATCTTTTAGGGATTGTACTTTCATTGGGGAGGGTTTTTAAGCAGTGTGTAACCTTTTATCTTTTTAGCTTGGGTGACAGAGAGGGCACCTTCAATTAACAAGTAGAACAATACAAAACCAAACCCCGGAAGTACTACCGTCCTGCCAAAAAGGGCTGTGAAACAAAAAACCCAAACCCGTTTTTTCAAAGATGGTAATTGCTGGTTTTCTTTTTTTGTTTCACGCTAGATAACAGGGGTATCTTGCTACTCCTACTTACACCTTTGGGCCAAAACTCACAACACCACATCAAATAATATATACAAAACATCTAGGGTTTTTCCCTTTTTCTAAATACTCTTTTTTCTTTTTTTTATTTCTTCTATTTTCCATGGGGGAAATGGAAAAGAATCTTTTCCCCCCGTAAGCCATTTCGTGTTCCCTATGACGACAAAAAATTTCCGGGGGCAAAAGGCTATAACCCCTTCTCCTGTATACATTTACTAAAAAAGAGAAGAAGAAAAACTTTATAAAACTGGGTTGTTTAAATGTGCGGGGATGTAGTCGGATGACAAGAAACAGATGATTGCTGATGTTATGAATGAAAAGAAGTTGGATGTCCTGGTCAAAGCGAAACAAAGCTGAAGGGGGTAGGAGAGTTTCAGGGGGGGGAAATAAATGGGTTTTAAAACCCTGGAGTATCTGAGAGAGTTAGAGCAAAGGAAGGGTTAGCAGTAATGTTAAATGATCAGTTATGGAAGGAGAAAAGAGAATAAGAATGTGTAAATTCGAGAATTATGTGGATTAAAGAAAAGGGTTGGATGCGAGAAGTGGGTCATAATAAGCGTGTATGCACCTGGAAAGAGAGGAATGCAGAGGAGAGAGGAGAGATTGGGAGATGTTAAGTGAATGTATAGGAGCCTTTGAACCAAGTGAGAGAGAATGTGGTAGGGGACCTGAATGCTAAAGTAGGGAGAAACTTTAGAGAGGGTGTGGTAGGTAAGTTTTGGGGTGCCAGGTGTAAAATGATAATGGGAGCCCTTTGATTGAACTTTGTATAGAAAGGGGTTTAGTTATAGGTAATACATATTTTAAAGAAAAAGAGGATAAATAAGTATACACGATATGATGTAGGGCGAAATGACAGTAGTTGTTGGATTATGTATTAGTAGATAAAAGACTGTTGAGTAGACTTCAGATGTACATGTTTAACGAGGGGCCACAGATATATCAGATCACTTTCTAGTTGTAGCTATACTGAGAGAAAAGGTAGATGGGATACAAGGAGAATAGAAGATCAGGGAAGAGAGAGGTGAAGGTTTATAAACTAAAAGAGGAGGCAGTTAGGGTAAGATATAAACAGCTATTGGAGGATAGATGGGCTAATGAGAGCATAGGCAATGGGTCGAAGAGGAATGGGGTAGGTTTAAAAATGTAGTGTTAGAGTGTTCAGCAGAAGTTTGTGGTTACAGGAAAGTGGGTGCGGAGGGAAGAGGAGCGATTGTGGAATGATGATGTAAAGAGGAGTAGTAAGGGAGAAAAGTTAGCATATGAGAAGTTTTTACAAAGTAGAAGTGATGCAAGGAGGGAAGAGTATATGGAGAAAAAGAGAGAGGTTAAGAGAGTGGTGAAGCAATGTAAAAAGAGAGCAAATGAGAGAGTGGGTGAGCTGTTATCAACAAATTTTGTGAAAATAAGAAAAAGTTTTGGAGTGAGATTAACAAGTTAAGGAAGCCTAGAGAACAAATGGATTTGTCAGTTAAAAATAGGAGAGGAGAGTTATTAAATGGAGAGTTAGAGGTATTGGGAAGATGGAGGGAATATTTTGAGGAATTGTTAAATGTTGATGAAGATAGGGAAGCTGTGATTTCGTGTATAGGCAAGAGGAATAACATCTTGTAGGAGTGAGGAAGAGCCAGTTGTGAGTGTGGGGGAAGTTCGTGAGGCAGTAGGTAAAATAAAAGGGGTAAGGCAGCCTGGATTGATGGGATAAAGATAGAAATGTTAAAAGCAGGTGGGGATATAGTTTTGGAGTGGTGGTGCAATTATTTAATAAATGTATGGAAGAGGGTAAGTAACCTAGGGATTGGCAGAGAGCATGCATAGTTCCTTTGTATAAAGGCAAAGGGGATAAAAGAGAGTGCAAAAATTATAGGGGGATAAGTCTGTTGAGTGTACCTGGTAAAGTGTATGGTAGAGTTATAATTGAAAGAATTAAGAGTAAGACGGAGAATAGGATAGCAGATGAACAAGGAGGCTTTAGGAAAGGTAGGGGGTGTGTGTGACCAGGTGTTTACAGTGAAACATATAAGTGAACAGTATTTAGATAAGGCTAAAGAGGTCTTTGTGGCATTTATGGATTTGGAAAAGGCGTATGACAGGGTGGATAGGGGGGCAATGTGGCAGATGTTGCAAGTTGGTGTAGGAGGTAGGTTACTGAAAGCAGTGAAGTTTTTTTTTAACGAGGATAGTGAGGCTCAAGTTAGAGTATGTAGAAAAGAGGGAAATTTTTTCCCAGTAAAAGTAGGCCTTAGACAAGGATTGTGATGTCACCGTGGTTGTTTAATATATTTATAGATGGGGGTTGTAAGAGAAGTAAATGCGAGGGTCTTGGCAAGAGGCGTGGAGTTAAAAGATAAAGAATCACACACAGGGTGGGAGTTGTCACAGCTGCTCTTTGCTGATGACACTGTGCTCTTGGAGATTCTGAAGAGAAGCTGCAGAGATTGGTGGATGAATTTGGTAGGGTGTGCAAAAGAAGAAAATTAAAGGTGAATACAGGAAAGAGTAAGGTTATGAGGATAACAAAAAGATTAGGTGATGAAAGATTGAATATCAGATTGGAGGGAGAGAGTATGGAGGAGGTGAACGTATTCAGATATTGGGAGGGACGTGTCAGCGGTTGGGTCTATGAAAGATGAGGTGAATCATAGAATTGATGAGGGAAAAAGAGTGAGTGTGCACTTAGGAGTCTGTGGAGACAGAGAACTTTGGTCCTTGGAGGCAAAGAGGGGAATGTATGAGAGTATAGTTTTACCAACGCTCTTATATGGGTGTGAAGCATGGGTGATGAATGTTGCAGCGAGGAGAAGGCTGGAGGCAGTGGAGATGTCATGTCTGAGGGCAATGTGTGGTGTGAATATAATGCAGAGAATTCGTAGTTTGGAAGTTAGGAGGAGGTGCGGGATTACCAAAACTGTTTGTCCAGAGGGCTGAGGAAGGGTTGTTGAGGTGGTTCGGACATGTAGAGAGAATGGAGCGAAACAGAATAACTTCAAGAGTGTATCAGTCTGTAGTGGAAGGAAGGCGGGGTAGGGGTCGGCCTAGGAAGGGTTGGAGGGAGGGGGTAAAGGAGGTTTTGTGTGCGAGGGGCTTGGACTTCCAGCAGGCATGCGTGAGCGTGTTTGATAGGAGTGAATGGAGACAAATGGTTTTTAATACTTGACGTGCTGTTGGAGTGTGTGAGCAAAGTAACATTTATGAAGGGGTTCAGGGAAACCGGCAGGCCGGACTTGAGTCCTGGAGATGGGAAGTACAGTGCCTGCACTCTGAAGGAGGGGTGTTAATGCTGCAGTTTGAAAACTGTAGTGTAAAGCACCCTTCTGGCAAGACAGTGATGGAGTGAATGATGGTGAAAGTTTTTCTTTTTCGGGCCACCCTGCCTTGGTGGGAATCGGCCAGTGTGATAAAAAAAAAAAAAAAAAAAAACTGATGGAGATGGACTAACGTCCTGAGACGTCCCTTTTTTGGATTTAATTACATGTGTACCTGTATGAAATTGCAGGACGTAACCCCTCATCATTGCAGCGGTAAAGAACCTGCTTTCCTGTCATCGGGATAGAATACTCAAGGCTATACTGTGAAGAACTAGCCAGTGGGTTGTAACCAACACCTGCGACCCCCCCCCCATCATCGGCAACGGCTACGATTTCAACAAGCAGTGTCACCAACACCAGACACCCCTATATATGTTAGCGTTGAATTCAGTTATCATTTATATTTTTCATTTTTAATTTTCTTTAATGTAGGATTAATATTTCATATTTAAGTGTTTTATATTTTATATTTTCTATATAATAAAGTGTTTATGTTTGTCTGTTATTATTTCTTTTTCTATTCATTAATTTTCCTGAGGAGGAGCCAGCCTTGTTAATACTGTCTTTAGTTATTACAGGGCTGAGTAAGCCTTCACAATAGTGTTATTTCAAATTTGCAACTTAACAGAATAAACTTATGGGTTACCATTCATCTCATAAAATGTATCGTCATTACCATTTTGAAGACGTTCAGAAATGAACAATCTTTAGTTATTGAATAAAAAGGAGAAAACTTCATTAGTATGAACGTATTGTGGTAATAGTTTGTTGGGCAGTCTGCTTGTTAAATGTAGAGTGTGTGACTATCTCCCACTCTCCTCCCCATTGTTACACCCGGTGGTAGGTGACGTGATCGTCTCCAGCCTGTGGAGAATCACATTATACTGCTTACGTGTTTATTTTTCCACTGTGGAGAATCACTTGACTGGCAACTTCCAACGCATCTGTAAGTATTCGTTCTGCTCTTGTCTAATTTATTATGGGGTTGTTTGTCTTTAGACCTTCACTCTTATTTTGGGTTTTCGACTTGGTTATTCCTGCCTGGATTTGAATTTTCAAGTAGATCATTTATCTTCACAATTTCTTTTCAAGGTCGTAAGCCTATTGTGTGAGTGATTTATCGAGTGGTATGTAACTCTGTGTTGTTTCTCATTCTAGCCTTGACTGTCGGTTAGGGTCATCCGGCACATGCGAGATAAAGTTTTTTTTTTTAATATTACTTTTATTATTATCACACTGGCCGATTCCCACCAAGGCAGGGTGGCCCGAAAAAGAAAAACTTTCACCATCATTCACTCCATCACTGTCTTGCCAGAAGGGTGCTTTACACTACAGTTTTTAAACTGCAACATTAACACCCCTCCTTCAGAGTGCAGGCACTGTACTTCCCATCTCCAGGACTCAAGTCCGGCCTGCCAGTTTCCCTGAACCCCTTCATAAATGTTACTTTGCTCACACTCCAACAGCACGTCAAGTATTAAAAACCATTTGTCTCCATTCACTCCTGTCAAACACGCTCATGCATACCTGCTGGAAGTCCAAGCCCCTCGCACACAAAACCTCCTTTACCCCCTCTCTCCAACCTTTCCTAGGCCGACCCCTACCCCGCCTTCCTTCCACTACAGACTGATACACTCTTGAAGTCATTCTGTTTCGCTCCATTCTCTCTACATGTCCGAACCACCTCAACAACCCTTCCTCAGCCCTCTGGACAACAGTTTTGATAATCCCGCACTCCTCCTAACTTCCAAACTACGAATTCTCTGCATTTATTCACACCTCACATTGCCCTCAGACATGACATCTCCACTGCCTCCAGCCTTCTCCTCGCTGCAACATTCATCACCCATGCTTCACACCCATATAAGAGCGTTGGTAAAACTATACTCTCATACATTCCCCTCTTTGCCTCCAAGGACAAAGTTCTTTGTCTCCACAGACTCCTAAGTGCACCACTCACTCTTTTTCCCTCATCAATTCTATGATTCACCTCATCTTTCATAGACCCATCCGCTGACACGTCCACTCCCAAATATCTGAATACATTCACCTCCTCCATACTCTCTCCCTCCAATCTGATATTCAATCTTTCATCACCTAATCTTTTTGTTATCCTCATAACCTTACTCTTTCCTGTATTCACCTTTAATTTTCTTCTTTTGCACACCCTACCAAATTCATCCACCAATCTCTGCAACTTCTCTTCAGAATCTCCCAAGAGCACAGTGTCATCAGCAAAGAGCAACTGTGACAACTCCCACGTTGTGTGTGATTCTTTATCTTTTAACTTTTTTAATATATTTTATTTAAAACCAGTACAGCGTAACATAAAAAAAAAAATAAACAGGAAACAGTATGGATCTCAATCCAACAGGTACGCACACTGACAAAATAGACCCGACACAAAATACCTGACACAAAAAGGATTGCACCTATGTACCTTCAAGATATTGCTGTATAACATACAACAATAACTTACGGCAAGAACATAGCTACAAATAAATATAGTAACAGGGTCGTGAACTGAAATATATACACATTTATGATTCAAAACCTGACATATATATAAAATTTACATATAACATGACATATGACCAAGGCTCAATACAATAAAAAAGAATATGTACAAGAAATTGTATCAATTAATCCCATCCTTCGCATTAATCAATAAACCAAAACCTAACATCCTAACCTTACTAGAACATCTACATACCTATCCCTAACAATACAGCTTTACATATACTAAAATACGAATAAACATAAAAAGAAAACAGCTTAGATTTAAAAACCGAAGGCTCATTACTGGTACAATAAACCAGTATACAAAATCTCAGAGGCAAATGGACTGCGTCTGTAAACTGGCTAGTTTATGTTTGTATCCCAATACAGCTAAAACTTACATCAAGAACATAGCAATGAAAACAAACCGGTATCAGGGTGCTGCCCTAAATTATATAAACTTTAAATGAATCGAAACCATACTTATATAAAGTTTTACATTAAAGCTTGACCAATGACAAAAGCTCAATAAAATAGAAAGGAATATACACACAAAAAAAATGTTTCTCAAAATCACATTAATCAGATCACTGTAAGCACAAAAAAAACAGTATATAAGTATATATCTACATGCAAAAAACCCAGCACAAACATAAATACAAACTAAAACACACTTCATATCACAAAGAACAATTTATTCAAGAATCGTGTCATACAAGACTGATACACATCCAGAATATACAAAAAAAACCTTCGAGATTACACCATACATTCCTGAAATATGATACATAGATCATAACGAGTTCTCCAGCCCTACATCCACACTTAGCATGATAACCACAAGGTTGATGCAGATAATGCCTCAATGAAAACCAGGAAACCATTCCATACCCACATTCACAACATTCTCACGACACCCCGCTCCCCAAGGAGGCGAGCCCGCTGTGACCCCCTGACTCCCTCTCAACCTATGAAGCCCCTTCACTCACTCATTATCATTCACAGATTCACGAGAATTCCTAACGTTAGATTCTATACCCCTCTGAGAAAACCTGATCCCACCTCCTCCCATACAATTCTCTGTTACGACACATCGTACGATAAAAAGTTATCGCCAGAACCTTCCTTCGCTCTTCACTATCCCCTCTTCCTCTCATCACCCACGATATATATATATTATTATTATTATTATCACACTGGCCGATTCCCACCAAGGCAGGGTGGCCCGAAAAAGAAAAACTTTCACCATCAGTCAATCCATCACTGTCTTGCCAGAAGGGTGCTTTACACTACAGTTTTCAAACTGCAACATAACAAACCCCTCCTTCAGAGTGCAGGCACTGTGCTTCCCATCTCCAGGACTCAAGTCCGGCCTGCCGGTTTCCCTGAATCCCTTCATAAATGTTACTTTGCTCACACTCCAACAGCACGTCAAGTATTAAAAACCATTTGTCTCCATTCACTCCTATCAAACACGCTCACGCATGCCTGCTGGAAGTCCAAGCCCCTCGCACACAAAACCCTCTTTACCCCCTCCTCCAACCTTTCCTGGGCCGACCCCTCCCCCGCCTCCTTCCACTACAGACTGATACACTCTTGAAGTCATTCTGTTTCGCCCCTTTTCTCTCTATATGTCCGAACCCACCTCAACAACCCCTCCTCAGCCTTTCTGGAAAAAACAGTTTTGGTAATCCGCACCTCCTCCTAACTTCCAAAACTACGAATTCTTTGCATTATATTCACACCACACATTGCCCTCAGACATGACATCTCCACTGCCTCCAGCCTTCTCCTCGCAGCAACATTCATCACCCACGCTTCACACCCATATAAAAAGCGTTGGTAAAACTATACTCTCATACATTCCCTCTTTGCCTCCAAGGACAAAGTTCTTTGTCTCCACAGACTCCTATGTGCACCACTCACTCTTTTTCCCTCATCAATTCTATGATTCCCCTCATCTTTCATAGACCCATCCGCTGACACGTCCACCCCCAAAATCTAAATACATTCACCTCCTCCATACTCTCTCCCTCCAATCTGATATTCAATCTTTCTTTCACCTAATCTTTTGTTACCTCATAACCTTACTTTTTCCCTGTATTCACCTTTAATTTTCTTCTTTGACACCCTCCCAAATTCATCCACCAATCTCTGCAACTTCTCTTCAGAATCTCCCAAGAGCACAGTGTCTCAGCAAAGAGCAGCTTTTGACAACTCCCACTTTGTGCGTGATTCTTTATCTTTTAACTCCACGCCTTTGCCAAGCCCCTCGCATTTACTTCTCTTAAAACCCCCCATCTATAAATAAAATTAAACAACCACGGTGACATCACACATCCTTTTCTAAGGCCTACTTTTATGGGAAGAAATTTCCCTTTTCCTACATACTCTAACTTGGCCCCACTATCCTCGTAAAAACTCTTCACTGCTTTCAGTAACCTACCTCCTACACCATACACTTGCAACATCTGCCACATTGCCCCCCTATCCACCCTGTCATACGCCTTTTCCAAATCCATAAATGCCACAAAGACCTCTTTAGCCTTATCTAAATACTGTTCACTTATATGTTTCACTGTAAACACCTGGTCCCACAAACCCCTACCTTTCCTAAAGCCTTCTTGGGCATCTGCTATCCTTTTCTCCCCTCTTACTCTTAATTCTTTCAATTATAACTCTACCATACACTTTACCAGGTTACTCAACAGGGCTTATCCCCTATAATTTTGCACTCTCTTTTATCCCCTTTGCCTTTATACAAAGGAACTATGCATGCTCTCTGCCAATTCCTAGGTACCTTACCCTCTTCCATACATTTATTAAATAATTGCACCAGCCACTCCAAAACTATATCCCCACCTGCTTTGAACATTTCTATCTTTATCCCATCAATCCCGGCTGCCTTACCCCCTTTCATTTTACCTACTGCCTCACGAATTTCCCCCCACACTCACAACTGGCTCTTCCTCACTCCTACAAGATGTTATTCCTCCTTGCCCTATACACGAAATCACAGCTTCCCTATCTTCATCAACATTTAACAATTCCTCAAAATATTCCCTCCATCTTCCCAATACCTCTAACTCTCCATTTAATAACTCTCCTCTCCTATTTTTTAACTGACAAATCCATTTTTTTCTCTAGGCTTTCTTAACTTGTTAATCTCACTCCAAAACTTTTTCTTATTTTAAAACAAAATTTGTTGATAACATCTCACCCACTCTCTCATTTGCTCTCTTTTTACATTGCTTCACCACTCTCTTAACCTCTCTCTTTTTCTCCATATACTCTTCCCTCCTTGCATCACTTCTACTTTGTAAAAACTTCTCATATGCTAACTTTTTCTCCCTTACTACTCTCCTTACATCATCATTCCACCAATCGCTCCTCTTCCCTCCTGCACCCACTTTCCTGTAACCACAAACTTCTGCTGAACACTAAACCTACCCCATACCTCTTCGACCCCATTGCCTATGCTCTCATTAGCCCATCTATCCTCCAATAGCTGTTTATATCTTACCCTAACTGCCTCCTCTTTTAGTTTATAAACCTTCACCTCTCTCTTCCCTGATGCTTCTATTCTCCTTGTATCCCATCTACCTTTTACTCTCAGTGTAGCTACAACTAGAAAGTGATATGATATATCTGTGGCCCCTCTATAAACATGTACATCCTGAAGTCTACTCAAACATCTTTTATCTACCAATACATAATCCAACAAACTACTGTCATTTCGCCCTACAATCATATCTTGTATACTTATTTATCCTCTTTTTCTTAAAATATGTATTACCTATAACTAAACCCCTTTCTATACAAAGTTCAATCAAGGGGCTCCCATTATCATTTACACCTGGCACCCCAAACTTACCTACCACAAACCCCCTCTAAAAGTTTCTCCTACTTTAGCATTCAGGTCCCCTACCACAATCACTCTCTCACTTGGTTCAAAGGCTCCGATACATTCACTTAACATCTCCCCAAAATCTCTCTCTCTCCTCTGCATTCCTCTCTTCTCCAGGTGCATACACGCTTATTATGACCCACTTCTCGCATCCAACCTTTACTTTAATCCACATAATTCTTGAATTTACACATTCATATTCTCTTTTCTCCTTCCATAACTGATCATTTAACATTACTGCTACCCCTTCCTTTGCTCTAACTCTCTCAGATACTCCAGATTTAATCCCATTTATTTCCCCCCACTGAAACTCTCCTACCCCCTTCAGCTTTGTTTCGCTTAGGGCCAGGACATCCACTTCTTTTCATTCATAACATCAGCAATCATCTGTTTCTTGTCACCCGCACTACATCCACGCACATTTAAGCATCCCAGTTTTATAAAGTTTTTCTTCTTCTCTTTTTTAGTAAATGTCTACAGGAGAAGGGGTTACTAGCCCATTGCTCCCGGCATTTTAGTCGCCTCATGCGACACGCATGGCTTACGGAGGAAAGATTCTTTTCCACTTCCCCATGGACTATAGAAGAAATAAAGAAGAACAAGAGCTATTTAGAAAAAGGAGAAAAACCTAGATGTATGTATATATATATGCATGTGCGTGTCTGTGAAGTGTGACCAAAGTGTAAGTAGGAGTAGCAAGATATCCCTGTTATCTAGCGTGTTTATGAGACAGAAAAAGAAACCAGCAATCCTACCATCATGCAAAACAGTTACAGGTTTTTGTTTCACAGTCATTTGGCAGGATGGTAGTACTTCCCTGGGTGGTTGCTGTCTACCATGATATAATCTAAAGCTCATATGATGCCCTCGTCTAACCCACCCATATCTAGACTTAAAGCACGCAGAACCGACACCCCACCCTCTGTACCAACCTACTTAACCAGCACCTGACCTCTCCTAACCCTTCACAAAAATAAACTATATGGAACGCAGTCTCGTCCCCTCCACAGATACCACACCCCCCACCCTCCACAACCTGTCTGCTTCGTGGTATCGCTCCAGACGGAAGGATCCCATGCAGAAAACGAAACATCACCTCACGCGCCCGAGGGTTTAACTTCATCTTACTAAATCTATACCAAATACTCTTCCACGTATACATGGGGAACAAGCCCTCAAATGGGACAACGCACCTACCTACAAGTAACCTACACAAAACCTTATGCGAACCTTTCTCCAGTTCCTTAACCAACATCACAGCCCTCAAAACGATTTCGCATTCCTTCTCCATTCCTCGATACCACATACCCAGCCTGTTATGTATCCTTCCCAACTGCCCGCGTTTACACCCACACACAAAACTTCCCATTTAAGAAACGCACATTTAGCCCTCCGTCGCAAATCCATCAACCCCAACCCACCCTGACGTACAGGTAACATTACAACTTCTCTCCTTAACCAATCACAACGTGAACCCCCCAAAAATTTGTACACCAGTCTTAAGATCCCCACGATCGCTGTCCCTGTAATTGGGAACACAGCTGCGACATGCCAAACCTTACTATACAATAAAATGTTTACGACTATCACTCGCTGTATAAGAGTTAGGTGCTGGGGTCTCAAAACACCTAGACGCCCCACGATCCTTTCCAATAACTTATCTGAGGTTTATATCCGCGCCGCAACCATGTCATCCCTATAAATAATACCACAAATCTTTAAAGACACCGCCGATTCTTTAACAACATTATATCTCCCCCCCAACCCCCTCACCCAAGAACCCAACCCCATGCACCTTGACTTCGCGCTAATTACCTGCATTCCCGTGGCACTTCCAAACAATTGCACGACCTCGTCAAACACTCCCATTGACATCCCTTCACGAATGAGAACAGTGGTGTCGTCTACATATCCAATTAATCCCGGCCAGGCCCTCCCACCCCTCACACTTCCCTCACCTTGAGTACATAAGCTACGGTCAACCATTCTATAAAAGGGGTCCTGAAAACACGCAAACAATATTTGGGACATGGGGCATCCCTGTCTAAGGCCTCTACCCATTGCAATCTCCCTCCCCATTCACCCATTAATCTGTATCCTCATTTTCGCCCCCTTATGCAACGTATTTACCCACTCGACTATTTCCTCCCCATAACCCTGTCTCCTAAGTATAATCTGCAAAGCTCCCCTTTCCACTCTATCATATGCTTCCTGCCAACCTAGAGCTATCAAAGCCGCACCTCCACCCCCACCTTTAGCTTCCACAAAACTTCGGAGTATCCCATGTCCTTCAATCATCGACCTTCCCGGCAACCCAAACTGAGATTTCGACACCACCCTCCCCACAATACATTTGAACCTATTACCTAAAATTTTTGCAAAAACCTTATAGTCTGCACACATCAGCGATATGGCTGGGTACTTTCGTAGGGTCGGCTAACCCTTGCCCTTCACGACCAACACTACAACTGCTGTAGCCTGCTTCTCCCCCAAATTACCCTTCTCCATCATAGGACTGAATAACCTGACTATAAATCCCCGTATTAACATCCAATGTTATAAATAAAATTCTACCGGGAGACCGTTAATACCCGGAGCTTTCCCCTTCCTCATTCCCCTTAATGCATTCTCTATTTCCTCTGCCGTAATAATCCCACCTAAAGCCTTTCAGTCGCTATTCCCTAAATTACAAGTCACATACGTACACACCTCGTCTAACGCCCTGGCAACCCCTCCCCCCCCCACTTGTCCAGTACTTCTCATACCAAGCCTCCGCATATGCACACATTCCTTACGTGGTTCTTATCTCCTGCCCTGCTATATAAGTCCTGATCGTCTCCGTTACCTCCAAACTTGGGATAGCCGTCACCGCCTGCCTTTGCTTTTGATGCCGCAAAACACACGCAGACGGCTTGTCGCCCCAAAGCACTTCTTCCACCCCTGCCTGCACCCTTACAGCTTGAAACCTTTCATTTTGTAACACCCTCAATCTCCCTTTTATTTCAACTATTTCATCCAAAGGAAAGATATTCCCAACCACCCCTCGCCCATAGCAACCTCTTAACCTATCCTCTAAATAGTTAGCCAGGCCATATTTTAAATTATTAATACGTTTTCCTTCACTCACATAAAACTTTCTAATATTTTCCTTCGCAACACAATCCCACCATGTCACGATGTCGTCCACCCTCTGTTTTTCCACACTAAGCTCCCTCCATAGGACTGAAAACCCCTCCAACCCCTCCTCTTCACCTAACACACTTATATTTAGTTTCCAATAACTTCTGTATATTTCCGCAAGTGCCCCCACCCTACCTCCACCACCACTGCCCTATGATCTGACATAGTAGCCTCAACAGTACTGAAAGATTTCACATCCACTCCCTGAGTAAGGTACACTCTATCTAACCCCGCAGCATATCCACTCCTAACGAACGTATGTTCAGTCTCCCACACCGCCCCCCCCCAAACGCATCATGTAACCTGACATCCCTTAACAATTCCCTAAGAGCCACAGACATATATCCAGCCCCTTTTGGATACACGTCAGCCACCCTGATTACACAATTCCAGTCCCCTCCAACTATTGCCACCTCTGGCAGTGCACTTAAGAAAAACAGAGGATCCTCACACACAAAATCATTCTTTACCTGTATGTTATTTTCCGCCGGCGCATACACACTCACAAAAGACACACGCTTACCCATCCACTACCCTTCCACACGCAACACCCTCCCTCCCCCCCTCGCTTCTCTGCAAAACAAACGGGCTCGTCTCCCTTATTAAAATACCCACACCACCTTTTAGACGGGGAGATGGCAGGGTTACTACTTGAAACCCTGCCACCACCAACACCCTACCCTCTTTAAAATTATGTTCCTGCAGGAACACAACATCCACTCAAGATTTATTCAGGAAAGTACGAAGCCAATCTCTCTTCATACTGCTACATAAACCATTAACATTTACAGTCATACACCTAAGGCCTTTTAAAATTTCCACCCCTGCTTCCTCTCCTCACTCTTTACTACTCCAGAGCCTGAATTCATGTTTGACACCTTCAGAGTGCTCTCTCCACCCCCCCTTCTTCCGGTGCCTCCTATCATGGCTACCACCACCTACACCACTACTTTCACACTCCACCTCAGTCTGTTTCCCAGGCCTTTGCGCTGGCGTCAGGACGTCATTAGAATCTGACATAGACGCCCTCTTTCTCGTGACAGTCACGTTACACATATTTTGACCGGATGTTGCCTCATGATGAACCTCCACCTCCACCTGGCAATGGTTTAGTGATTGTAGGGACGACTCCAACACACCATCACTTCCCAAAATATCCCGTCCTCGTCTTACTGGAAGTGACGACTCTCCAATGACACCTAGCTCAGATGTAATGTCCCCCTCAGGCGGTGACAAAGTCTTCAAAACCTCCACCAATTCCTCCTCAATCTCAGTAACCTGCTCCTGTAGTTGCTGCTCCTCCTTATCCACAGGAGGAGACACCAGGTCAGGCAACTTTGTGAGGGGCTCCAACCCACCTCCAGTCCTGTGTGCCTGATCTACTATCTCACTCCACAAAACACCACGCCCTCCGTCTGATGGTTGTTCCACACCTGCCACCTTTCAAGCAGGTGCTGCGACGTCCACCACATGTCCAGGCACACGTCTCCGCTTGTCACAAGTCGCCGCTATGTGATCATACTCACCACAT
>NC_069454.1:33396507-33424542 GCF_026875155.1 Cherax quadricarinatus | reverse complement strand
ACCTGGATGAGGAGTGTTGGACGCATGTTTACTGAGTGGGTGTGGTGGGGCATGGGACCCGAGTGTGGTGTGGGACGCATGTTACCAGGAGGTTTTGTGAGCATGTGACTGAGTGAGTGTGTGTACGCATGGTACCTGAGTTTAGGGGTGTGAATGATGCTGGTGACCCGAGTGAGGTGTGTGGGGACGCATGGTGAACCTGAGTGAGTGTGTTTTTACGCATGGTGACCTGAGGGAGGTGTAGTGATGCATGGTGACCTGAAATTGGGTGTGGGGAGCATGGTGACCTGAGTGGGTGTGGGTGTGAGCTGGTGACCTGAGTGGGGTGTAGTGACGGGATGGTGGGCCTGAGTGAGGTGTTGTGGGCGCATGGTGACCTGAGTGAGGTGTTGTGACGCATGGTGACCTGAGGAGTGTTGTGTGACCATGGTTTACCTGAGTGAGGTGTTTGTGACGCATGGTGACCTGAGTTGAGGTGTGTGTACGCATTGTGACCTGAGTGAGGTGGGGGTGTGACGCATGGTGAACCTGAGGGGGTGTGAGTTTTCGCTGGTGACCTGAGTGGGGTGCGTGTTTGACGCATGGTGACCTGAGTGAGGTGGGTGTTACGCATGGTGACCTTGAGTGAGGGTGAGTGTAGCATGTGGAAACCTGAGTGAGGTGTGTGTGACGCATGGTGACCTGAGTGAGGTGGGGGTTTTAGCATGGTGACCTGAGTGAGGCTGTTTGTGGCCATGGTTTACCTGAGTGAGGTGTGTGTTTACGCATGGTTTACCTGGGGTGGGGGTGTGTGTTTATGCATGGTGACCTGAATGAGGTATGAGTGTCGCATGGTGAACTGAGTGAGGGGGTAAGTGTTGCATGGTATCTGAGTGAGGTGTGAGTGTTGCATGGCGATCTGAGTGAGGTGTGAGTGTCGCATGGTGGCCTGAGTGAGGGGGTTGAGTGTTGCATGGGATCTGAGTGAGGTGTGAGTGGCAATGGTGACCTGAAGTTGAGGTGGAGTGTGCATGGTGACCTGAGTGAGGTGGGGTGTCATGGTGACCTAGTGAGTGTTGGAGTAATTTCATGGTGACCTCAGTAGGTTGAGTGATGCAATGGTGACCTGAAATGAGGTGTAAGTGTTGCATGGCGACCTGAGTGAGGTGTGAGTGTTGCATGGTGACCTGAGTGGGGGTGTGAGGTTTGCATTGGTGACCCGAGTGAGGTGGAAGGGGATGCCTGGTGACCTGAGAGGTTGTGGGGTGTTGCATCGTGACCTGAAGAGGTGTGAGTGCGCATGTGATCTGAGTGAGGTGGGGAGTGTTGCATGGTGACCTGAGTGAGGGTTTTGAGTTTCATGGTGACCTGAATGGGTGTAAGTGCCGCATGGTGATCTGAGTGAGGTGTGATGCGATGGTGACCTGAGGAGGGGGTGAGTGCCGCATGGGTGATCTGGTGAGGTGTGAGTGTTGATGGCATCTGAGTGAGGTTTTTGAGTGTCGCATGGTGGTGAGTAGGTTTTAGGTTTTCATTGGGGAATGAGTGGGGGTTGATGACGCATGGTGCCCTGAGTGAGGTGGGAGTGTGCATTTGGGGGACCCGGTGAGGTGGAGTGATGCATGGGGACCTCAATGAGGTTGGAGTAAAGCATGGGGGGACCTAGTAGGTGTGGTGTTCATGGTGACCGAGTGAGGGGTAATGTTGCATGGCGACCTATGAGGGGGTGATTTTGCTGGTGACCTGGTGAGGTGTGAGTGTTGCATGGTGACCGAGTGAGGGGAAGGGGGTTCATGGCGACCCGAGTGAGGTGGGGAGTGTTGCATGGTGACCTGAGTGGGGTGTGATGTTGCATGGTGACCCCGAGTGAGGTGGAAGTGAGCCTGGGGACCTGAGTGAGGTGTGAGTGTTGCATCGTGGACCTGAATTTGGTTTTGGTGGGGGGCATTGTGATCTGAGTGAGGTGTGAGTGTTGCATGGTGACCTGAGTGAGGTGTGAGTGTCTCATGGTGACCTGAATGAGGTGTAAGTGCCGCATGGTGATCTGAGTGAGGTGTGGGGTGCGCATGGTGACCTGAGTGAGGAGTGAGTGCCGCATGGTG
This sequence comes from Cherax quadricarinatus, assembly GCF_026875155.1. Lineage (NCBI taxonomy): Eukaryota > Metazoa > Arthropoda > Malacostraca > Decapoda > Parastacidae > Cherax > Cherax quadricarinatus. The sequence continues at coordinate 33,422,461 of NC_069454.1, read as the reverse complement.
ACCTGAGTGAGGTGTGAGTGCGAATGGTGATCTGAGTAAAGGGTTTTGAGTGCCGCATGGTGATCTGAGTAGGTGTGAGTGCCGCATGGTGACCTGAGGGGAGGAGTGAAGTGCCGCATGGTGACCGGTGAGGTGTGAGTGTTGCAGGTGAACTGAGTTTAGGTGTGAGTGACGCATGGTGACCTGAGTGAAGGTGTTGTGACGCATGGTTTACCTGAGTGAGGTGTGAGTGTCGCATGGTGACCTGAGTGAGGTTTTTGTGTGACGCATGGTGACCTGAGTGAGGTGTGAGTGTCGCATGGGGGAACTGAGGGGAGGTGTGAGTGTCGCATGGGAACTGAGTGAGGTTGATTGACGCATGGTGACCTGAGTGAGGTGTGTGTGACGCATGGTGACCTGAGTGAGGTGTGGGTGTCGCATGGTAACTGAGTGAGGGTGGAGTGACGATGGGTGACCTGAGTGAGGTGTGTGTGATGCATGGTGACCTGAGTGAGGTGTTTTTGTGAGAGCATGGTGACCCGGTGAGGTGGGAGTGACGCATGGGACCTGAGTGAGGGGGGTGAGTGACGCATGGTGACCTGAGTGAGGTGTGAGTGACCCCATGGTGACCTGATGGGGTGTGAGTGATGTATGGTGACCCGAGTGAGGTGTGTGTGGACGCATGGTGACCTGAGGGGAGGTGTGGTGACGCATGGTGACCTGGGGTGAGGTGTGTGTGACGCATGGTGACCTGAGTGAGGTGTGAATGGTGAATGGTGACCTGAGTGAGGTGGAATGATTATGGTGACCTGAGTGAGGGGTGGAATGATGGTATGGGTGACCTGAGTGAGTGTTGAGTGGGCGCATGGTGACCTGAGGTGAGGTGTGTGGTGGGCGAATGGTGACCTTGAGTGAAGGTGTGAATTGAGTATGGGTGACCTGAGTGAGGTGTGAATGATGTATGGTGAACTGAGTGAGGTGTGGTGACGCATGTGATCTGAGTGAGGTGTGGTGTGACGCATGGTGGGCCTAGTGAGGTGTGGGTGACGCATGGCGACCTGAGTGAGGTGTGGAAATAACGCATGGTGACCTGAGTGACGTGTGAGGGGATGCATGGTGATCTGAGTGAGGGTGAGTTTGACGAGCATGGTGATCTGAGTGGAGGTGTGAGTGACGCATTGGTATACTGCGTGAGGTGTGAGTGACGCATGGTGACCTGAGTGAGGTGTGAGTGCCGCATGGGACCTGATTGAGGTGTGAGTGACGCATTGGTGACCTGAGTGAGGTGTAGTGACGCAAGGTGACCTAAAGTGGAGGTGTAGTGACCATGTGACCTGAGTGAGGTGTGAGTGATGCATGGACCTAGAGAGTGTGAGTGACGCATGGTGACCTGAAGTGACGTGTGATTGACCGCATGGGTGACCTGATGAGTATTAGTTACAAACTAATACCTCACACAGGAGATATGACATTAATTGTGTAACAAAAGTATATGGAAATAGTAAAATGAATGTCCCACACAAGAAACAAGTTGGCTGTTACTGAATTAGGTCCTCACACAACTCCAGACATTATTGACGCAATTATTACATCTCTACAAGTTTATTCTTTGTTGCAAATAATTACTTTGAGAGTAGTTAGCAAGAATGATGACTCAACTTGGCTGAAATGTTGTGTCAGGCGACGAAGATCGTTAGTAGTCAGTCGCCCGACATACATAAGAACCATAAGAGTCAAAAGAACATAAGAAAGGAGGAACACTGCAGCAGGCCCTTTGCCCAACTAAGGCAGGTCCTTACAAATTCTCCCACTACAAACATTTGACCAACCCTATTTTCAATGCCACCCAAGAAACAAGCTCCGATGTGCAAGTCCCACTCAAATCCAATACCCTCCCACTCATAAACTTATCCAACCTAAATTTGAAACTACGCAAGGTCCCTAGCCTCAATAACCCAACTAGGTAGACTGTTTCCACACATCAACTACCCTCATATTCCAAACCAATACATTCCTATGTCCTTTCTATCTAAACTTATTCTAATTTAAAATCCAGTACTGCGGATCTCTCTTGAGAGATATCCACAATACCTTGTTAATATCCCCTTTATTTATAACTATCTTCCACTTATACACTTCGATCAGGTCTCCCCTCATTCTCGTCTAACATTAAACAAAAGACGGACCACCTCGTTTCTGCTTAAAACGAAGCACAACGTGAAAAAACACTTAATAATGGACGTCTTACACTAAAAAACATCGAAGATTAAATTAATTATAACTAAAGCAAATAAGTGCAACCAAACATGAAACTATCAAAAAGGAAGAGACACAAGAAAGAAAATACATTTCAGGAATGAGAATGTACAAAGGTAGAGGTAACATGTACACTGTGTAAAAGGTATGGTAACAGAACACTGTGTAAAAGGAGTAGTGTAACATGAACACTGTGTAAAAGGTAGTGGTAACATAACACTGTGTAAAAAGGTAGTGGTAACATGAACACGTGGTGTAAAAACATAGTGTAACATGAACACTGTGTAAAGGTAGTGAACATTGAAACCACTGTGTAAAAAGGTATGGTACTGTACTACTGTGTAAAAAGGTAGTGGTAACATGAACACTGTGTAAAAGGTGTGGTTAACAGTACACTGTTGAAAAAGGTATGGTAACATGAACACTGTGTAAAAGGTAGTGGAACATGAACCTGTCAGGAAAAGCAAAGTCACATGAAGAAATAAATTAAAGAGGGATGTAACAGGCTTTATAATAATTTTACAAACAAAAATAATCCATTTTATTGACCAATCATTAGCTTCCATACTTCAGTTTCCTAATTATCTCAATGCTAATAGATTATTTGAGCCAATTAAAGCGAAAAATAATAGAGATCTAATGGTAAATTAAGAATCTTGAGTTGCTTAAATATTTTCAAAAGTTTTTATGTTACTTTCCTTTTTTACAAAAGCACCATTTGATGATTTTATTAAAATTCTTCCCTTAAGAACTTGTTGAATACTATTTACCATTTGCCAGTTCCTAATTTCCCTGAACTTATGTATGCTGATGAAAAAAAATTGTGTTTTAATGACGATTTTACACTCAGAAGTTTTGGTAGGGCAAGGGAAATCCCCTCTCACCTGTCTTAGTAATTTATAAATGGAATTTTTTGAAACAAGAGTTGCCTTACCACAATCTTCCTAATAGAGCTAATGGAATAGATATGTTGATGATATTTTGTGGTCTTATGCCTAAAAATATAGATAAATTCATTTCCTGTTAAATTAAATAGTTCAGCTCCATTCTATCATTTATATTGAGTTGAGTTCGATAAAATAACTTTATTTGCCTTTTCCTAGATGTTTTAATTATTATGAGTAACAATGATTTTAAATTTTTAAATTTACAGAAAACCAACAAATAACTGTTCTTATGAACACATATTGTTTTCTCACACATCAAGATAAAGTTAAACTGTTTTCTCATCAATGTTTTTGAGAGTTTTTTACGTATTTGTATGTCCCCAGAGTTCGTAAGATAAGAAATCTCAAAAATTATGAAATAGCTAATGATCTTATAATACCCAAGGAAACTTTACTGATAAATCCTTTAAAATTGCCAGGAAGACTTTTTTATTTATTTAAAAAGGGACAACCAACCTTATTGATCTAAAAATATTAGTTTCTCCCTTCCCATAAAAACTTTGTTGATATGCCATCTCTTCTTAAGACTTTTAATATCAAAGTTATGCTTAAAAATCTGATACAGTAAAAAAAAATTTGATTAAAAATTCCCCCAAAATGCTCAAGGTGTTTCTATAAGATTCCTTGTAAAATATGTGATATGTAAAGTATGTTGAGCAGCAAGGTGACAGTTGCAGTAAAGATCCAGAAGATTAAGTAAAACTCTGACAACACGAGGAGTCTTTAACAAACTGGAAAGGAAGTTTTTCCAGTCTTTTCCTAAGCAGTTAATATAAAAGATTTCACTCCAATAATTAATTATTTAAACCTAATAATAATGCAAATTGAATACCTATATACATAATGAACAATTTTCAAAACTGAGCAATAATCACACTTAAAGACAGTGGAGAAATTAGGTACATTCTTTGTCACATAATATTGGTGAAAATCGTAATAAAACAAACTATAGTTAAAGGTCAAACAAAGATGATGTAAGAATGTATGGAAACATCGTTTATAACATTGATAATAGAAAGTTAAAAGTGAGGAACGCATTTAATGTTTATCTTACGCGCCAGGGAATGCAGATGTTAAAAATATAGAAATAATATATCATGGCCATTTAATACAAAGAAAAAAGTAGTATTTTACCTGTTGAAACTCTTCTTTCTTCTGCCTAAAATAATAACAGAAGAAGTTATTTAAAACTCGTGCAACAATGAACATTTAATTACAAAGGTCAAGAGAGACCTGAGCTTGCTACCATTCTGCAGTTCATAAGAACTGGCCATCCCCACGACCCCTTTGAGGCGGGGTAGATGGCAGACCAGAGGCCTAGCTTCTCTCTACGAGCCCCGTGAGGGCGGGAATGGTGGCTAGGCCTGGGGACACTTGGTCCCAAAGGATGAGGAGGTACTATACACTCCTCCCATGGGAGACTTAAGTCCTCGAGACACTCCCCAATAGGGAGCCAAGGTCCGGGTCACCACTACTGGAAAAGAACCCGGGCCGGGAGAACACCGGCGAATAAAAAAAAAAAAAAAATTAACCTTCTATTAATTTTGTACAGAGCTTTATGCTGGTCAACAAGACACAAGTGTTGTGGTATGTGATGTATACCAAGATTATGTTATTATATTTTTTTATTATCACACTGGCCAATTCTCAACCCAAGGCAGGTGCCCGAAAAAGAAAAACATTCACCATCATTCACTCCACTCACTGTCTTGCCAGAAGGGTGCTTTTACACTACAGTTTTTATAACTGCAACATTAACACACCCCTCCTCAGAGTGGCAAGGCACTGTACTTCCCTCTCCAGGACTCAAGTCCGCCTGCCGGTTTCCCTGAATCCCTTCATAAATGTTACTTTGGCTCCACTCCAACACACGTCAAGTATTAAAAACCATTTAGTCTCCATTCACTCCTATCCAAACACGCTCACGCAGCCTGCTGGAAGTCCCAAGGCCCATTCACTAAGTCATAACAAAGTTCAAAAGGCATAATGTCGATAAAATGAGACCTGGGCACATATTATAGATTGATGAATCTGATGATAGTACACAGAGCAAGAACAACCATTATCACGTTACATTAAAAAAAATCCTAAGGGAAGGAAAGTATTTGATTAAAACTTTAATATTCATCTCCGTGAAGACCAATAATCATCTTCCACACTGAAGCTGGAAATCAATCAAACTCTCATTTCCGCCATAAGAATCTGATACAAATTTGCTGATATATAGGATATATGTTCAATAAGCACCATATATAGAGATATATGTTGCAATAAAGCACCATATATAGGATATATGTTTGCATAAGCACCATATATAAGAATATATGTTTACAATAAGCCACCATAACTTGAGCTTGAGCTAGAATTAAAATACTTTGTGGTGGAAGAGGAGGCTATGGTTCCCCATGCATTAGCCACCCTGATGCATGGCAGGCTACCATCTTCAGACGGAGCCTCGAAAATTCTCAAGTATGTAAAGACCACTATCAAAGATATGAAATATATAACTCAACGATAAGGGAACTCTTAATTCCAATAAATGACATGTACTCACCTAAGATCTGCCTAGTCTAATATTTCATCAATTTTACTCGAGTTTGCAGATTAAACTGCTGGTACATTTTAGAACTCGTATCAACCTCAAGCCGAACATTAAAATGGTATAAAATACCGACAATTGTTAGGTATACCATATGCAACCCGTTAGGTATCTTATTTCGAAACGTTACGCCTACACAGTAGGATTCCTTCAGTCGAGTAGCAGAAAAGTTGATAGAAAGCAGAAGATACTTGATGACGATGTAAATCATTCCATCGTCTCACGTATCCTACTGCTTCTATCAACTTTATGTGTACTCGACTGAAGAAAGCCTCCCTGTTTAGCAACGTTTCGAAATAAAGATACTAACTGATGCATATGTTGTCTTACCTAACAACCTCAAGAGCAGTTATCCTGCATAAATAGGTCAGATAAAAATAACATCAAAGTAAAACATTACACCTCAAGTAGCCCAATGATGACTCAATCGCCTTTAAATCTGCAAAACTAATCTTATATGAAATTAAAATAATTACCACCGTTACTCATATTTAATTGGTAGTGAATTGGAATTAATAATTTGGTAATTTATTAAAATGTTAGGTGTCAACTATGTGCCATTTTATTGTGGCATGTTTCGCTCTCCAGGAGCCTTATCAAGCCATTACACACAATACATGGACACAGGAGGGTATATAATAAGGCAAAGAGTGAGGTGTAATACTATGGTAGTAGTAGTATTAATATTATTATAGTTAATATTAGTAGTAAAAAATATGGTAGAACAGTGCCCAACTTGCACATGAGTAAAAGGTTAGAAAAACTATTGACTTGGGAACAAAAAAATTGTTTATTAATATTTCTGTTGTGGTTGGATCTGAGAATATCTGATTCAGTGTTCGCTCCTCTGTTATGTTCTTGAGTAAATTAACAACAGAGACTATGTGTAATTAACAGGATTTATTTGTTTTTAAGGAGGATTTTTGCTAATACTTTATATACCCTCTTGTCCAGTATGTTTGTAACGGCTTAACAAAGCTCTTGGAGAGCCAAACGTTCCACAATAAAATGGTCACATTAGTTATTGCACTTGTGTCCTTTTTACCTAAAAAATTGGTAAGTAATAGTATGTCAAGATAAACCAATTTTAAGTTTGAGGTAATTAAACTGACCAATTATAAGTTCCTGAGCTTAAGTAAAATCTATAACCGAAAATTCCATTAAACTCTTAACTAAGCATTACCATCACATATTATTTAAATAGTTCAGATAAAAACAGCTAAAAAATTATGTCGTTTTTTGAGCGCATTAATAATAATACCCATTTTATTGTCTTGGCTCAGGACTATATCCAGCACACTATGTATTCTCTTTAAAAAATAAGATAAAGAACTGAACGATAACCCAAAAAAAAAAACTCTGCCACTAACCTCTTAACACCAGGAAACTAAATTATTAATTCTTCACATGTACTTTAACATCAGGTACGTTGGTAATTTTTCTTTACGTCCTTGATTAACACCTTGAATGCTGTTCATCCCGCATCATGTACTTAACATCAGATATGTTGTCCATTCTCCATCACATTCTTATAGTCAGGAATGTTGTTCATTCCTCATTACACAGCACAGTTATGCAGTCATTTGTAAATGTTCACAAACATGAGTCTAGTTCATTCCTCAACATGTTCCATAATAACAGTCATGTTCCCTCTCATCAGTACGCAGCATAGACCAACAAATATTTGGTCATCTTTCCGATTATGTACTAACATCGTACACGTAGCCAATATTTATCTCTTTGTCCAGGATTAACTTATGTGATTGTATTTATCACGTTATCAAGATTAACTTATGTGATGTGTATTTATCACGTTATCAGATTAACTTATGTGATTGTATTATCACGTATTAAGATTTAACTTATGTGATGTGTATTTATCACGTTATTAAGATTAACTTATGTGATGAGTCTTTATCACGTTAATAAGATTAACTTATGTGATGAGATATTTATCACGTTATTAAGATTAACTTCTGTGGAATGGTATATATCACGTTATCAAGTATTAACTTATGTGATGTGTATTTATCACGTTATTAAGATTAACTTATGTGAAGTGTATTTATCACGTTATCAAGATTAACTTATGGATGTGTATATCACTTATCAAGATTACTTATGTGAGTGTATTTATACACGTTATCAAGATTAACTAATGTGAAGTATATTTATTACGTTACACTTTTTGTTTGTATTTAGAGTTAGGATAAAGTTGTTATTGTCTTTGCAGTGTGTTGGGTAACTTGAGTGACCGAACTCGTTGAACTTGGCACATTCCAGACAGCAAAGGTAACATGTAGAATTGAGAGTGACTCAGCTAGTTAGAGCAAAGGAACCTCAACACAAATATATTACGACAACGTCAGAAAATATACCATATCTGTTATGTTAATAAGTAAACAAGTAAGTAAGTAAGTAAGTAAGTAAGTAATTTTATTCAGGTATACACAATACAGTTTACATAGAATTATCCATACAGAGCAGCATATGTGTAGAGAAACCTGGATAAACCAAAAAAGTCAAGAACAGAGTGACTTATTTCCATTCCATAACTCATAGAAAACTTTCTACCATAGGCAGATGTTGACAATTTAGAATGACCTATAATAATTTTGAATAAGAGATTATAAAAACAAGACTTCAGAAATAAGACTTTCGGTCCGACTTGCCCAAGTCGGACCGAAACGACGTGGTAAGCTCCTCTCTTCTTGTGTGCGGGTTACTTGTGTACGTTCCCAGTCACGGAATTGTGCCTTTTTGCTATTAAGAATAATATAACATGGTGTATAATAATACCAATATGAATAATATACACAGGGGTATAATACACCATGGTGTATAATATACCATGGTGATAATATACCGGGTGTATAATATACCATGGTATATAAGTACCCATGGATATAATAATACCGGGAGGTGTAATACCCCAGGGTGCATAATACCAATGTGCATAATATACCAGGGGTATAATATACCAGGGCGTATAATTTATCCAGGGTGTATAATATACCATGGTGTCTAATATAAAAGTGGTATAAAGTAAAAGGGTTAAATATACCAGGGTGAATAATATATCAGGTTATAATATACTAGGGTGTATAATATATCAAGGTGCATAATTTACCAGGGTGTATAAAATACCAGGGTGTAAAATATATCAAGGTGTATAATATACCAGGGTGTACAATATACCAGGGTGAATAATCCGAATGAGTAATAACCATACAAGGGTGTATACATACCAGGGTGTTTAAAATATCAGTGTATACTAAACCAGAGTATAATATACAAGATGAATAATTACCAGAGTGTATAATATATCATGTGTATAATAAAACCAAGGTATTAATTAACCAGGGTGTATAATATACCAGGTGTACAATAGACCAGGTGTATAATAAAATCAGGGTGTATAATATTCCAGGTGTATAATATACCAGGTTGTAAATTATACCAGGTGTATAAAAATACCAGGGTTTATAATATACCAAGTTGTATAATACACGAGGTATAATATACCAGGGTGCATAATATACCAGGGTGACATAAATACACCAGGTGTATAATATACCAGGGAGTAAACATACCCAGGTGTATAATATACCAGGAGTATAAAATACCAGGGTTAAATAAACCATGATGAATATATACCAGGGTAACAATAGAGCAGGGTGTATAATATACCAGGGTTGTTAATATCAGGTGTATAATAAACAAGTGCGTATAATATACCAGGTGTACAATTACCGGGAGTATAATATACCAGGGTATAAAAAATACCCAGGTAAAAAAAACCAGGGGTGTCAAATATACCAGGGTGTATATAAGTAACAGAGTGTAAAATATACCAGGTGTATAATATACCACATGTAATAATATACCAGTTGTATAATAATACCGGTTGTATAATAACTAAGGTGAATAATATACACGGTGTATAATTGCAGAGTGTATAACATAAGATCGTGTACAATGGAACCATGGGTGTATAATATACCAGGGTGTATAATAAACCAGGTGTATATAATACCAGGGTGTATAGAAATACCAGTTGTATAAATATACCAGGGTGTATACTATACCCAGGGTGTGCACAATATCCAAGGTGTAACAATATACCAGGTGTATAATATACCAGGTATAAAATTATACCATGGATTAAAATATACCAAGTGTATAATATATTAGGGCTATATATACCAGGGTGTATAAAAATACCAATGTGTATAATATGCCAGGTTGTATAATATACCAGGGTGGTATAATAAACCAGGTGTATAATATACCAGGGAGTATAACATACCAGGTGTATAATATCACAGGGGGTATAATATATCAGGGATATATAATATAGCAGGGTGTAAAATATACCAGGAGTACAATATACCAGGGTGTATAATGATACCATGGAGAATAATAAACCAGGGAGTACAATCTACCAGGGTGTATAAAAATACCAGGGTGTATAATATTACCAGGTGTGAATATTTATTCCAGGGTGTATAATATACCAGGATGTATAATACACCCAGGGTGTATAATATACCAGGGTGTATAATAACCAGTGATAATATACCAGGGGTACAATATACTATGGTGTATAATATACAGGGAGTATAATAACCAGGAGTATAAATATACCAGGTGTATAATAGACCCAGGGTGTATAATATGCCAGGGTGTATAATATACCAGGGTGTACAATATATCAGGGTGTAAATATAACATACCAGGTGTATTAAGCACCAGGGTGTAAAAATATATCAGGGTGTATAATATACCATGGTGTAAATAAATCCAGGTGTAATAAAATACAGGGTGTATAATATACCCAGGGGTATAATATACCAGGGTATATAATATACCGGGTGTTACAATATACCAGGGTGTATAATTATTTACCAGGTATATATATACTTCGGGTGTATGTCGTTATACCAGGGTGTATAATATACCAGGGTGTATAATATACCAGGGGGTAATAATATACAAGGGTGTAAATATACCATGGTGTATAAATATAACAGGTGTTAATATACCAGGGTTATAATATACCAGGTGTATAATATACCAGGGTGGTATAATATACGGTCAGGGTGTATAATATACCAGGGTGTATAATACCCAGGTGTATAATATACCAGGGTGTATAATAAAACCAGGGGGTATAATATTAACCAGGGTGTATAATAAACCAGGGTGTAAAATAAACCAGGGTGTATAATATACCAGGGGTAGAATATAACCAGGGTGTACAATATACCAGGGTGTAATAATATACAAGGGTGTATAATATACAGGGTGCAATAATATACCAGGGTGTATAAATAATACAGTGTAATAATATACCATGGTGAATAAAATACCAGGTGAATAAATAACCAGGGTGTAATAATAATACCAGGTGTATAATATACCAGGTGGTATAATATACAGGTGGTATAATATACCTCACCTCTACACTCCTCTCTTCATCAGTGCACATGCACTTATTACGACCCCACTTTCTGCATCCGACTCCTTATTTTAACCACATAATCCTTGGAATTTAAACATAGTAATATTCCCTCTTTACATTCCATAACTGATTCCTTCAACATTATTGCTACACCTACTTAGTTCTAACTCTCTCAGAATACTCCTTACTTATCCCAATTTATTTCTCCCAACTGAAACTCACCTACCCCCTTATTTTTTGTTTCGCCTTAGACCAGGACAATCCCAACTTCTTTTCCATTATAACATCACCCCACACTACATTCACGCATATCAGGCATCCCCAGTTTTGTAAAGTTAATCTTCTCTTTTTATTATTTTCTACAGGAGAAGGGATTTACTAGCCCATAGTTCCCGTTATTTAGTCGCCTCATACGACCACGCAAGCTTACAGAGAGAATAGGGGATAGAGTAAAATAAAGAAGAACAAGAACTATTAAGAAAAAGAAGAAAAACCTAGATGTATATTTATGTATATATATATATATATATATATAAAATATATATATATTATATAATATATATATATATATAAATTATATATATATAATATATATATATATATATATAAATATATAATATATATAATTATATATAAATAATATATATATATGTACATTTATATATATATATATATATATATAAAAATATATATATATATATATATAATATATATATAAATATATATATATATGTACATTTATATATATATATATATATATATATATAGATATATATATATATATATATATATATATATATATATATAATAAAATATATGATATATATATATATATGCCATTCCTTGTAGAGTGACCTAAATGAAAATGGAAGTAGCAAGAAATTCCTGTTCATGAGACAAAAGAGGGACAGCAGCAATCCTACCAACAATGTAAAACAGTTACAGTCTTCTGTTTCACACTCACGTAGCAGGATGTAGTACCTCCCTGGGTGGCTGCTGTCTACAACCTGCTACTTACAATGTATTTCTGTTGCTGATATATTCTTTTGCATATGAATATGGTGTATAATAAACGTGACTAAATATAAATTACCTTCTTTGTGGTTGCAGGGTCGATTCAATAGCTCCTGCCCCTCCTCTTCTATGGTCCCCTGCTAGGTTCACTCTCTAACTCCTCCATGACTTTATTGTATCTCATCTTTAAAGCTATTAAGGTTGCTGCCTCCTCTACATTACTCTCCCGAATTATTTCAATATCTGACAACTCTGAGATTGAAAAAATACTCCTAACATCCCTGTGACTCATCTGAGTCTACAACCTCCATTGTGACCTCTTGTTACCGTCTCTCATCTCTGAAACATCCATGTCTCTTCAACCTTGATAATTCCACTCAGTATTTTTATATGTCTTATATGTGTTACCATGTTCCCACTGTCCCTCCTGTCCTCCAGTTCGTCGGGTTGATTTTCCTTAACTTGTCCTCTAAGAAGCTAAGGAACTAGTCTTGTTCAAACGTATGCACATTCCCTGATTTATTGATGCGCTTGTTCAGTGTGTGTTACATACTGTTTGCTGCATACACAGTATTGCCTGATGTACACTGTGTACAGAGATTTTGAATGGATTCCTTACTAAGATGCCCAGAAGCTATTCTTAGTTTACCAGGTGCCCATGCAGCAGTTATTTGGTTGATGTCCGCCTCAGTAGATATGCTCGGTATTATACTCACCAAGATTCCTTTCTCTTGAGTGAGTTTGTAGTCTTTGTTGCCCCTGGCCTGTATTCAGTCTGGCGGTCTTCTTTGACCTTCCCAATCTTTATGACTGGAAAGACAGCCATTATTGAGGAAGTCTTAGCAGCCAGTGTTAGTCCAGGCCTTACTGCCATGTCTAGATCCATTTTAGTTCCTGCTAGATAATATCCACTTGAATCTACCACATCATCTTCGCATCGTGTGCAAAAACGGACTCCTCAGAATCTATCCCTTATGTTAAGTCATTCACATTACCAGAAACAGCACCAGCCCTAGGACTGTCCCCTGTGATTTCTTGATCGTAACAGGCGTCCACTCTGATACCTAGTCATGTACCTTCATCGCCTTTTCCTTCCTGTCAGGTATTCTCTGTTCCATTGCAAGCCTATCCGTTAATTTCTGCCTACTCCTCTTAGCTTAGTGCCACAAATCACCTCCCTACTTTTGGTCATCTTTGTCAATAAAACTTCCATTAAAAAAGGTTATTTTTGGGATACAAAAGTTCTCTCTGAAACCGTGCTATTTACAGTGTATAAACTCGTTTCTTTCAGGTTCCACTAGTCTTTTCCTGATTAGCTTCTCCAAGACTTTGGCAAACTATACATTCTGTAAGTTTAATCTTACCTGCATGTCTCCTTTCTTAAAGACTACTGTCCTTCCAAACCTCTTTTATAGTATCCTTCACCCTCCTTACTTTGTGTTGTCTTCCTCTTCATTTTTAACTCTACAATGTATTCGGAAGCTCAGGATCACGTTATCAAGGGTGTTTTGGGGGGGGGGGGGTGTCTCCGAGGTTTTATGTGTGATTGGTCCCAAGTCTTGAACGCTCGCCAATGTGAATATGAGGTCCCAGCCTTGCTGGTTCATCATCTTTCAATCTGGAAGTGTCCCTAACATTTTGATGTATGATGCATGGAAAAAGTAATTTAATTTTTTGTTCATATACAGCCCATTGTTTATAAAGAAAGACCCTTCATAATGGAATAATAGCAGATCTTAGGTATGATCAGCAGCGTCAATTATAATACCGACAGAGTTTTATGAATAAGTCTCATGCTCAACACTTGGAGTCCTTTTATTTACTAAAGGATTCGCTTTCACTTAAGCTTCTTCAGTTATGTAAAAGGAGAAGTGTCCTGTGCTTCTAATTTAGTCACCCAAATAGCCCTTATTTATTGAGAGACAAACTGTGACGACGTTTCAGTCAAACTGTCGAGTAGACAATGATGTATCATTTTTGATCAAAACGTAATTATAAGTTTCTTTCCGCTAAGATTAAGCTGTCAACTAATTGGTGTATCTACTTCAGCCACAGCTCCTAGCTACTTTTTATTTATTGGGTCACTTCTGTAGAGTGTCCAGTGGTGGGCGAAATGTATTCGGAAATAAAATGAAGTAACAGTTGGAGGTCGAACTAGTGGCGAGGCGAGTCCCTATAACTTCTCAGGCCAGTGTGTTAACCAATACCAAGCCTCTAAGAAGAATCATGCAACTAGGAATATTTCTATACACATGGAATCCATGCATGAGTTCTCACACCAGTATGGCTGAGGCCGTGCTCTACTCTAAGCCCACCATTATGTGAATTGCTTGAAGTCACGTTATGAGTTATTGTAGTCATGACAGTGGGTCCGAGGGCACTTGAGAGAGAGCGCCACAGCCATGCGGATGTGAGATTTGTGCTCCATAAATAAACACTACGTTTGTGTCACAGTTTGTTCCATGTTAACAGTTTCTGTGGTGTAAAGAAATAAACTAGTTTTGACGAAATACATGTTAGGTCGACATGGACAAACGTTAACAATTTGCCTGCGAATTTTAAGGTCTCGATCGAGTCCCATCCATGGCGATCTCTGTTACAATAGTGTTATTACGATTTCGTTAGTCATGTGTCCTATTTATCATTGATTAGCATGCAGTAAACTCCTACGGTCATGTTACTAACTTTATTAAGTCAAGGTATTGGCGTATCTCACCTTTATTATTCAAAGTATTGGCGCATCTCACCTTTATTAGCCAAGGTATTGGCGTATCTCACCTTTATTAGTCAAGGTATTGGCGTATCTCACCTTTATTAGTCAAGGTATTGGCGTATCTCACCTTTATTAGTCAAGGTATTGGCGTATCTCACCTTAATTAGTCAAGGTATTGGCTTATCTCACCTTTATTAGTCAAGGTATTGGCGTATCTAAACCTTTATTAGTCAAGGTATTGGCGTATCTCACCTTAATTAGTCAAGGTATTGGCTTATCTCACCTTTATTAGTCAAGGTATTGGCGTATCTCACCTTTATTAGTCAAGGTATTGGCTTATCTCACCTTTATTAGTCAAGGTATTGGCGTATCTCACCTACTCATATAGGGTTCAGACTGCTGTCCTTTACAGAGTATTAAATGACTTAAATAAATAACGTAACAAAGTGAAGACAAAAAATGCCAATTAAAAACCATAAAAGAGTAAACAGCGCCAATCTGAATATACGTATAATCATGATGCTGTCAGGTCCTAAGATGAAGGGATCACTGTATGATGGTGCTCACCTGCCTCACAAATTTCCGAGAGATTAAATAAATTAATACTTCTTTGGGCACATATTTGAGCTTTTTTTGAATCAAAAATTTATAATAAAACTGGAAAAAATGTTTCTTTAGCGTTTCCATTATTAGTGAGACTTATATTTGAACAGCACTTACACCAAGGGAAAGTGTTTCTCCAGAATTTGTCTTTTCGGCAGGTGTTGGTAAATATGCTGGGGATGAGCGTGGATATCGGCCTGCTCCTGGACAACCTTTACTGCATGGATATTACTTCATGGATGGTCATGCACTCGATTTCGATGTTTTTGGAGATGGGAATTACCAGTAAGCATCCAGTAAGATGTAGAATACTCTCTCTCTCTCTCTCTCTCTCTCTCTCTCTTAGCTCTCTCTCTCTCTCTCTCTCTCTCTCTCTCTCTCTCTCTCACACACACACACACACATGTTAGGAAGTATTTCTTCAGTCATAGAGTAGTCAAGCCTTGGAATAGCCTAGAAGTGAAGTAGTGGAGGCGGGAACCATACATAGTTTTAAGCGAGGTATGATAAAGCTCATGGAGCAGGGAGAGAGAGGACCTAGTAGCAATCAGTGAAAAGGCGGGCCAGGAGCTATGACTCGACCCCTGCAACCACAAATAGGTGAGTATAGGGAGTACACACACACACACACACAAACACACACACACACACATACACACACACACACACACACACACACACACACACACACACGAGATGAACAGTGGAAAATGATTACATAAAATCAAAGAATGTTGTACAACAAGAACATATCTCCCACTCTTAGAAAAACACATTATTGTTATAATATAAAGTAGAGCTAAACCAAGAATAGTCATAGAGCGCCGTCAGAAAAACCATAACAAATCATTGAGGAAAATAATATTCCAAAGATTGAAGTGTTTAGCAGGAAAGGCATAACTTTGTACACATAACTAACAACACTTAAATTTCTTTACACAATTATAAATATTAAATTATTTGCACAATACTGCACTATAATATGAGGTGACCCTGAGTCACTTGGAAACATGTCAGTAGCCATGGTCACACCGCAATGTTTTACCTTAACCTGAGGTGCTTGACAGGAGCCGACATGTGTCCAGCATCATGGTAGTGGGTCAGGGTTATGTCCACGACGTTTGTGATAGTGCCAACATGACATTGCACATCAGTCAGTGGGTCAGGGTTATGTCCAGGACGTCTGTGATAGTGCCAACATGACACACTGCACATCAGTTTTGTTTAGACATTCTGGATGCTCTGAGTTATGCAGTCCCTGCCTACCTACCTGGAGTCTACCTGGAGGGTATTCCGAGAATCAACGCCCCCGCGGCCCGGTCCACGACCAGGTCTCGCGGTGGATCAGGGCCTGATCAACCAGGCTGTTACTGCTGGCCGAACGTAATCCAGCGTACGAACTACAGCCTGGCTGATCCGGCACCGACTTTAAGACTTTAAGTAGACTTCAAGTAAGACTACTGTAGTTTGTGTAGTGTCAACTACGGTGCTCTTCACACCAACTCCAAGGTTGAGGGACTGACTACCTCCTAAAATTTGTATTGATAAAGCCACTGGATGGCGAAACGTCTACATTGAAGATACCCAGATGTTGCACATACATGTATGCCTAATTTTCATATGATCGTTATCCAGGGCCTTGGAAAAATGCAGTTAGGTCCAAGAATATGTTATCGTGTGGTGTCACACCGAGTTTACGTAGTGTACTTTGGCAGACAAAGAACCTTTGTGTTTCCTGATCATACAACACAATCACTTCGGTACCTAAGCTTTTGGGGTAACGTAATTTTTACCGATCTGCTTGACCGGGGGTAGTGGGCATCGGTAGGGGAGGGGGTGTCCCCTCTTCAGTTTGACAGTTTCGACTGTGACATCTTACCTCCTGCTTCTTTTTTCTATTGAGTTTTGGGAGCAGGACAAACTATAATCAATTTTACCCCTTAATTTTCCAACAATTTTAAAGAGGGAACTAAATCCGTTTCATGGGGACACCCAGGCCTTAGACGTCCTACCCCGGGACCCGGGGTTTTTCCGGCAAGACTACTGTGATTTATCACAGGACCTGTCCAGTGCTTGCCCTAACAGAGGAGACTTTTTTTAGTAATGTAGGGGTGACAGGGGAGTGGATTTCCTAACCTCCCCTACCCTTAAGGGAAATCGACCGAAAAACACTGGGGGACAGGAGGGACATGGGGACATGATAACAAAATAAAAATACGAGGGGAATCGATAAGGGGGAAAGCAAGATTTCCGAGATGGACACAGCAAAAAGGGGGGCCCATTGGAAGTTAAGACAAAGAGAGTCACAGAGATGTTAGGAAGATTTCTTCAGACACAAGTTGTCGGGAAGTGAAATACTAAAGAGGGGGGTGGTGAAAGCAAGATCCAACAAAGATTTGAAAAGTATATGAAGCCACGGGCAGGAGGGGGGTGACCTAGTGCCAGGGAAGGGGCGGGCCGGGAACATACAAACCCCTGAAACCCAAAAATTAGGGAGTGCAATGACTGTTTCCTCTCCGGACCCGGGAGAGGATTTTTCTATTTCTGGGAGCCTCCTGCTAAAACTCTGAATACCTTCTTGAACCTTAGCTGATTCTTCACGGCTTCCTGGGGTTCTCTGTATCTCTCCTTCCTTCCCAAAACCTTTTGGTGTGTGCGTACTCACTTAATTGTACCACCAGTTGTTGTTGCGGGGGTCGTTTCACATCTTGGTGGTGTGTGGTGTGTGTGTGGTGACCACCTATTTCTAAACCTATTTGTGTTGCAGGGGGGGGGTCCTAGCTCCGGGCCCCCGCCTTTTCACGGGTTGCACGGGCCCTCCTTCCCCCCGCTCCATGAGCTTTATCAAACCTCGTCTTAAAACGTTAGGGTTTTCCTGCCCCCCACTACGTCATTTTCTAGGCTACCCATGCCTTACAACTCTATGACGAAAAAAATTTCCTACATCTCCTGACCACTTGTCTTAAACTTCCAATTGGGGCCCTGGGTTTTCTGTGTCCCCCCCGGGGAACTCCTGCCCTTTTTCCCCTGTCTATTCCACGCAGTATTTTAATGTCGTTATCATGTCTCCCCTGACCCCCTCCTCCATGTGGTCGGCCGTTTTCCCCTTAATCTTTCCTCATGGACATTCCCTTAGCTCCGGAACAAACCCTTTGCGCAAACCTTTGTACTTTCTCTAGTTTCTTGACGTGCTTTATCAAGTGCGGGTTCCAAACAGGGCTGCATACTCCAGTAGGGGCCCAATACCGTGTACAGTGCTTGAATGTTTCCCTTACAAGGTATGGGAATCTTTCTCGGGGTTTGCCAGCGCCCAATGCGCAGCAGTTATCTGATTGAGTGTGTTTCCCGGAGACATCCCGGGTTTTACCCCCCCCCAAATTTTTCTCCTTGAGTGGGGGTTTGCAGTCTTTGGCCACCTACCTATACTCTCTGTGGTCTTCTGTGCCCCTCCCCCATCTTCATGACTTTGCTTTGGCAGTTTAAAAATTCGGAACCTTTTGGGGGCCAGGTTCCAGTCGTCCATCTCTTTAAAGTCCTGCCTGGTCCCATCAATTTAATTCCCTCTTAACTTCAATCATCTGAAAACAGGGACACTTCTGATCTAACCCCTTTTCCGCCATGTCGTTCACATATCCCAAAAAATAGCACGGGGTCCTAGGACCGACCCCGTGGGACCCCCCTCTCACAGGTGCCCACTGTAAACACATTACGACCATGACTCGTTGTTGCATCCCTTCGGTATTCCTGACCATTCGTGCCCTTCCTTTTTGCGCCTGGCTCTACTTTGCACTAATCTCTTGTGAGGAACGTGTCAAAGGCCTTCTTGCAGCCCAAGAAGGCAATCAACCCACCCCTTCTCTCTTGTCTTACTTCGTTATTTTATCAAAAAAATCCAAAAGGGTTTTTGTGACACAGGATTTCCTTCCGTGAATCCGTGCGGGTTTGGGCATTTAATCCGTTCCGCCCCCGGGCCCCCCGGGGGCCTCCTGGGGGGTAACTTCTCCATAATTTTGCATACTAACACGTCTGACACAGGTCTAAAAGTTTAGTCCTCTTTTCGTCTCCTTTTTTAAAAATGGGAACTACTTTTTCCGTTTTCCCCATACCTCGGGTAGTTGCCCATTTTTCCAGGATGTGTTGAAGATTGTGGTAAGGGGGCACCACAACATACTGCTCCCTCTCAAAGGGACCCAGGGGGAATTTTTGCTGGTCCATTGCTTTGAATATCGATGTCCCTTAGCAGTTTCTTCACCTCCCCCATCTGTATGTAGTCGTCCAACACTTGTTGGTGAAATTTCTTTGCGGTGTCCCCTCGGGTCTGTCCCCCCAGGGTCCTTCCTTCTCAACGTAAAAATTTCCTTAATCTCTTGTTTAGCTCCCACATACCTTTTGATCGGTTTTTGTGAGTTCTCTCCACCCCTTTCCTCAGCCTTATCACCTGGTCCTTGACTTTTTGTCTTCCTCCTAAGGGCTATACACATTTGGGGGCCCCAATTTGACTTCGATGCATGTGTTTTCATACTGTCGCGGGGGCCTCCCCCTTATCTGGCAAACTCGTTTCTGGCCCTTTTTCTCTAATCTCCTTGTTTTCCGGGTCCATGCCTCCTGAAACCTTTTCCATTCCTTTTGCATTTTAGTTTTTTGCCTCCCTACCCCTTCGGTAAACCGGACCGTTTTGGTCCCCTATTATTTCCGTTTCCCCTTGGAACAAAACTTTCCCTCCCTCCTTTGCCCTTTTTTTGCCACTATTCCATCATCTCTTTACTGTTTTTCCTACCATTTCTCTGTCCCACGAACCTCCTGCAGGAAAGTTTCTCATCCTGTGTAGTCCCCCCTTTTAATTTTTGGCCTGTCCCCTTCAGTTCCTGTTCCCTTCTCCATTAACTCTACTAATAGTAAAAAAACTCAAAAACCACTGATCGCTAGCTCCGGGGGCCTCTCATATATGTCCCAATTTCTGAAACTGCTCAGGGTGAACACAAGATCCAGTCGGGCGGCTCATCCTCCCCTCTCTCTCGGGTTTTGTGTCCCTGAATTTTGAGCATGGGGTTTTCCCCAAGTACCACATCCATCATCTTGGCTCCCCATGTTTCGGGACCCCCATGTGCTCCATTTCCCATCATCTCCCTTGGTTGAAATCGCCCTTCCCAAAAACTTTGCTCTGCTCGATAGCTCTTTTTTGCCACCTCAGCCAGTGTGTCCCCCATCCCCCCTTTGTTTTTTTTCGTACTCCTCTCTTGGCCTCCTGCAGTTTGTGGGGGTTTATACATCACTCCAATGACATTTATGTTCCCCGGGACTGAACGTACCTACAATGTATCTCTTTCTCCAATCATGCCTCCTTCCATTTCCCAAATCCCCATGGGTTTTTTATGAGCAGGCAACCCCTCCTCCCCCTCTCTCCTTCTATCTTTCCTCAGGATCGATTCCTGTTGGGGAAAAATTGGTCTGTTATTTTTCCCGGGGAGTTTTGTTTTCTGTGACGCTATGATTCGGGGGATTTTTCACGATTCTTTCATTCCCTCCTCATGTTTTTTCTTTATTCCATCCGCGTTTTGTCCCAAACCCTTTTAGTTTCTTTTCTACTTTGGGTCATGCAAAAATATTGGGGGGGGGGAGCGAAGCCTTGGGGGCCTATATGGGGCTGGGGGTGTAGGTGGGGTTTGTGTTGAGGAGGGGGCAGAATCCCCAAAGGGACACTTTGGGGAGGTTTGTGATATGGGGGTTGGGGGGCAGAGGGAACAGTGATGGTTGTAGTATAGGTTTCTCAGTTTGTTGGGGAAGTCACGGTGATCCTTTTTGGTGGAGATTCGTGGGTGGTTTTGCCTTCCTCCCCCGGTCGGGGCCTGCCATTTTCATTGCTTCTCGTTCCCCTTGCGTCTTGTACCCTCCTTTTGTGTAGCCTTTCTTCTTGTGTTTGTCGCGGGCGAGTACACTCCTGGGGCCCCTTTTGTCCCTCATCTTTCTTTCTCTTGCAGAACCGGTTTTGAACGATTCTTCCCTTTAAAGTTCTCTGACACCGATCCTTCCACTCGCAAACCACCCAATTCTCTGAAATTTTTCACCGGGGGCAATTGCCCTCCCCATTGTTTTCATGATGCCTTCAATCATTTTTTTTTTCCCCCCTGTTTTTTTCTTCAAGTTGGGCCCCCTTGGCTTCTTGGAGCCCGTACACAAAAACTGACCTGCCCCTTTCCCCTCCCCACTGAGCCCCCATCTGCGTCCCTTGAGGCATTTTTAATTTCCTTCCATTGACATGTTCTTGCCTTCAGTCCCTGTCATATCGAAACTTTTTATTCCAGTGGATGTCTTTCCTACCAGTTCCCTTGCTACTGCAGTTGGCTGTTAGAATCTCTGCATTAGCATACCTTCATTGCTTCGGACCTGTCGTTTGAAACTTTTGTGCTCGTCGCTTTTCCCTGGCCCCCCCCCGTGGGGCGATGGGCCTTCATGTTCAGCAGTCTCCGTTTTTGCTTCCCCCCCTGTCTGGGGGGCCCACTTGAATTTTCCCGATGTCACCCTAAATTGTCTTTTTCCTCCCCAAACTTTTCAGGCTTTGCATTCTCTCAAGCACGTATCCACTTTTGCGCAAAAAACCTTACTTTTCCCACTTCCGCACCTTCAGTATCCCTCCTCCCTTTTTTCCAAGCTCTACTATCTTCCCTTTCCCCCCCTTCCCCCCCTTTTTTTTGGGGCCTAGCCCCCCGTCTTTTCCTCCCTGGTTTGCCACCAATCTCTGGGGTTTTGTCCCCAAGGCCCCTTTTTTTTTTTTTTTTTTTTTTTTTACTTTTTATTACCACAACAGAAGACTAAAGGGGGGAGAGGTGTGGGGAGAGAGAAAGGGGGGAGAAAAGGGAAAAAGAGAGAAAAAGGTAGAAAGAGGGGGAGAGAGGAGAGAAATGGGGGAATAAACCCAAAAGGGGGGGGAGAGAAAATGTGGGGGGAAGAAAGGGTAAGAAGGGAAAGAGAGGGAAGGGGGAGGGGAAAAAAGAGAGAGAGGGGAGAAAGGAGGGAAGAAGGCTAGAGAGAGAAAACGCAGGGGGGGAAAAGGGAAGATGTCTGTGGGGAGGCATCAAATTTTCCCAAGATCAGCTGTGTGTACTCACCTATTGTGGGTTTCGGGGTCGAGACCCCCGCTCCTGGGGCCCATGTGTAGTGTGTGCACGCGTTTTGTGTGTGTGACACGTCAGTTGTTTATATGTCCCAGAAATACAATTCACTTCTTGGGATCCGTAATACTAATGAGATCCACTAACACTGAGATAGTTCTAATTATAAACTACGTGGTTAACAAGTCATTCTTTCACCCAGTTATGACTACCTTTTACTACATTTTTAGAGGAGGGGGAAGGTGTGGGGGAGAGAGAAAGGGGAGAAAAGGGAGGAGAGGAGAGAGAAGGGGGAGAAAAGGGGGAAGGAGAAAAGAAAAGGGGGGAGGGATAAGACCAAAGGGGGAAAGAGAAAGGAGGGGGAGAGAAAGGGGAGAGAGGGGAGAAAAGAGGGAGAGGGGGGAAAGAGAGAGGAGAAAGGGAGGGAAAGAGGGGATTGAAGGGGAAAATGCGGGGGGGGAAAGGGGAGGGGGTGTGGGGGGGGGCGGTCAAATTCCCAAGGATCAGCTGTGTGTACTCCCCTAGTTGTGGTTTCAGGGGTCGAACCCACTCCTGGCCCCGAGGTGTTGTGTGTGCGCGCGTGTGGGGGTTGACACGTTTAGTTGTTTATATGTCCCCAAAAACAATTCACTTCTGTTATCCTAATACTAATGAATACCTTAACCTGAAAGTAGTTCTAATAATTATAAAACTAGCGTGTGTTAAAAAGTCATTTTTTTTCACCTAGTTACTACATGTTCCCAGTACGCTTCTCAGTTTTACTGTCCTTTTTTTGTCCTAACCATTATCTCTCGAAACGTTGTCAGGGCGTATCCCCTTAGCCCGACTTAAACCTCCTGCTTAAACCCCTTTCCCCCTACAAAATTTTTCTTTCCCACTACTGCAGGTTTGTTGTATGAAAAAGCCTGGGGCAGGGTTTAGATTCGGTTACCCATGACCGCTGGGGGCCGGGTCATCACTCAGACCCCCGCCAACCACAAAACAGGTTGATTTGACTTTCTGGTCAGAGGGGGCTCCATCCGATGCCTGAGTACGATGCTCCTGACTGCTTGCTGTACGATGACTCGTGCACCTCGCCCTTCCGCCCCCGGCTTCTTCGCATTCTTTCTCGTTGCCCTTTTTACCTCATTTACCACACTTATCACTTTATACTGCTACTTTTATAATTTTCACTTTACTTTGGGGAAGTACATACTTATTTGTGATACACCCACCTGTTATGGGGCGCTACTTTCCCCAGCCTACTGCTGGGCCCCCACCTCTGTTATATATTTAGTATATGTATGTATATATATTATAACCCCTTTCTGGCTACTTGTTTACTCTGGTGCTACTCACATTTTTTTCGTTAAACCACCCCTCTTTAATTCTATTTGGTCTTTTCCTTTTTTGGCACTCATTTGTACTTTTTATAAGTGTAACAAGTGGCAAAAGGTGCCAACTAGGCCCCAACGACTGGCGCTTGAAAAATTTTTTGTATAATTCAGCTTTCTCTCGCCTTCACTTATTTATGTTGCTAATACACGGGTTTTTCACTTTATCCTCCTTAATTCTATTTTTCTTTCTCTTTATTTCCCCCGTTTGTACTTTGAAATGGTTTAAAAATGTGGCAAAGGGCCAACTAGGCCTCAACGACTGGCGCTTTGAAAATTTTTTTTTATAATTTCAGGCTTTCCTAGCCTTCACTTTTTTTATGTTTTCTAAACACACACTGTGTGTGTGTGTTTTTGGGGGGTTTTTTTTGGTTTGTACTCACCTAATTGTACCACCCCAATTGTGGTTGCAGGGGTCGAGACTCACTCCTGGCCCCGCCTCTTCCCTGATCGCACTGGGCCTCTCTCCTCTGCTTCCTGACTTGCATACCTCTTCTAAAACTATGTATGGTTCATCCCCCACTACTTCTCTTCTAGGGTATTTTCCCCTTTCTGACAACTCTATACTGAAGAAAATATTCCCAACGTCCCTGTGACTCGTCTGAGTCTTCCTTCCAGTTGGCCCCTTTTCCCTGTGTCCCCCCCCCCCCTGGAACATCCTATCTCTGTCCACCTTGTCTATTCCCCGCAGTATCTTGAATGTCGTTATCATGTCTCCCCTGACCCTTCTGTCCTCCAATGTCGTCAGTCCGATTTCCCTTAACCTTTCCTCGTACGACATTCCCTTGAGCTCTGGGACTAGCCTTGTTGCAAACCTTTGTACTTTCTCTAACTTCTTGACGTGCTTGACCAGGTGTGGGTTCCCAGACTGGTGCTGCATACTCCAGTATGGGCCTAACATACACAGTGTACAGTGTCTTGAACGATTCCTTATTAAGGTATCGGAACGCTATTCTCAGGTTTGCCAGCGCCCGTATGCTGCAGCGGTTATTTGGTTGATGTGTGCCTCCGGTGATGTGCTCGGTGTTATGGTCACCCCAAGGTCTTTCTCCCTGAGTGAGGTCTGTAGTCTTTGTCCACCTAGCCTATACTCTGTCTGCGGTCTTCTTTGCCCCTCCCCAATCTTCATGACTTTGCATTTGGCTGGATTGAATTCGAGAAGCCAGTTGCTGGACCACATGTCCAGCCTGTCCAGGTCTCTTTGCAGTCCTGCCTCATCCTCGTCCAATTTAATTCTTCTCATCAACTTCACGTCATCTGCGAACAGGGACACTTCAGAGTCTATTCCTTCCATCATGTCGTTCACATATATCAAAAATAGCACTGGTCCTAGAACTGACCCCTGTGGGACCCCGCTCGTAACAGGCACCCACTGTGATACCTCTTCACGTACCATGACTCGTTGCTGCCTCCCCTGTCAGGTATTCCCTTATCCATTGCAGTGCCCTCCTTTTACGTGCGCCTGATCCTCCAGCTTCTGCACTAATCTCTTGTGGGAACTGTGTCAAAGGCCTTCCTGCAGTCTAGGAAAACGCAATCTACCCACCCCCCTCTCTCTCGTGTCTTACTTCTGTTACCTTGTCATAAAACTCCAGGAGGTTTGTGATACAAGATTTGCCTTCCATGAACCCATGCTGGTTTTCATTTATAATCTTGTTCCTTTCCAGGTGTTCGACCACTCTCCTCCTGATAATCTTCTCCATGACTTTGCACACAATACATGTCAGAGACAAAGGTCTGTAGTTTAGTGCCTCGTTTCTGTTTCTTTTTTAAATATGGGGACTACATTAGCTGTCTTCCATTTCTCAGGTAGTTGCCCAGTTTCAAGGGATGTGTTGAAGATTGTGGTTAGAGGCACGCACAGCATCTCTGCTCCTTCTCTAAGGACCCATGGGGA